>CM040830.1:35714740-35819740 GCA_022828995.1 Vimba vimba | reverse complement strand
AAAAATGGTGTGTGTTCAGGAGGCAAACTTAGGAAAATTAGCCAAGTCTTGTACCGCTCAGATTAAGGGAAGTATTTTTTAAAAATAAATCAAAATTATTTTGCCCACATTTGTCCAGAATTCGGTTTTAGGGTTAAGTGACCGCAGCCTATTATACCTGCTGCAAAATTATGAGATAATATTAAAAATATCTATATATGGCAGTTTTTCCCATGATGTTGATGTCAAAGCTGTGACCAGTGAAAATGCTGAGTGACTAGTAACATAACACCACTATAGCCACAGTGGCTGGTGAGCAAAAAAGTTAATATCCAGCCCTGCATACATCTAACCATACAACCAAAAATACTGATCAACGTTTAAAATGGAGAAGAAAAGCTGTTGTTGTTGCTGTTGTCAAAGGTTCTGTGTCCAATCAAACTCTACGTTGTTTTACTGGAAATGTATTTGTCACTTTGCTAGTCCAATTGGACAGATGTCAACGGTTGCGTCACCCGCCCTCACCCTCAAAAACTATAAACATCTACAAGATCAAAGAAAATACATTTACAATGAGAATAAACACGGTTTGTTCCAAAGGTAAATCACTGGCTGCTGAGAGCAAGACACATTTACAATTAAAGAGACGTTTAGAAAACAAAATTGTTGATTTTCCTATTGAGTCTGTGTCATGTTAATATTTTTTAATATTGTTGGGTCTGCTGTTATTTTAGTATTAATATTGTA
The DNA here is from genome assembly GCA_022828995.1 of Vimba vimba. Taxonomy (NCBI): domain Eukaryota; kingdom Metazoa; phylum Chordata; class Actinopteri; order Cypriniformes; family Leuciscidae; genus Vimba; species Vimba vimba. The sequence goes on along the minus strand of CM040830.1, from coordinate 35,819,014 downwards.
GCATTTGTTAATATTTTTAATTAGCTTTTATTTCTATATTTTCAGTTTAAATTTAAATTTATTTAGTAATTTTGCTATGTGCTTTTGTCATTTTTATTAGTTTTTTACTATTTATCTTTTTTCTCATTTAAATATTTATTTCAGTTTTATTTTTAATAATTCAACTTAAATGTACTTAATTTCAGTTAACTGCCAAGGAAACGTTTTCTAAGTTAAAGTTTTTCATCTAATATTTATATTTTATTTCAGCTATATTTCAATAAACATGAATGATTTTCAATAGCTTTGTAATAACAACAACTGCATTTAATGCATTTAAGTAACTTTAATGCATTTCAAAGTCTGATTACAAAATTGGCATGGGTAATTTTTCATGTTGAGATACTTTCAACTTGTGATAAGTTGAGACAGTGAATAATAAGTCATTCTATAGCTTGACACTGTGATGCTTTCAAAACATTGATCTGTTTGAGTTTCAGTTTAGAAACCAAAATTGTTGATTTTCCTATTGAGTCTGTGTCATGTTAATAATTTTGAATATTTTTGGGTCTGGTGTTATTTTATTATTAATAATATTTGTTAGTATTTGTTAATATTTTTAATTAGCTTGTATTTCTATATTTTCAGTTTAAATTGAAATGTATTGTTTAGTACATTTTGCTATGTGCTTTTGTCATTTTTATTAGTTTTTTTATTTAACTTTCTTCTCATTTAAATATTTTTTTCAGTTTTAGTTTTAGTAATACAACTTAAATCTATTTAATTTCAGTTAACTTCCAAGGAAACGTTTTCCCATCTAATATTTATGTTATTTCATCTATATTTCAATAAACATGAAGAATTTGTAATAGCTTTGGTATAACAAAAACTGCTTAGATCTGTGCAGCTTATCAAGCGTTTCAATGTTTGATTTTTAAAACTGGCATGAGTATTTCTTCATGTTACGATACTTTCATCTATCCCATTTTGAGAGTTGTGTTGAGACAGACAATAATAAGTCATTCTATAGCTTGACACTGTGACGCTTTCAAAACCGTGATCTGTTTGAGCACATCGACCAACTCGACACAACAACACTGAATCAACCAATGGCAGTGAAGTGAATATTTGGGAAACCTGCTTAAAAACAGTTCAGTTTGGAGATGCCATAGTGGCACAGAAATTACACACGCCAACATTTTGTGTGCATATGAGAAACAGTTTTGTTAACATGTTGATGTCCAAAGTCCAAATCTGCATAGCGCTAGTCTAATGAGTTGACGCCTTTAACCTCTCTGTCCATGACGAACACTCCCTCCATCATAACAAAGACCCCAGCTGCCCTCCTCTTCACACCGGGGGGAAGGAGAGGAGAGGAGCCACATCAGCACACACAAACACAGGGGCCCCAAAACATTCCCAGCCTCACCATAGCAACAGAGGAGCAACACACATTGTCATGGAGATCAGGAGACCCAGGGATACGTGGGGGTTTGGGGAGAGCCGGACCTTCGCCTTATTCATCGTTTAGTGCCAGCGAGCACCTCAACATTACACCGAGACAAGGTCATCAATCTTATCCCGCACGGCCAACTTTATAGCTCACCTATGATTTAAGAGCGCTTCGGAAAACTCTCGCACGCTTTTCTCTTGTTGAGGAGATATACTCTGCTAAATCCTGATCAATGTTGCTGAGCATGTTCTTACACCAGTGCAAACGCAAGCAGCAGCAGATGGCTAGAACTGGAGCCAGATCTCAAGAAACCAGTAAACAATGGCAGCTCTCTTCTAGGGATGGATATATATAGAGAGAGATATAGATATAGATGCATAGATGATATACTTGCTGCTAATATAAATATAAGCATCATAATGAATAATGTGCAGTTTATATTTGCCCATTATATTTACTAAAAGCAATAATTACTATATTATTCGCAATTATTCTGCTGGGAATATAAAGTTATTTTAATGCATTTAATGCATTTTAATATTTTAATGATTTAAACTTGAGTAGCAAAACTTTGTTAGAGTTGGAACTTTAGTTTAATTTCTGTGCATCAGTTGATTTCAATGAATCAAAACTTAAAACTCTTAATTTACCACTTATTTCCACTATGTTTCCGAGTGCCATTTTTTATTTACCAATTTAAAAAAAGAAATTGCAAAATGTTGATGTTGAAAATGCTGAAGCAGTGGAAGACATTGATTTTTAACTAAATGATGGTTCTTCTCATTGAAAAATAAACTTTTTAAAGCCATTTCAGAGCAAAAGCATGAATATAAAGATGGTAACACTTTACAATAAGTTCCCATTTGCTAATGTTAGTTAATGCATTAACTAAACTGACAATTAGCAAGACTTCGGTTACAGTATTTGTTCATTTTTGTTGTTCGTTTATGTTGTCTCAGGTCCACTATATAATATAAACAGATATAACATTTGACTTTAATAATGTATTAGTAAATGTTGACATTAACTAAGATTAATAAATGCTTAGTTCATGTTAACAAATGGAACTTTATTGAAAAGTGTTCCTATAAAGGCATATATTTGAATATTGTCAAAAGGCACACACAAAAAAAACATTTGGCCATAGCAAAGAAAGCAGATGTGAGCAGAACCGTGACACAGAAACAGAAGCAGTGTTTTGGCATGGTGCTGACTGGGTTAGCGCTGGTCTGGAGTCCCAGATGTCCTGCTGTTGAGGGCTCAAGACCATAATGCACTGAAGTGTGTACGATCCACAGAGACGCCACCTGGCCAGTGTGTGACCCTTCCCCTGCCGCTCATTAATACAGGCCACTCTCAGTGTCAGAAAAACTACAAAATCAAGACGTTTTGGTCTTGCAATCTGGGCTTTTCAATGGCCGATGCCATTATACAAGACCAAAGCTATCATTTTAAAATGAGGTACTGAAAAGATATTGCAATGACAAAAGTTCATTGTAAGGGATAAAACTTTCACTACCATCACCAAAATGAATTGCAAAAATGTTTGTTTTCAAACAAGCTTCACAAACACTCCTGCCATTGGTCAGACAGACGATAGTCCCACACTATTGGTTGAGTCAATTCAACAGTGTTGTGTATGTGTAGTGCAGTCAAGTCATGTCAGAAATATGATTTGAACGCTCACGAGCGCCACCACAAAGACGTAAATATGAGTGGGAAGCTCTGGATTTTCTTTACGCCCATGAGTCAGTGAGAAACATGACGGAAATCCACTATACTTCGGTATTTAGCGGTGACATTGTCAGGGTTTTTGTTTTTGTTTTTTACAACACACTATAGCATTTTAATATAACAATATAAAATGTAACTATAAAGTTTACGGTGTCTTCATAAATGAACCTAAAGCAAAACACACCTGATGCACATTCTTTGTTCTTGATTTTCTATAAGTAGAGTTTAAAGGCACACTATGTAAGATTTGTACCTTAATATAACAGCTTCGAAATCATTTCGATGGTAAACGAACTCATAGTAGGGCGAATCATCCTGATAACAAAGCGGCCAAACCAGCAATGTAGGTTTGAGAGGTAGTGCCCCGACAAATCTCGTGAGAATCACGACTTGCTTTACGGCACGACGTCACATACATCAACAACATATGAAGAACTTCTATGGAAGACACTAGCACGCATTTCAGACGTGAATCATGGCAGAGTCGACGAAGAAAATGAAGATGGCTCTGCGTGAGTGGTAACATTACATACAAGTACTCCACAGCGACTCTAGGGGGCGCTGTTTGAGAAAAACGGAAACTGCATTTTTGTGTAGTTAATTAAGAGAAGGTACACCGCCATCTTGCTCTGACGAAAGTGACTTGAATGCACCTGATTTTGTAAACACGACTTCCCAACTCTAAAATACGAACTTCCCAGGAGGACTTGAATGGACCATGATGATAAAAAAACAATGTTCTAAAAGTGTCACAAAGTCACACTGTTTCAACATACAAATGCCTCTGTATATTAAACTGGGCTAGAAGTATGTATTTCAACACTGAACAATTACAGACTCAGCTTTAATGCATTAAATACCACAAAAATTGGCTAGGAAAAAAGGAGAATCGGAAAATTATCAGTTTAGCTATTAAATCCATTCCTGAAAAAATAATTTCAAATTAATCCCAAAAAAAAAAAAAAAGGTTAATTTGTACATGCTGCCAGGCTCAGATTTAAGAACGTTTGATCTCCAAGTAAACTCTTTAACGTAAAGAACTGTAAAAAGAAACATGAAAACTATAACCTGGATTTTTTTTTAAATGTGATTTTACAGTTTCCTTACATATCCTAATTTTTTCACATTCACCAGAAACTCGGAACTAAAACACCATTTTGCACACAGCTTTACACATCCAATGCAACATCTTGTGAGTCAAACTGACAACTTCCTTCATCTGCATTTAAAGATGCCCTTCTTTGAAACAGTGAATAATTTATCAACTGAATGTTTCTGAAAAAAAATAATCAAATCATATTCCCAAAACCCACTGCAGCTGCCAGGCTGCTTTTATCCCTCCTAATATAAATCATTTATCTGGTCATAAGCTGTACAGTCTTGTCCATTTATACTGTTAATGTAAGTGAAATTGGTAACATTGGCCTGAGCCATATTTTAGCAGGATCAATAAAGACCCCTGGGGTCACTTTCCTCTTCTGCATCTGCTGAAGGCGGGCTTCAACCTCATGTCTTCCCACGACCCCTGACCTGGGACAATCTCTCATCATTTCCCTTATGCACAGATCAGTTATCCTACACTGCAACCAAATACATTCATTTCCAGGTATCATCTAGCAATGCACATTCTAAATGGAACGTTACAATGTATCATTCCATAAGGAAACAATGTGGAACGTTAGAATGTATCATTATAGAGTGATACAATCTGTGTAGCAATAATATCACGGGTAAACATTGTATCATTTCAAAAGCTTCACAAACAACTTAAAAGAACCGAACCGAACCGAACCCACCAGCGCCAGATGGTCCCGGCTCCATCCCATCCACTGAGCCACAAAGGGTTCACCAAAGTCCCGATGCTCAATCTCCACGGCGCCCGGCCCTTCAGGCTGGAAGCGTCCCCGACTTCCAGCCTCTTCCCTGGGCGAGAGGGATCGTCTCCTCCGCCGCTGCTGGAGCCCCAAACCCGCAGGAGTTGAGAGAGAAACAAAAGCTCCTTAGTTCGGATCCCGAATGAGCCTCTCCTCCTCCGGGCTCTGTCCGTCCGTGGCTGGCTGGTGCGGGTCGGGCTGCTCTGCTTCGGGGTGTTGTTCCTCCTGCTCACCGTTCAAGCTGGATCCACCAGCGGAACAAAAACGCTCGCCCCGTCCGTCCGTCACCCCCCCCACAGCCCGTGAGCCCGTTCTTCTTCTTCTTCTTCTTCTTCTTCTCCTTCTCCTCCCACTGCTGAGATTCTTGTCTGTCTGCTGGTCTGTTTTGTGTTCGCCCTCTAGTGTACGCTTCCCAATCCCAAAAAAATGAATCCCAATTCCAATCCATTCATTTAGAACAGAAAGGAATGCAGGCATAATGCTTACTGCATACTACGTTATATACTACATAGGCTACTGACCACCTTTTACCTTTTAAATCCCCATGAAATCAAAATGGAAGCTTTTAGTATAATTATATGTTGCCCTCTACATTATAAGCAGCCGCTGAAATCTGTTTGTTCACACATCTACTATTTTCAACATGGTGAATGGCACATAATGCACTATGGGGATACACTGTAAAAAATTTGTAACACTCCCAAATCAAAAATTTCAATTGACCGATAACATCTAAATTTTTCAATTGGCCCAAGTGAAATTCTGTAAATTCTAAAATTAAATGTACAGATTTTCACTTGGGCCAATTGTAAAAAAAATTAGATGTTATCGGTCAATTGAAATTTTTGATTTGGGAGGGTTACAAATTTTTTACAGTGTAGGAAATGATTCAGACAGTGAAAATATGCTTTCCATTGGGGCGAATGAAGTCTGGTTTCACGTTAGAGTCACACAAACCGCCACAGCTCCGGTCCAGAGACGCGATCATATGATCAAGTCGATGCACACCAGAAAACGCATTGGATCCATTTGAATTCTGCACAGAAAGCTTGTAGGCTATTTTAAAGCGATATGGAGGAAACTGCGGCTTTACAGAGCTCAACGGTTCTGCTGTTCGATATGTCCCAACCCTGTCTTGTGTCCTCCTGTTTCAGTGGAAATTGTCAACACATTGAATAACGATGCACGTTTCAAGGCACTTTAGTGAGCCTTTAAAGGTGCTCTAAGTGATGTTGGGTGACGTCACTTCTTGTTGACGTTCGAAATATTGTCAAACAAAACGGAGGCTAGCTCGACCCTCCCTCCTCCTCATCCGCGCACTAACGCCCCAAACCCCACCCCCAAATCATTCTTGTCGGTTATTGGCTGGAACAGTTTGTTATGTTTCATGGTCCAGGCTGGGCCAGTTTGTTTTTGTTGCTGTTTGTGGAGCCTGGGCTGTCTACAGAGACCGCGTTTCTTTACAGTGTGTTCAGGGGACAGGCAGCTAGCGGATAGTGAGGCGATGTTTGCTGTATGTGACAAAGAATGTTTTGGCCTAAAAAACGCGTGACATTGCTTAGAGCACCTTTAAGTCTAGTGGTGTCCGAAAAAACTCACTAATCCTATTTAGTACACTGTATGGGTTGCGTATGGAATACCATTTCCTCCACATAAGAAAAAAAAAACTTTTGTAAATGATAATTATGACATAAAAAGTCATAATTATGGCATACTAAGTCATATTTATCAGATGAAAATTCGAATTGATGACACAATAAGCCGAAATTATGACATAAAGAGTCATAATCTTATAGTATTTATGGCTTACTTTACTTTATCTCATAATTTCAACTATAATTTCATTATTATTATAAATCAAAACTATTACTAGTCATGATTATGACTTAGTCTTTCATAGTTTCCGACTTATTCATGTCATAATTTTAACTTTTTTCATGTCATAACCATGACTTAGTATGTCATAATTATGATTTACCAAAGTATGTTTTTTTTTCTCTTATGTGGCAGAAATTCCATAATTCCCTAATTCCATAATTTCCAAAACTTTTCCAGGCAAATATTTGCAAATGCATGAAATGTAAATGACTTAAATAGGCCTATACGGTTTATGCTTCAGATTAAAAGAACTAGACTGTTTATTCTATACAATTTAAAAAGGCAAATTTTTCATAATTAAGACTAGGTGTATGAGCAAAATAGACAATGGTCTAAATTTAGATAATTACTTTGTAAAGAATTTTATTTCTGAAAACCAATGATTGTACATTATATCTCAAATTATTTATGATAATGTCACAATTATAGTAACTTTCTGTTGCCAAAACATATTTTAGATTTAATTTTAATTGTCCCTACTAATAGTATGGAATTATTTTTTCAATCAATCAATCAATCAATCAATCAATCAATCAATCAATCAATAAATGTATGTAACATATTTTCATACACAAATGTATAAAATGTATGTTCTCATTTCTTATTGCTAAGCCCCCCACTTATCTCTTATTCAACTCTTGCTTCCTCCAATATGTAATGTATTTTTATAGTAGCCTTTGTGTTTTGTTTTCTATACCCCTGGCCCTTTTTTGCATTTAATAAAAAAGTATTTGAAAATAATAAAACAACAAAGAAAGTCGAACGTATATTATTTGTATACATTGCAACGATTTAAGGGACGAAACAATAGTTTAATAATGTGCGGGGACGTTTTGCATTGGTCGAATAATAAGAATTTTATTTTGGCGATTGCTTTGCTGTCGCGTTTCTGTGGCGTCACTTCCTGTCAGGAGTATAAGACGTCATCTTACAGACAGGCGGTGAGTTGGAGCTTTACGATTTCTTTAAAAACAGCGAATTAACGCTTTAAATCAAGATGATTTCGCATTCTTTGAATGAAAGCCTGCTTTTAATGAAAGTGATGACAGTGACATGCTAATTTTACTGTCGTATTATTTACGGTAGTTAGCGTTAGTTCCTTTTATGCAGGAACCAGTTATAAGTCATAATATAATAATAATATTGATAAATTTCATTCTGTTGATTTTAAGGAGTCGCTATTTACTGATATAGTTAAAAGGGTGAGTGTTTTCAGATTGACAATGTTTACTTTGAGAAAACGGTTGTGTGTTGTGTCCAATATATTGTCTTTATTCTGACAAATATGAAAGACGTTTATATTTTAATACATTATTAATCCTGTGTGGACCATTTCAGAAACAGAGAGATTTGTTTATATCTGTTTTGTTTTTTTTAATCTAACGTTATAAGTGTTTGCATTGGCTGTCTAGCACACTACTTCTACAGACATCAACATCATTTATATCAATCATATAAAATGATATAATGTCATGTAATTTTATTATAAATGTAATTTTTTATGAAAAATGATATAAAATCATATAAATGGTTGAAGATTAAGCTAGATTGGTACAATTGCAGTGCATAAATAAGTTTGATTATAATAAGTGCCTGTTTATGGCTCATGCACTATTTTTGTTTTGTTTCTTTTGGTCTTGTTCGGTCTTCCACTATTGTACATATTGTGACAGTAACTCTCTTCTTTTTTTCACAGAAACAACTGCAATGTCGTGGATTCGAGAGCGGGAATTATCCTTTATAGAAAGGCTCACTGCCAACATCCTGAGGGTGTGTATCAGAGAAGTCTAGAGAAAAATTGTAACAAATATATAAATAAGATAAAATAAATAAATCAAAATGTGATTAAAAAAATATTAGTTATGTATCTGTTAAATATATTACCTTAGATTAAAATAAATAAATAAAAAATAGGTTAAAATTAATTAAATAAATAATACATTAAATAGTACATTGTGTGTATGTATATATATATATATATATATATATATATATATATATATATGTATGTATATGTATATATAGTGAGTAGAAAAATATATATTAATGTAACTTAATAGAAACTCTTTTAGATTTATAATAGATTTTTTTTTAGTGTATATATTTGGTGTTTATTAAAGATAGATGTCTTTTAAATATCAAGGTGGGGGTCCTTCACATGAGGATCATCATATTTGCTGGTCAGTGGCATCTAAGGGTGTGTTCACACTTGGCATGTTTGGTTGGATTAAAGCGAATCCTGGTGCGATTGCTCTGTTAGTGCAGTTCATTTGAATAAGTGTGAACGCTGCCATCTGGACCCTGGTGACAGCAAACAAGCGGACCGAGACGCTGAAAAGATGAGTCTTGCTCCGTTTCCAAGCGACTCTGGTGCGGTTCGAATGAAATATGAACTCAACACGGACCAAAAACATGTAAACGAACAAAAAACAGGACATGATGTCAGAAGATGCGCCCCTAAAAAGGACAGAATCCTCAATCAAACCTGTTTTTTCTCATTATAGTCGTGATGTTGCCCATCACAGTTCAGTAGAGGAGTCAGAACCGCGTCTCCTCGCAGCAGATCTTCATTTGTGTGTGTGATGGAGGGATTCCTGACGATGTTTTGACTCCTTTACAGATTTTATAAGCTTTTCACGAGTTCTTAGTTGGTCAAAATAACATCTTATGTAGCTACGCACAGTTACGTCGCAAAATATACATAATAAAAGCCAACCAATCATGTTGTGAACATATCCCTATCTTTAGGTTCGGTGTTAAAATGCAAATGTGAACGTAAAATGCACCAGGAATGAATGTTTTTATTTCTTGGTCCGAACCAAGCGAACCGGACTATGAACACACCCTGAAAGATGGAAAACCCCTGTTTCACCTGGTGGCCTGTACAGTGAATTGAACTGAAATAATCATCTAATACCCTTTTTCTTTCTCAGGCAGGGCCCATGCCCAAACATGTGGCCTTTATCATGGACGGTAATAGGCGTTACGCCCAGAAGACGCATGTGGAGCGGCAGGAGGGCCACTCACAGGGCTTTGAGAAACTGGCGGAGGTCAGTGTACAGATAGTCTCAGATACTGACAAACTCATATACAAACTAGATTTATTAGGCAATATTTGGCCATTTTGACTGCTTGAGCAATTAACAGACATCTTACCTCCCCCTTCTGTCAGTTATTATTTTTTTAATTCAGCAACTTTGCACTGGCCATGAAATTGTACTTTATATATCTGTTTTACACCGGCTGACTCTGTCAGTATCGGCCATTAAAAAATAAATGTTAAGCGATTTCTAATAAACACTTGATCTTGATATTTGAAATCAACCCAAACAAACACACACCTCCCTTCATTGCTCCGCCCCCCAAATGCACAAACACACAATGCAAGCGTGGATGACTCTTCATCATAGCTGAAGCGAAGCAAACTAAGGCTTTGTGAAAAACAAAGTGATGACAAACGAACAACAAGTATAAAAAGAATAAGGAACATAGAACAAGAACAAAAAATTAACATACAGCACACAAGAGCAAGAGTTGGTTGTTAGTCTCCAGCAGCTCCAGACAAACAATGACACTCAAAACTGTCCTGTTAGGGGTGTAAATCGGACAGTTCATCACGATACGATATCATATCGATTCTCTCAGCCAGCGATACGATATTTGGCGATACCTCAAAAAATTATATTCAATTCAATTACAATTATATTCTATTCAGGGCTAAATAGATTGATTGATATACCTTGTCACCTGACCTAAATACTACGCTCTGATTCGCTAAAACTGACTTATCGGGTTGTGTTCACAAACAACAAGGGTGCTGCTTGTCGGTTTCTGCTGTAAAACATTAACTCGCGATGCCTTGACAGTGGACAATACCGGCTTTTGTGACAAAACGTGTTTAGGGTTCAGTCAATCTTGTCAGGCGTCTATTTCAGCGTTACAAAGACACACCGGCAGACAGTAAGTAAGGTGAGTAAATGAAAATGTGCGCTTTGGCGGAAATGCTTAGATGGCCGTTACGCAAGGATGTGGAGAGTGTCAAAATAAAGGTACCTTATTATATTGATATTTTATGTGTGGCATCGATGCATTGTATCGTTAGACGTTTGATCGATGCATCGATCCATATCCTACCCTACTACTAGAGCTAACATTACATCAACAGCAGATCTTGCTTCAGCAAAATGTTACTCATGTATAGAGCAGATACAACATCCTCTTCGCTCTCTTTTCTAATATTAACCTGGGTCCTGAAGCTCTTGCCTGATCATAACCCTTCTTTTTCCAGATGTTCCTCTGATCTTTTCTCTTTAATAAAGTCTCTCAGCCATCTCTCTTTCTACTGTTTTTCTTAAGATCTCTCTCTCCTCCCCCATCATGAGTGGACACGCCCCCTACCGCTGATTGGCTACTAGTGTGTTGTGCTGCTCGGTCCGATTCACTTCCAGCAGCATTTCTTAGAAATAGCTTACTGCACCTTTACAATCAATCTCTAGTCTAGACCATCAATTCACTAACCATAACGCATATTGCACACACAACAAGCTCCCATCAGATGCACCATATCTGAATCTCATATACGTCATGTAAAAATAAAACGAACTGTGCTTGGATCCCTTTATATGACGCTCTCAGTTTGAAATTTCTTGTTTATTTGTTTTTTCTCTTAATATGCATTGTTTCCACTCTCACAGACGCTCCGCTGGTGCCTGAACCTGGGTATACATGAGGTGACCGTATATGCATTCAGCATTGAGAACTTCAAGCGTGCCAAACAAGAGGTGGATGGCTTGATGGAGCTGGCCAGACAGAAGTTCAGCCGCTTGCTGAATGAGCAGTAAGTTACTCCTGCACAAGATCTATTCCTCTATCGGCTGGCTGAATAGAATCGCTACAATGCATATGTGATTTCTAGGGAGAATCTTGAGAAGCATGGTGTGTGTATTCGTGTGCTGGGAGACCTGACTCTACTACCTGAAGATCTGCAGCAGGTTATTGCCAAAGCTGTGGTGTCAACTAGAGCACACAACAAGTAAGCACTGCATACTATTTTCTTTTTATAACTTTTGACCTTGTACTTTACAGATCTCCCATCGCTCGTCTCCAGTTAGTGCAAAATTCCTCAAAGGGAAACGTAAATTTGATCACGTTACTCCAATTTTAAAATCTCTGCATTGGCTACCTGTGCATTTTAGAGTTTTTAAATCCTTAAATAATCTGGCACCGAGCTATTTGTCTGAGCTACTCTATCTACACAATCCCACACAAAATCTGAGGTCTGGTGATAAGAGACTTCTCTCTGTCCTCAGATCACGATTAAAGCATAGAGGAGATTGAGCCTTTGCTGTTGCCGGCCCTTCCGGCGTATATCAGATCGGCACAGTCCTGAACTGTTTTTAAATTATCTCTTAAAACCCATTTATTTTCCTTGGCTTCCAATTCACTGTGAGCTTCTGTCATAAATGTGTGTTTTGCCCTGTTTTTTTTTCCATTTTTTATGTTGTTCAGCACTTTGGTCAGCTGTGCTTGCTGTTTTTAAATGTGCTATATAAATAAAACAAACTTGAAACTTGAGATCTTCGTCAAAATATACACAAATTTTAGCTGTCGCCCGGCTGTACTCAATAAACAAGTATTAGGGGTTGACTTTAATGCTCTGCCATGCTTTAAGCTTGTCGTTGACTAGTTGCTGATCATGGCCTATAGAGGGCAAAACATGATAATAAATCTTTGAAATCCACTTTAACGCTCCATTTCCAACAGTTAAAATGACAAATAAATGCATAATCTGAGAGCGCTCCACAAGATATGTTTGGTTATACCATCTGGATGCTCAAAATTGTTCGGGTGGATGCACGTTTTAAACAGTTTATTGTAGAATCGCCGTTCTAAACTCATGCGCTGCTGCATTGTAACACACACATACAGACATTAGCTCGCGCATCACGTGCAGATCACACATACAGAAACTTTCAGTAGCGCAGAAATGTAGTCAACTGCTCTGTGATTTATTAATAAAGTAGCTTAGAAACTGAAAAGTTTTAGCATTTACTTCTTAGTAACTGAAACCCACAGCTTCACTATTAGTAGAGAGACGTTGCCAGGGAGAATTAATTCACACATTCACTCTCATTAATGCATTCATATAAATGTGATCTTTTACTGTGCTACTTTATCTGGATCTGTGAACGAGCAGAAATCTGAGAGAAATATAATGACCCAAAGACTAAAGAACTGATAAAAATAAGCTGTTATGTATGAGCAATAGCCTTGAGTCATGTGTCAAGCTGTGCACAAGGCAAACTGCGTTCGAGTCTCAGCTTGAGGTTCAGGCTTATTTAATCATCAGCGACTAGTCGACGCCACCTCGACTTTAATCACATATATGTCACTTTAAACACTTAAAAGTCGTTCAACCCCTAACAAGTATAGATGAACTCTGTTGCATGGTAGTGTATGAGTTAACTAAACATTCGTTGTGTATTTAGAGCATGATATGTATCTGATGCATTTGCTGAAGTTCATTCATCTCATATGTTGCTGACGGTGTATTTGATTATACAGGTGTTTTCTGAATGTGTGCTTTGCATACACCTCAAGACATGAAATCGCAAATGCTGTGAAGGAAATGGCATGGGGAGTGGAACAGGGCCTGATCAAATCCAGGTTAACATTGCTTTTCACTTAGTTCTCCTGAAATAAGTGTGAGGAAACAATAACATCTGTTTTATTACCTGTAAAGCACTGTTGGTAATTGTGTCCTTCTCTCTGTGATTTGTCAGTGATGTGTCCGAGGTGCTTCTCAGTGAGTGTCTGTATAGCAGTAATTCTCCAAACCCCGATCTGCTCATCCGTACGTCTGGAGAAGTGCGCCTCAGTGACTTCCTACTGTGGCAGGTAATGGAGATTCCCGTACAAATGAGCCACTTGCACAAACATACAAGATTTGAGTTCAGCTGCTATTCATAGTTTCATAGATTCACAGTGGAACAATCTTGATTCAGAGACAATCACAGTGGTTCTTTCCAGCCTTTCATCAGGACTGGGCACCGGTTCCCCATCGAAAAAGTGTGCCAATATTTTAATTATTTTTTAAATACTGTTGTTTTGTCATAAATTGTCTTTAATTGTAGTATAGAGTAATTTACAAACTACACATGCAATAAAGAGCTGCTTCGTAGATGACAAACGATAGAAGACATGGTAACACTTTACTATTTACTAACATGAACTAACCATGAGCAATACATTTGGGTTACACTTTATTTTAAGGTGTCAGTATTACAATATAATTATACATTTAAATACTGAGTAATAATAATTAACTACATGTACTTACTATAGGGTTAGGATTAGGATGAGGGATTGGTTTAGGGTTAATTGCATGTAATTATGCATAATTTATAGTTATTTCTACTGTAATTACATGTAACGCATCAATGACACTGTAAAATAAAATTACCTACATTTGTTACTGCATTTGTTCATCTTTGTTAATGTTAGTTAATAAAAATACAGCTGTTCATGTTAGTTCACAGTGCATCAACTAATGTTAACAAGATTTTAATAAAGTATTAGTAAATGTTGAAATTAACATTAACTAGGATTAATAAATGCTGTTTATGTGCAGTTCATTATTAGTTCATAATGTAGTTAACTAATGTTATCTAATGAACCTTATTGTAAAGTTCTACTGAAGACATTTGCAAGTTTTGTTTCCTACAATGGATTGTAAGTAAATATCCACCTCTTTTCTTTATTATAAAATATCCCGTACTATTTCAGTGTGAGAAACCGCTGCAAACGTTTCAGCGCATGCGTGAACTGTCCTAATGAATCAAACACTTTAAGCAACTTTAAGCAAACCCGTTTGAATCTGGAATCGCTAATTGTGATTATAAACAGCTGATAAAAAAAAACACATTACATGATTGCTGAAATATTATCAGAGGAAATGATACTCCGGTCTCTCAAATGACACATAAGGATTTATCAGTGTTATTTTACCGGTGACTAGCGATGCCCCTGGTTCTTTTTACCTATGAGTATGATTAAGTCGGGCTGTTAAGAGCTGAGGAATTCCCATCACTGCTTTTGCAAATGTTATTTCCCATCAAAACACAGTAATGGCAGCTGAAGGTCTGGCACCGGTCTCATGGATATCAATCTGCCGTGTCCATTGTGCATCAAGCTCATATTGTTCTTAATATTCACCTCCCCCTGCAACTTTGAAGTGATGAATGTTTTTCATATTTCTTCATTATCTTATTCTCCACAGACCTCATATTCGTGTCTAGTGTTCCAGTCTGTCCTGTGGCCGGAATATTCTTTCTGGAATCTGTGTGAAGCTGTTTTGCAGTACCAGCTGAGTCATCGATCTCTCCAGGTATGCTAGATCTCTTTTGTTGTCCTGTTTTTATGTAGCCTGGTTAAAACCAGACCATTCTCAGTAGTAACTGAGTTATGGTCTGGCAAAGCTTCATTAATAACTCATTTCCAAAGGGGCGTCACCAACGGACGTCGCTCAAATGCCTCTGGGCGCAATTGGATAGACCTAAAACCAATCAGAGCGATGGGCATCGTGTAAAGCCATATGCTGCGTCCCAATTCGCCTAAGTTACACTACGCCATAAAAGTATGTACTCTTTTTGTGAAGAAAAGGTAATTTACTTTTGAATGTGTAGCAAAAAAGTAGGCAAGCTTTGGGACATACTACTTCGTCATCTTTATCGGACGGATCTGTCGCGTGCATCCTGTCACGACGGACGTCGCTCAAATGCCTCTGGGTGCAATTGGATAGACCTAAAACCAATCAGAGCGATCGTCATCGTGTAAAGCCCGCCTCAGCGTTTCTGATTGGTGCCGCGATTTCGACGGATTAGAAATGCGCTTGAATTTGCCAGACTACTTGCAGAGCAAATCTAAATTTGCCGGAAGTTGTCTGGGTTTTCCCAGGGTAGTTTTTATGGTGATTTATAGATGTAACTGCTGTTTTATCACCTAGAAACATTAGGTCTCATTCACGAAGTGTGCATACACACAAATTTGTGAGTGAAATCTGGGTACTAATGATTTCACGAACAAATCAAGATTCACCAAAAACTGTCACACTAGAATTTATTCCAAATTTAAGGCATGAAACATAAATTGCGATAGTCTTTTCTTCTCTACTGTGACGTATATCTGAGTGAAACGACTTGTCGAATAAGATCAAATGTAGGGCGGGGCTTGATTTTGTCCATAGGGTTTTGATTGGATGGTTATAGACACATATCATGTAAACACAGAGATTCTGCAAGAGAGAGGGGAAGTTATTTTGATTCAAGATAGTGAGGCACATGAAAAATAATAATAATGATGTTGTTACAAAGCGACCCCAAAGATCTGTTTTGGGTATTGTGAGGGTCCGTTTGTGAGGAAAATAAATGATGACTCTACCCACAACAGCACTGTCGTGTAAGGTGTCATTTATTGTCGGCACCGAAGATATATACACTCACCTAAAGGATTATTAGGAACACCTGTTCAATTTCTCATTAATGCAATTATCTAATCAACCAATCACATGGCAGTTGCTTCAATGCATTTAGGGGTGTGGTCCTGGTCAAGACAATCTCCTGAACTCCAAACTGAATGTCAGAATGGGAAAGAAAGGTGATTTAAGCAATTTTGAGCGTGGCATGGTTGTTGGTGCCAGACGGTCCGGTCTGAGTATTTCACAATCTGCTCAGTTACTGGGATTTTCACGCACAACCATTTCTAGGGTTTACAAAGAATGGTGTGAAAAGGGAAAAACATCCAGTATGCGGCAGTCCTGTGGGCGAAAATGCCTTGTTGATGCTAGAGGTCAGAGGAGAATGGGCCGACTGATTCAAGCTGATGGAAGAGCAACTTTGACTGAAATAACCACTCGTTACAACCGAGGTATGCAGCAAAGCATTTGTGAAGCCACAACACGCACAACCTTGAGGCGGATGGGCTACAACAGCAGAAGACCCCACCGGGTACCACTCATCTCCACTACAAATAGGAAAAAGAGGCTACAATTTGCACGAGCTCACCAAAATTGGACAGTTGAAGACTGGAAAAATGTTGCCTGGTCTGATGAGTCTCGATTTCTGTTGAGACATTCAGATGGTAGAGTCAGAATTTGGCATAAACAGAATGAGAACATGGATCCATCATGCCTTGTTACCACTGTGCAGGCTGGTGGTGGTGGTGTAATGGTGTGGGGGATGTTTT
Organism: Vimba vimba; assembly: GCA_022828995.1. Taxonomy (NCBI): domain Eukaryota; kingdom Metazoa; phylum Chordata; class Actinopteri; order Cypriniformes; family Leuciscidae; genus Vimba; species Vimba vimba. The sequence continues at coordinate 35,801,854 of CM040830.1, read as the reverse complement.
CTTGGCACACTTTAGGCCCCTTAGTGCCAATTGGGCATCGTTTAAATGCCACGGCCTACCTGAGCATTGTTTCTGACCATGTCCATCCCTTTATGACCACCATGTACCCATCCTCTGATGGCTACTTCCAGCAGGATAATGCACCATGTCACAAAGCTCGAAACATTTCAAATTGGTTTCTTGAACATGACAATGAGTTCACAGTACTAAAATGGCCCCCACAGTCACCAGATCTCAACCCAATAGAGCATCTTTGGGATGTGGTGGAACGGGAGCTTCGTGCCCTGGATGTGAATCCCACAAATCTCCATCAACTGCAAGATGCTATCCTATCAATATGGGCCAACATTTCTAAAGACTGCTTTCAGCACCTTGTTGAATCAATGCCACATAGAATTAAGGCAGTTCTGAAGGCGAAAGGGGGTCAAACACAGTATTAGCATGGTGTTCCTAATAATCCTTTAGGTGAGTGTACAAAAAAAACCCTCCACGAGTGCTGGGGTGAAGATATATACAGTGTAGCTTCAAAACCCCAAAATACAAAGTGACAAAGAAACACCAAACTGGAAAATAAAGATATAAAAAATATATATAAATAAAATATACACAAAGGGTATCTTCAGTTTACTCGCTTCCATGAATCGCTCACGGCACCGCAGTTGCACGCTCACGTCCGACTTGGTTAACAAGTGCCAAATTTGAGCCCCCTCTACGGACATATTAAACTTTAACTATATGCAATAGATATAGTTTTAAACAAATCCTCATATAAACATAATAAACATAACAAACAAAATGACAAAACAATAACACATATGTCTGACTCACATATGTCAGTCCCCCTACAAACAACAAATATGGTTTCACCGGACTCCAAGTGTAGTGCGCCGGCGCTAATAAATCATATAATGCTGCTGTCAGTTTTCATTTTCATGGTGACCACACATACGCAAAAATCATATACACTGAGTGGCCTTATAATCGTGTTAAGATAAATTTTCGACATAGATATTTTATCACTCATTTGGCATTGCTCAGATCTTGCTGCGTGTCTATAGAGAGCGTTATATGTTTGCTGAGATTGATGACGGGCTGCAAAGGAAACGTTCTGCAGAAAGCTCTTATGTGGGCATGGTTTGGGCGTGCGGTCGCTCATTTAAAATACTCAAAATGTATTAACATTTGAACAAGGTTAATAACAAATTCATATGCATGAGTTGTGAATTATGCAGACTTTATTTTGTGAGAAGTTCTCCTGTGCATACAAATAAGAAATAATCCACGCAATTATTACTGAATGACACCTGTTGTTTTGAATGGACCATTCATGTATTTAGCTCACTTATATTCTTAGATTAGTAATGGGATCTTATTGTAAAAACAACTTTCTATGATTAAGAACCTTTTGACCAGCATGAAGACACAGGATATTGTATTACAGCATGTGCCGTTGTTGCTTAATGCTTATGTTTGTTTTTTTAAACGTCAACTATGAATGTTTCCCTAAATGGTTTCCTAAATAACATGATTCTAGGAAGTACAGAAAAGTTGAGTAAGGATGCAAAAGCATACATTTGATGAATGTTACACATGTGCAGTTATATTCATATTCTCATTTGCTGCACATATTTCGTGTGTTGTAGAAAGCTGAGGCGCTGCACAGAGAAAGCCAAGCGCTCCAGCAGATGGAAGCAGATCGCACCTGTGTGACTGAGATCCTGCAGCATCGTGGGAATGGAAAGCCCATGGATGGCCAGAGTCGACAGACCGCACTGCTGAACTACACCGCCAGCCGAGAGGAGCGGGTGCGCTGCTTTCTGAACGCCCTTCAGCACAAGAGAGACACTTTCTTCAACGATTTAAGCAGCCAGGCTGTCGTGGCTTAGCTCTGAACTTTTTTTATTTACTGATCTGTAAATACTTTACATCTGGAAGGATGTTTCACCCCGTTTTATGGGGCAGTGGCTATGTATGTTTGTCAATAGAACAGATCTTAAATCTTTAAATAAATTGATTGACCACAGGGGCTTCTTTTATGAACTAGAAATATGTTGTTCAAAAGTTTGGGATCGATAAGGTTTTTAAAAGAAATTACAAAATATTTTTATTTCAGAAAAATGTTGTATTTTTAACTTTTTATTCATCTAAGAATCCTGAAAAAAACGTGTACACAACTGTTTTCAACATTGATAATAATAATAAATGTTTCTTGAGCAGCATATTATAATGATTTCTGAAGGATCATGTGACACTGAAGACTGGAGTAATGATGCTGAAAATTCAGCTTTGATCACAGGAATAAATTACATTTTACAATATATTCAAATAGAAAAAACTCATAATATTTCACAATATTACAGGTTTTTGTTTTTTTTAATCGAATGATTGGTGAGACTTTTTAAAAAAACATTAAAAAAATTACGATCCCAAACTTCTATATACGTATATATATATATATATAAATGTAATGTATAAAAAAATGTATAAAAAATGTAATTAAATGAGATGAGTATATGTGTATATAAAGTTACGACTAGCAGTTTTTCCCTCTGAATTCAGTTTTTAAATTTCCGGTGTAATTCCCACTCTGTCCAGCAGAGGCGCCGTTCTTACCAAGACGAGCATCATCATCAGTCTGAGCTCTGAGTCTGAAACCTGAGCGGGGAATTCTGTCATTGTTGCTTTAAGAGATAAGCGACGCCCAACGATACGTGATAGTTCTAGCAGCCAATCGCTGAACGGAATATGCAAAATCTGGTTTAAACCGGTTTCTATCTTAAATTTCAATATAAAAACTTAATAAAACATATACAGCCGTTATTGTATTTTACGCGAGACGCTGTGAGGCGTGTACGGTTCCGTTGCTCACGAGCATATTATTTTGACAAATATTCTGATTTTTGACATTTTTTCGGGGTTTTTCTGCAGTCAAGATGCCCAAAAGAAAGGTAAGGATGCAGTGCAATATTTTTTATTTATGAAAAAAAATCACGAATTTTGTTATTTTATACATATGTGCCTATATTTTTACATTTTTCTGTTGCTGTTATGGGCTGTGATCTTGTAGTTGTTTTATAATGGCGGACAGTCGATTTTACATATTCACTGTCAGACTGTCAGTCTTGCCGCGCACTGACGAAAACATGACCAAAAACTCGACGTTTAACTTAAAATAAACCAGACGGGCATTTTAAAAACAACAAATACTGTAGCCTGTATAATGTGCATTATTATTTCTATAATTATCCGAGCAATACAAATCCTGTAACATCCTGTAAGATCCGCCTGATCACTTGATAATATAAATGGAGGGAACTTGCATGTCTTAAGATGCTGCTCGAACTCCCACTGGCAACTATTACTAGTATAACTGAACATAAGCCTTCATATTAACTAAGATATTAGCATTTTCACACTGCAGATAAGTGTTTGTGTTGGAATTTTACAGGAAAAATAGCTCTCATTTAATATTTTGCGTTGATATCAGATTGCGCACGTGTATTTTCGGTCCTCAAGTCAATTTTATTAAACATAATAATGTGTTGTACTGTTCTTTCGTGTCATTTAAGCTGCTCCTGTCATTGTTGATGTGCACAACGCCTACCCGAAACGTCAAGCTGCCATCTTTACAGCACCTGTGTCTTTAGAAGACGGTGCCTTACTAGTTATACGCGTTTCGACTGTAAATGTAATTTTTTTCTTTTTACTTCAGTATTCAATGTGCTTTTGTGCGAGTTACAGTGTTTTCGTGACGAAAACAAAGGAACTATACACTGAGAATCGCCCCTCAATCGTTTAAAAGGCGCGTAGTGATGCGGCCAAACAAAAGGAAGCCGTCTTGCCCGCGCGCACTGACAGCCCGGATTTGAATTTGAATATGCGCGGGAAGACAGAGCAGAAATAAAGTCATCCGTTATGGAAAATAACTGCGGCTCATCGCCTGTGACGTAACGCCTTGTAACTGTCACATAGAGCGGTCTATTTTGTGTATTTCGACGAATGCGTTTATGTACAAAATATATATATAAATATATTTAATATCTATAACGTTTTTGTGTTTTGTTATTTTACAGATTGATGGTGATAAGGCCGCCAAAGGCAAGGAGGAGGTTTGTCCATTTAAATATATATATTTAGTATTTGTATATATTTTTTTTAATTATTTTTAATAAATTATCGTATTAAAATTACATAAGAACGTTTTTTGCGTAAATTTGTCCTGCTTTTGCTTGATGAGTAACGCCCTTATTTTTAGTTTATGCCTATATTAGTTACATCAACCATCAGATAATTTTACTATAATGGCCGATTAATATGATGTCGTTTTTTCACTAAATATAATAATTAGCATTTTATATTGGCTCCCCCACTCTTTAATATTTGGTTACATGATTGATTTTGTATAATTTTTTTTGCAGCCAACAAGACGCTCCGCAAGGTTGTCTGCTGTAAGTATCATCTTTAGGATCTATTCAGTAAATAGATCTTTGTCTAATTTCTCTAATTAATTTCGGAATTGATTTACAGAAACCAGCTCCTCCTAAAGCAGAACCAAAGCCCAAAAAAGCCGCCGCCCCTAAGGTAAGGATGTAATGTGTGTGTGTGTGTGTGTGTATATATATATACATATATACAGTAGTCAACATTTGAAGTGGATCAAAACCTTTCATCAAAGTTATACATGAATTTTGAACAACACCCGTTCTTGTCTTAGGACAACTTTGATGAACTTTTTTGATCCACTTAAAATGTTGACTACTGTATGTATGTATATGTGTGTGTGTGTGTGTGTGTGTGTGTGTGTGTGTGTGTGTGTGTGTGTATATATATATATATATATATATATATGTGTGTGTGTGTGTGTGTGTGTGTGTGTGTGTGTGCACAAAATGCCTTGCCTACTTGTTAACCCTCAAACTGCCGAGTTTGAATGCATCCTAATCCAGCGGTTCGGTGTGTGTTATTTCTGCAATCATATTTTGTCATTGCTCACACAGAAGGCAGCCAAGGGGAAGAAGGGCAGCAACCCTGCTGAGAACGGAGACGCCAAGGCAGACCAGGTCCGTCTGAAAACTTCTTTGCTTTAATCTTTATTCTAAGCCATCAACCAGGGGCGTAATTTGGGGGGGGGAGATAACCCCCCCCCCCAATATTTAAATCTATGCATTACAACCCCCCCAATATTTATACCGTGATCACATGAAAAATATGCAGACCCAAACTTCAACCCCCCCCCAATGTTCAAACCAAATCTACGCCCTTGCCATCAACACACTTAGAACTGAGCTAAATAAACGACCCTCGAGTGCTTCTGCTTTTCGTTCAGTAGCATAGATAACACCCCAACTAATTACTGGAGCATATAAGATAATTACTCAGCCAAATCACTGTTTAACTGACTTGTTTTTAACGTTTTGATCATTTTCCTCTAGGCACAGAAGGTTGACACTGCTGGTGATGCCAAATGAGAAGCTAATGAGTGTCTAATCCTTCTATGTACTTGGTGACTGTACAGTTTGAAATAACTATTTTTTACCAAGTTTTATATTAAGAATAACATTTATAGTTGACTTGTTGACTTGCTTTTGATGTATTGATTGATTTGACAGGAGTTACTATATTTCATTCATATCCATTTGTATCCCATTTTTTAATCAAGCGTCTATATCTTGCCAGAACGGTTTGCCCTCGCTAAATCCGTTGGCGAAACGCAAGAATATCGTCCTAAAGTTTGTTTATTGCTTTCTCTATCTCTTTCTTTCTTGGTTTATCTTTGGATTTTAAACACCAAACATTCTCAAAAGGCAGCTTAAGAGTGTTTCTAAAATGTTTTCAGGAGGGTTTTCACCATGTTGTTAGCATTTAAATGTAGAAATACTGTGTTTTCTTTTCTTTTTTTTTTAGGGAAATTACAATGAAATTGTCACGAGAAAAAAAATGATTAAGGCAACAATGTTAAATAAATTTACAATGTGAACATTCAATTTCTTTAGATCTGTGTGTTCTGAACTTGTCTTTTTTTTTTTTTTTTATTAAGTTATGTTCTGAAACAGTGGAAGGATATTCAGTGACTCTTAAAATGCTTTGTTTTAAATGGTTTTGAATAAAAAAATAAAAAAAACTGTCCAGAAATTGTGTATCATTTTTGTCATCTTTTGCATGTGATGGTGGGCTAAATATAAATACACAATTTATGACCTCATAAAAAGTAAATATATACAGTGGTGGCCAAAATTATTAGAATGGTAAGATCTTTAATGTTTTAAAAGAAGTCTCTTCTGCTCACAAAGGCTTCATTTATTTGATCCAAAGTACAGCAAAAACTAATATTGTGAAATATTTTTTTATATATATATCAAAGCTGAATTTTCAGCATCATTACTCCAGTCTTCAGTGTCACATGATCCTTCAGAAATCATTCTAATATGATGATTTGCTGCTCAGGAAACATTTATGATTATTATCAATATTGAAAGCAATTTTTTTCAGGATTCTTTGATGAATAAAAAGTTTAAAAGAACAGCATTTATCTGAAATGGAAAGCTTTTGCAACATAATAAACACTTTTGCTCAATTTAATCCATCCTTGCTGAATAAAATTATTAATTTCTTTCCAAAAACAACAACGTACTGACCCCAAACTTTTGAACGGCAGTGATAATGTTACAAAAGCTTTCTATTTCAGATAAAGGCTGTTCTTTTGAACTTCCTATTCATCAAATAATCCTGGAAAAAATATATATACACAACTGTTTTCAACATTGATAATAAAAAATAAATAAATAATTTCTGAAGGATCATGTGACACTGAAGACTGGAGTAATGATGCTGTAAATTCAGCTTTACCAACACAGAAATAAATTGTGAAATATTTTCAAATAGAAAAGTTATTTTAAATTGTAAAGATATTTCCCCATAATACTGTTTTTGCAGTATTTTGGATCAAATTAATGAAGCCTTGGTGAGCAGAAGAGACTTATTTTAAAACATAATAATTTTGGCCACCACTGTATATAAACAGAAAAATAAACAATTAAGTAGTATTAAATCATTTGCATTATTATCAAATGATCATCTCACTACAGCAAATTGCATTGTGTTTGGAGAGTTTTGCTTTCTAACAGGCAAATGGCAATCGAGTGCAGTTAAAGGGCAATTACCAGAATAGGTAACTGAGAATGCATATTTCTTATCCGAATAATCTAACAAATAGTGCATGCAGAGTGAATATGATTTCAGATTCCAATCAACCAATCAGATTTGGGTTGCACTTTATTTTACAGTAGCACTTACCTAATAAAGTACTGGGTGATATACGGTAGCCTAACTACAAGGGTTTAGGGGTTGTTTCAAGGTTAGTAGCCTAGACTACCTATTGTAATTACTACAGTATGAATAGGAAAAAGTTTATTTTACAATCCTGTCAAGTTTAGGTGCTTCTACGTCGGTGTTATTCACCTCTAATTTCGGTCTGATTTTTGGGTAACCCTCCTAACCCTAACCCTAAGCCTAACCCTAACTTATTGTTAGGGATCGGACTGTTTTCGTATAGGAATGTCGTCCTAGGATCAACAAAATATGATGATCCAGGAACATGAAGGGTGTTGTAGTTACATTTGTTTCTCGCTAGATGTCGCTGCCGTTCAATAAACGAGAGAACATGATTCAAACGGTAATTCATTCACTGTCCAGCAGGGGGCTCTGTTTATATCGCTCGATTCCCTCAGCGGGATAGGATCAAATAAACATTTCAATCTCAGTAGGCTAATATATGATTTTGTGACACGGTTGGTGTAAAATCAGTTTTACTTTCTTTTTTGAGAATATTTTCTGTGGGAGTTGGAATGTGTTCCCTGGAAAACGCCTCTTGCTCAGCACATGCGGCCTACACACTCCCAGAAGAAATGTTGACCAAATTTAAAACCATATAAAGACTTGCATTTCTTGTTGAGACTGGAGAGCACAAAGATCTACTAAATATCAGACCGATTCTACTACATTGTCCTTGGAAAAGGCAAAATATTTTGTGATCGTTTATGAATGAAAAAAAAATAAAAAATGCTGGAAAGTTTATCTTAAATTGTGTTGCACATAGTCGCAGCTTTGTAGAAGATCATGTAACTGGTTGACATGCTAATTTATTGGTCTTTAGATGATCATGTACTGGTTAACTTGATAATTTGTTGGTCTCTATGATCATGGTTGACCTGCTAATTCGTTACAAAGCGGATATGACCAATGGATAGTCAACATTTTGGACGGATTTCTAGAGCTACACGAGTTGATAAATGGCAATTCGATCGTTTATGGTCTAAATTCTATATTAGATCTGTGAAGAGACAGAATTTTTCTCCATTAACACTGAAGCAAGATCTTTTCTCCGTGTTTGCTGAGCGGAATTCGTTAATAATAACAACAGACAGAACAAATAAATGAAAGCTAAACCCATGTGAATGCCAAGTGAGACGATGATAACGATGAGTAAATCTCGGTTTGTTGACTAAACAACTCTAGTCCAACACGTAGCTGTTTACTATTGGTAAGAAATCAATAAGAAGATGTCACTGATGTTCCAACCCGGTCTGAAACTCAAACACACGACTTTTGTGACAACGAGGGAAACGTGCAAGATGTGTTCTTCTGACCACAATCATTAATCAACACTGAGGGTCTGCACGTCTAAATGTTGTGTACCGTGTTCAGCCACACCTCCCACTGAATCTATAGGCGGACGGGCTTCATATATAATGTGGAGGGACATCGTGTTCCTTGCTTCAGTGTTCTGCCACTCTCAACTCACGGCGGTCCATAGCCTATCATCAGGTAAGCAAAAGATAAACACAAGATCAGTGAGTTTCATGACAGTCATGTTTGCGCCAAAAGCGCAAATGTGTCAACGCAAGGTGGGATTCATAGCCTACTAACGTTACCCCGTTTGTAAAATTACTTTTCTGATTGCCAATTGGCAAATTCTGATACTGGTGATAAATAACAGTAGGCTATATTCCTGTGGTAAATAACAGTATATTCCTGCACCAAATGCAACACAATGTTCCCTAAATGGAATAAGTGAACTTATTGGTGTTTCAGTTCATTTTCTTTGTTTGTTTGTTAAAACCTTGCAGTATTTTAAAACGCTTTGACAATGTGTGGTTGATTGGGACGCTTTTTCCAAGTTATCTCAATGGCAAAAAATGTCCCAATCACCCATAAGTCTTTTATTTATTTATTTATTTATTTATAGTTTCATATGAGCAAGTTTCTTAATTACTGTAGCCTATATGGAAAGATTATCAAAACGACCGTGTTGTAAACCTCATACGCTGCTCATTATGGATCTGCTGAATACAATATTGTTTGGTCCCAGGTTTTGCATTAATAAGACTAATTAACCACAACTGGCAATTTGGTTGTTCATAATGATAAGGGAGAATTTATTAATTTGAAGACATTGTATTGAATGCAGATTTGAATGACTGTAAAATCCAGGTTATTTCTGTAATATTTCATGATAGTTTACTATTGTAAAGTGGCTCAACAACATTGTTGGAAATTAAGTTTTGATGGCATGTTCCATTTGACCTAAACATAACTTGGCATTTTTGATTTGATCTTTGTTTATAGACCAGATAAGTAGATGTTAAAATATGTTTCAGATCAGTGTCGTCATTGTGATTTATTTGAAATTTACTCCTACAACAATTATTACTTTTTAAATTCCCCCAAACCTGTGGTTGGCACATTTGGAAGGGACTTTTTGTCCTCAGATGAGGGTCATTTCAGCTGATTTAGTGTCAGCTTGGAGATCAAATGTCTCCTGCAAATGTAATTATATTTTCCTGTCATTAATGAATAAGTGTGAATGGTAGCCGTTTGGTTTAGACTATTGATATTCATGTTTCTAGGGGCTGAATATTCAGATGCCGCTCACAGCTGTTTACAGTTGCTATCTGTTTCAAGTGATCCAATCACAAATGCTCCGCTGAAACTGCTTGACCTTTACACCTGGTATTTAAAGGGTGGTTGATTATGATTTCACTTTTCTAACTTTAGTTAGTGTGTAATGTTGCTGTTTGAGCATAAACAACATATGCAAAGTTACGATGCTCAAATTCAAAGCCAAGGGAGATATTTGCATTTAAAGAAATCGCTTTTTAAGGACTACAACAAACGGCTGGTAGAGACTACACCACATTCCTCCCGGGTTAGTGACATCACCAACCCTAAAATTTACATAAACCCCGCCCCCTGAACACGATTTATAGATTATCAAGACAGGATATGCTAATCAATGACTAGAAGATAACTACACATCAGCTACATAAATTCATCAACTAACCATTCAGAAATGTCCTGTTGCTTCTACATGTTGTCACTTCTTCTTGAGTCTCTCCATCATTGTCTGACTCCGGTTTGAACATAAAAGGCTTTTTTGAAATTTTCAGTGCATATCTGTGTGAGTGCAAGCTGTTGAAGCTCCGCCCACTGTGCCGGGAGCAGCAGCTCATTTGCATTTAAAGGGACAGACACCAAACGTTGCGTTTTTGCTCACCCTCAAAAAGTGACAATTTTAACATGCTATATAAAAATATCTGTGGGGTATTTTGAGCTAAAACTTCACACACACACTCTGGGGACATCAGAGACTTATTTTACATCTTGTAGGGCTGAACGATTAATCGCACTTTCCATTGTGCGATTTTAAAATCGCAAAGGCTGCAATTATTTTATTTTTTTTATGCGCAGCTTGTCATTGATGTACGGCTCTGTAAACGCTGCTCCATCTGAAAGCACTGTGAGTTTGAGTCACTTATAACATGCATTTGAAAAAACAACACGCGTCAAACATCTTTCCAAAACATAAGAAGCATTTATGAACCTCGTCCAACAACAGACAACATTTAATAACATGCATTAACTCCAAACTCACTTCATAACAACAGCTGAGCTCCTCCTTCTGTGAGATGATGTGCCTTCTTACACAGAATAAGGCAGTCGTGTATTTATAAGTCATGTTTAATCAAAGCGTTTCAATCTTCTGTTTATTCAGCTACAGCGATAGGGATTTCCTGGAATGATGCGCATTATTGTACTTCGATTAATCGTTCAGCCCTAGTGAAAAGGGCATTATACCAACCCTTGTCTCTAATCAAATGCATCCCTCTTGACAACTTGGGTCCAGTATGGACTTTCTGGTTTCATAATTGCATTGACAACTTACTAAATTGGCATGTTGCTGCATGTTGGTAAAGTGCAAAAAAGTCAATTTTGTGTGATAAATGTGAAGTAATTTGTGATGTCATGTTACGTTAACTAAAATGAGGATGTGCTTCACATGATCTTGTGTGTTCATATCAGGCATATTGTAGATGTTCTTAAGTTTTGTGCATCTATATGTTTGTGCGCTCTGTAACTGGTCGTGTTAACTCTTGCACGGTGGATGATTGATGTTTTGCTCCCTGATTGAACCTTGATTCCCTCATCATAAACCTAGATGATGCTTAATGTTTTGATGTCACTGCCTAGAGCTCTTGCTACAGAGCCATGTGCTCAAACCGTCGAAACTGCACATGCCACTAACATGAGAGGTTAGGATGAGGGCGGAGCTTAAGCTTTAGTAGGAATGGGCATGCTCCGTATGGCTGGGAATCACTCCGATTGGGCAATGATGTAATGGTGAGCAGCATCACGGACACTCAAGCGAATGCAAAGCGAGGGATGCTGTGAACGTCTGCTTTGTTCTGAGTGTATGAGAATGGAGGGAAGCCCCCAGACTCGTTACAGACGAGGGCGAGTTAGACATGGGGGCGGGGCTTGCAGGGATAGTGGGATGAGGAGGAGGAGGGTTTGTTAAAGAGTGAAAGGAGGGGTTGCGCTACGATTGCTTGATGCACAACAAAGCTTGAGGATTTCTCATTCAAACCCTAAACCCTCCAAACCAAAATAATAAAAAGGGTTATATTTTGTACAAGGATAATGGGTCCTGTTTTAGGGTTCATGAAAGACTCTTTTTGCATATTTTTTTCAAATTAAGAAACATTTCCACTAAATACTGATTACTACCCAAAAGTTTTAGTTTTATATGGATATATATATATATATATATATATATATATATATATATATATATATATATATATATATATATATATATATATATATATATATATATATATATTTCTCCTAAAGGGATAGTTCACCCAAAAATTACAATTCTGTCATTTACTCTCCCTCAAGTTATTCCAAACCTGTATGAATTTCTTTCTTCTGCTGAACACAAAAGATAATATCAGTAACTAAACCGTTGTGGGGCCCCACTGACTGTAGTGTTTTCTTCTTTTTTTCCATACTGTGGAAGTCAGTGGGGCCCCGCAACGGTTTAGTTACTGATTATCTTGTGTTCAGCAGAAGAAAGAAATTCATACAGGTTTGGAATAACGTGACAGTATTCACATTTTTGGATGAACTAACTCTTTAATACTCTCATAGTGCACAAAATTCTTGACAATGTCATAAATTAATATCTACAAATGTAGCCTAAGTTCTCATTTCTCTTTGGTTTAGGGGATGAAATGTTCTTGACAGGTTTTATGAGATTTGTCCTTGTACTTTTATTAACTAAACAATAACTGATCAAAAGTTAAAAGATCTTGTTGTAGAAAATGACTACTACTGTTTTATAGTTGGATTTTATTGTAGGTATGGATGGATTTTTATGGCTATAAATTATCTATGTGTCAATAAGACCAGCCTCAGGGATTCACATCATTTTAAATGAGCATGAATTAGATTTAAAATGACTTGCAATACAACCAAAATGTTGAAGGGTGTCTCTAATGCCCTGTTTACACCTGGTATTAAGATCTGTTTTGTTCGAAGGAAACTACGCTAAATACAGGTGTAAACTGGGTGTAAAAAGTTTTGAGCTTGTCCACTTTCAACCACTTCTAGAGGTAGTTGAAAACGCATTGGACCGAATTGCTTTCGTAGTGTAAATGCTCATGTGTTCAAACAGCCACAAAAGACCGTCTTCTCTCCAAATACTGCCCTAATGCGTAAACATTATGGGAAGCGCTCTAGCCAGACGGGATTTAAACTTTGTCGGCTGAAGATTCAAGTTTGTTTTGAAGACGAAAGACGTACCAACACAATGTTCTCTCATCGTTCCTGATTTCTAACACACACTCATAGTGTTCGGCTGGTCTTGCGACTGTCAGAGCAGAAACGAAAGCTCCTGCTCTTTGTATGTTTTTCCGTTGTCTCTGGGCGTGTTCATATGTAAATTGCGTGAGCTTACTTTGTGCATTAGATTGAAAGATCTGAAAAAAACATACATTTACTCACCCGTAGACCCTCCTCTAGAAGAAATCAGGACAGAAGTGGTTAAGTGGACAAAAGAGATAGGTTAAAACACCGGGTGTAAACGGGAATGTGTCTCTCGTCTACTTGTGATCCGATCGACCAAAGTGCATCTTAATACCAGGTGTAAACAGGGCCTCACTCTGGAAGTTGAAAAGGATAGTCTAAAGTGAAGTGCGTGGTCATTTGATGTTTAAATGGTCTACAGTTTGATATCTGTCAGGTTCTTTGTCTTTATAAATGACTCATGCGTGAATAAATGAGACTTTCATTGTCTCACAATCTTTTATGGAGCTTAATTAAATCCCATCATGATAGAAAATTACACTGGAAACTATTTTTCTCACTGAAGAGAAGAAATCTGTTCCCCTTACCACACCATGCTCCAAAAGACAATAACAGAACCGGAGTAGTGCTTCCCAGTCTTTGTAACTGCAAGGTCCTCCATTGTCAATATTTGAAGGCCCACATGCACAGGCTGTGGAATTTCCTCTTCTGCTGAAATCATGTTTTTTTTTTTTTAAAGCTTATTTTTAGGGTTCACATGACAGTCAAGTCACATTGTCTATTTAATCTTTCCTTAAAGTGGTTTTCTTGGCCTTAAATGCTAGATTTTTTTCAAAATAATGGATATTATAAAGCCCCCTACCGAATCAGGTCATTGAGATGATCTTTTGTTACATCACTCTTTGTAAAATCTGCAGTGATGCATTCTCTAATTCAGACCAGTGAAGTGGAATAGACTTGCATAACGAAAACACTTTGCCACATGTGGTCTGTGGCGTAGAAGCATAATGTTGTGTGAATGCGGTCACTCCATCCTCACTTAGAGGCAGGATAATGGAGGATGATCTTGAAAACATGTTGAGTATTTGACACGATTTCATATATGCAAAGTGTGTTCTTTTTGTTCACATGGCTATTGAAGTCATTCTTGCAAAGGCAAAGTGGGTGTGTACATGTGCAAGCCAGAAAGCCCATGATGCATTCTGACAGCTGTGCATGGTGAAGAGAGAGAGAGAGAGAGAAGAGAGAGAGAGAGAGCAACACACAATCCGCCAATCTGACGGCAAGAGATCAGGTTGTATAAAAGGGCGGAGCTCCTGAGAAAACTTCCTCTTGGAGCAGCTTCTTCATTTGCTGACCGCTCATGCTGTTTGCAGTCTGACTGGCAGAGGTCTCTGCATTTAAAGTCCATCTTCGGCTGCTAGAAATGCGTTTTCATGGCTAACCTTTAAAAGTCTCATTGGTTTTTCCATTCCAGCTGTTTTTGGAGTTTGCCTTGGAGCAACAACGACGGAGTCATTTTCCTTTCCCTGAACAAGCGTGCATTTGCAGCAAGGTTGGTAGATGCATCCCAGACATGTATCTACCATTGCCTTCTCACTTCTTGCCACTTTACAAGTGGTTAATGTAGTTCTAGTTCCTTTTACCCACTTGTATATCATATTTTGAGTACCAAATTTGCAGTCGTTAGTCTAAAACGACAAGCTGTTCTAAACTCCGATGAGTTCGAATCGTTGTTTTGTGATCTGTTCGAGTAATGGTGCCTTGCAGGCTTTGGATGAATTTTTCTTCTGTTTCTTATTTGAGTCAGAGTAGGTCTGGTTCAAACCAGCACAGGATGTATTTTCAGACAACAGATTACTGTCACCCAGATGTGATTCTCTGCATTTGTTCGGGATTGTTGCCTACGGCGTGAAGTGTTCCCTTGCTCTTGCATCAGCCATATTCTGTTTATGGCAAAACAAACTTGGTGTTTCTTTTAATCCTAATTTTGAACTTTCCAAGGACCATTTCAAGGTTTTAATAGCATTCTTTCTTCTAATGATTTTCAGTCAGAATGGCTGAATAAGTGGTCCTTTTTGGCGCACTAATTATTTAAATGTTCACAGTAGATTGCATTCTGGTTGTTTTTTTTAAATTGACTCGTCCTGTCCGGTCTACAGGTTCTCACCTCGGCATTGCACAACCCTTCAGGAAGTTCGTTTCAGTCGTGTGGTGCACAAAAACAGCAGTGATGATCATCAGACTCGGCAGACTGACTCCTGGATACTTCCGTCTTCTGCAGGTTGGTATTTGTTAAAATCTTTTAACTTGGTTAAATCTGTGAAAAGTGAACCTTTTTTGGATTGTATGTATTGGTCATCTCATGAGGAACCAGATTTCCTCAAATCTGTTGTTAAATGTACTGTGAAAACATACTGGAGCTTTCAGAACTCCATTTCTTTCCAGTGAAAAAAATTCATTTACTTAAACTAAGCTGCTCAAATCTCTTGATCTGACATCTGAGACCCAACATTAATATGATTGCTCACATTTAAACATCAACCTATTCGGTGGTCACCAAAAAAAAAAAGTGCATCAGAGAATAAATAAAATGATAAAGTATGATATGACCCCTTTAAAATGCATGCATGTGTGACACTTACATAATGGCTTTTGCGAGGAGCAAGTAATGTTGGTTAGTTTGGGACGTGTAAATGTCCATTGGAAAGATCAGACTGGTGCCGGTCTGGCTTTTACACTGCATTCCTCATGGCTAAAAGTGACTGAACTAATTATATGAACAATGATCGTGAAGGGCTGAATGAAGGCTATGTACACATGGGAAATACCAGTTTAAATTCATCTCTCATGAGCTTGATGTAATTCTCACGACTTGGAATATAAAAATAGCGTGAAAGCCACAGGGGGGAATGGTAGTAAACAAGCAACTATCTTGATTAATTTGTTTTGACAGACATTCATTTTAAAGTTTTAACATTCAAAACATTATCAATCCTCCATCTTGAATAGCAAATTTAATTATTGGACTAATATTGGGGTTTAACAACACCTACTTTTTCCATAGTGTCACAATAGTTCAGATTTTTATAGTATTGAGCTGCTTTTTCCAACAAGTATCTACATATATTGTTTTATGTATTGTGCATGTAGATTCAGACGAGCTAATCAAACACTACTAGAACTACTTCGAAATGTCAAGCTTATTACTTCAAATACTGATATTAAAACCCAAGAACATTTAAAAATTGTTCTTGCAGTTTGAACAAATCCTCCTGTTTGTCAGTTTAATAACCTGTCCTTAGTTTTTAATTCGACAATAATTTTCCATACATCACAAAAATCTGAATTAAGTTTGCAATGCATAAAAATCTGGCCTAAAATAATACCATTAGGCAACCTTATTGTCAAGCCCTGCCCTAATGATTAAATGCTTAATCTTTTTAATCTTAAAAAGATTACCATCTTACTTTTCTTAGACCCTTCTAAACCTGCTTGCTTTAATGGAGATTGCAGAGACTTGTTAAACCGTCTTAATGTCGTCACCTTGAGGTTTGTGGTGGTTAAACCCGAGTGTGGCGTCATTCAATGAGCTTTTATAGACTCCACTTATCACAACAAATACTGTCGTAATCCTTCATATCTGGTTGTAAAATCATATTTAAGCTACCCTCTGTAAACGCATGAGTCTTGTGGAATAGTGGTGATTTGGTTGTGCTTTGCACCTCTGCATGGATGAATATGGATACTTTTTGCTCTTTGAGGTTTTCATGCTTGAATGTTCAAAAACACATTATTTTCCCCATATTCTCCATTGTTGCAGCTCCTCTCTTCCCAGTCTGTCAGTAACAATCGGTTTAGTTCATGTCTCTATGAAGCCCCTCCTTCTGAAAAGCACACTGTGCTTTGATTGGTCGACTGGAGCAGTGTGTTGTGATTGGTCAATCGCTTCGAGCGTGTTTGGGAAATGTCCCGCCCTTCACCATAACCACAAGTTTTAATCCACTACTAACGCAACTCAACTTTTTGCGTATGCCTTGGGTGGGAATTATTTAAATGAGGAATATTGTGACGTTTTTTCCGGAAGAAAACTCGAGACTACAATGGAGTAGTCAATGATGTTCTCCTGCTGTTACTTTGTTGGCAATAAATATTTAATGATTCCATATATCCCACACAAATGAGCAGGACATTGTGGTCTTTATGAGGAAGTCCGATGATTGTACAAAATTTTAAAGCATTTAGAATATTATGGCCTTGTTAACAATCCTTTTTCCCATTCTTTTCGCAGAGGCAGGTAGCAGGAGAGGTTCAGGCCCCGGCTCACGACCGCTCCGTCAACCAGATCGCCATGATGCTGGCCATCATGGGCCTTGGCATGTCCTACTACAGTGCCAAACAGATGACCGAGAAGGTTCACCATGAGCCCGCCCCGTGAAGATGCGCTCCTGTCCTTCGGAGTGACGGCATCCGGAGAAGACGAAGCCAAGTGGAAGATGCAGTTGGATGTTGAAGATGTTCAGACACTGTCACACTACACCTTTCTATAACTGTTGGATTTCCAGGGATCGCACACCATGGTGCTTCTGCTTAGGGGTTCTCTTGCTTTAGTTTCGCTCTCAATGGGGTCTGGAAGGGGTTAAATGTTGTGGCCTGAGTTTCGATAGCTGCCGTGGTACATGCATATCAGAGAGTCAGTCAATTCTGCTGTAGGTTTACTGGGAAAAAACTCGAGCTCCATCAGCATATGTCTAAATATGGAGCTCAACTCTGAGCCATAATGTCTTTAAAAGGGAAGGACCTCTGCATTTGAGATGTACAAAGCAACTATTGAAAGCAGGGCCACTGCACAAGGTTGAAATGCTGGATTTAATTTCAGATTTTCCCTGAAAAGATACTATTGAAGAACGTCAGAGACTTGAGGACTTGTAGCAGAGGTACTCCTCTACACTTGTTTTAGACACTTTAGGAAATTTATTGCAGTACTAGAGACTGTTTGAGGACCTTTTGTTAAAGTTACTTAGCTTTCTTTCATCATAACAAACAATATCTTCATATCATTTTGTTTGTTCTGGCAAATGGCTTCAATCTTTAGATTGTTAAAGCCGACTTTCTATGTGCAATTGCATGAGCTTAAAGCAGTTTTTTTTTTTTTTTGGTGAAACTAATCCATATGTTGTTTCTAATACTTTTTATGATAATGTGATTTATGATGATGACGAATGTACTGTATGTTATATTTTTAAGACACAATGATCAAATAAAGCTGTGAATAATTTGAACACGATCAAGTAATGGGAAGCAAGTCATGACTCAGAAGGTTTAGAAGAACGTTAATAAATAAGTTCTCAGAAATTGTCCGCTGTTGACAATGTCATTCCTGCTGAGTCGAGTTCCACACCGAAACCATATGAAGGGTTTTCGTGTCGACTGAAGCGTGCTGTTGAACAGGAAGTGGGCAAAGCCTCAGGCAACAACTTCCTCTATCTGCACGCAATATCTGTCTACCATCCTGCCTGTTGCTTCTGGCTTGAAGTCTGGCCCACTTACCATATTCAATAGATGTCGGTTAAACCCAACATTTGTACACCTTGTAACATAAGGTGCATCTGCTCCATCACTCCCCTCAAATACTAAGCAATTTAGACCTGAATCGTACTTATACACATACAGGAACACCGATGCATCTACCAAGACACATTATTTCCCCCATATTCTCCATTGTTGCAGCTCCTCTCTTCCCAGTCTGTCAGTAACGCTCTGTTTAGTTCCTGTCTCTATGAAGCTCCTCCTTCTGAAAAGCACACTGTGCTCTGATTGGTCGGCTGGAGCAGTGTGTTGTGATTGGTCAATCGCTTCGAGTGTGTTTGGGAAATGTCCCGCCTCTTACCATAACCGCCAGTTTCAACACACTACTAACTAACTATACCAGGCCCCGCCCCTTTATTCTGCGCATAAGTTATTTAAATGAGGAATATTGGCTGCGTCTGACATGACGAGCTCTCTTGAGTAGCTACTTATTTTGAATAAGTAATTACTTCACGACCGCTAAAAAAGTACGTATGAATGTAATCTGGACGTCCGCCAGAAGTAGTAGGTCATCCGGGCACTTTTTGCCTTCTCTTTTATGAGTACTGTTAATTCAGACATACTACTTTTTGTCACATGCTGTTTTCCGTCTACTTTATAGTAGGGACACATGCGAAGTTCCCGGAAGAAAACTCAAGACTACAATGGAGGCCTTTCAGGGAGTTCAGAAACAGTGACACTGACATAGAGATTAACTCTCACTCGAGCGTTTTCATGCTCAAACAGCAACATCACACACTAAAAGAAAAAAAGTAGCATAATCGAACCCCTTCCTGATTGCGTCCAATCCAGCCAACTACCACCAAATGTTTCTTTTGACGCCATGATTTTCCCATTATTATCAAGCAGTTAACACACCATTGCTGTGTGGATGGGGGAGCGGGTGTGTTTTTAAGCGTTCGCTCGGATGCTCACGGCAGATGTGATGTCCTGTGACAAGCCGAGGCCACATTGCATGACACGTTTTATTCCGCCAGTCGCCTTTAGCTCCTCCTCTTTCCGCTCTACTCTCTGATCACTGGGCAAATTTGCCCAAAAAATACTGCTGGGGCAGTTCTGAGTTCATGCTAGCTCAGGACATGAACCTCAACACGCTCGTCCCATTGGCTGTCTGGTGATGCATCATCATGGTGTCTTAGCAGTGAAACAAAAGGATGGGGATCACGTTGGCGGCAGCGTAATGCACATGGTTGCTAAAAGGGATGGATAAAGAAATACCTTAATATGAGGTAACAGAGGCCTTTTCTGTTTGTTGTTTTGATGGTGATGTGTACATGTAAGAAGCACTTTGAGTTTGAAATATGGTGAGAATCATATTTTTTATATGATTGATTGCTTTGTATTAATGAATGACACTGAAATGTGAATTAAACCACAGATGTGATGCTGTCTGTATGTCCATATAGATCATTAAGTGACTTGTTTTGTTGCTTATGCCATGTTGCCATGTTTCATTAAATTCATTTCAATCATATGTCTAATTTCAGTTGTTGTTTTCATCGCCTCACACATTTGTCCTAATTCAGTGGTTTTAACTGGTGCGAAGCAGGTCTTTTTTGCAAACAGCAGGGAAAAAAAACAATGCAAAATACAAATAATATAATATTCTCATATACACTGCCATTCAAAAGTTGGGAGTCAGTAAGATTTTTTTTTTTTTCGGAAAGAAATTAATACTTTTATTCAGCAAGAACGCATTAAATTGATCAAGATGCGGTTCTTTAAAATGTTTTATTCATCAAAGAATACTGAAAAACTGTATTGCAAAAAAAAACGATGCTGCACAACTGTTTTCATCACTGATCAAAATGATTTCTGAAGGATCATGTGACACTGAAGACTGGAGTAATAATGCTTAAAATTCAGCTTTGATCACAGAAATAAATTTGTTTAAAATATATCCACATAGAAAACAGCTATTTTAAATTGTAATAATATTTCTGTTTTTGCTGTATTTCTGATCAAATAAATGCAGCCTTGGTGAGTATAAGAGACTTCTTTAAAAAAAAAGCTTAACGATCACAAACTTTTGAACAGCAGTGCTTTTTGTTATCAAAGGTCATGAAGGTCACGTAAGGCGGGTGCCAGTAAGTCTGGGCTCCCCCGCGAGAAAGCAAAAGGCTTACATTTGAACTCTCGAAAAGGTAATAAAGTTTCTAAGAGTTTAGAGATAACTTGCACACAGAGGAGGGTGCGTCTTCCAGGCAAATGGGATCCGGCTCTCAAAAGGTGTGAATTCTGAATGCAAATTCCCATTGTACTAAATGTGTGACAACTCATATAGACCCCCGAAGTACACACACACCTCGGCCTACAGGCCTTGATCGCTATCAGCCCCTCTGAGCCTTTGGGAACTCCAAATGGTCCTTGTGGTAGGAAGAGGGGTTGGAAAACAGTAGCAAATGTCTTTGTTTATTTCAAATATCTTGGATTATTTTCAGTCCTACAGTCATCTAATCTTTACAGATCCAGACAACATTGTGAATTTAAAATCTGGGTCTATGAAAACCAGTTGTGACTGAACATGGACTTAAATCATGTCATTAAATATCTCCAGACACTCATATCTCTGTTCTTATCCCACAACAAGCACACACAGGCGTTTGACATGATGTCTTGGTTCACGTGCCGGTCCGTGTCTGATGTTCTGTCTGGACCGTGACAAAGATCACTGTGTGTCGCAGCATCTGCTCTGTCAGCCGCTCAGTGGAAATACGCCATCATGTTCTCATCCGCGTGTTTGTCCTTCTCTCTCTTTCATCAGGGTTTGTAGGAGAGAGTTTATCACTGCAGCAATGCTGGATAATCCTGCCTAGAAACCTGACTTGTGGTCATTTCCCATTGTTTTGATTTGATATACAGTAGAGGCCAAAAGTGATGTCTTCACCCTTCACCCTTTATTTCAATATTATTAAATATTTAAGCATAGTTGTGCTCGGAGCCAACAGTTTTATTTGTGATAATAACGCAATGAAACATGACAAATTGTGCGGACATAATTTTTGGCATACAAAGAAAATCTTCATACGAAAGTATATCTTCATACAAAGAAATTATGAACACATGCAAAAACAAGAGAACCAACAAAATATTTATAATTGATTATGTTGTAGTCAATGTATGTTTTTTTTTTTTTTTTTTCTGTGAGCTTTTTGGTCTTCTGTGCATTTTATTTTGCATAGTAAAATAAAATCTGTAGCTGTTTTTTTGTAAGACAAATACCTTAACCAAGTTTAGTGTTTTTTCTTCCTTCACATTTAAAATATAATATCCCCCTACTGTATTTAACCAAAAGGCAAAGCCAATATGACATTAAAATGTATACTATTTATTACTTAAATATTCACTTACATGTTATTTAAAATGTTATATATTTTTTTTTATATATTTGTCTTCAATAGGTTTTTTTTTTTATATATATATATAAGATATTATACAAAATATATCTTAAAATCTATGTTTTGTTTTTTTTTCAGCTAAAATCACAAATACCTTTTACCTTTTTTGATCTGACTCCATTATGGCATGTAAACCCCATTTTCACAATCTAATTGATCCTGTTTCACTCAAAATACATCAGATTGTGGAGGTAAAATAGGTTGCAAAGAGTGTTTCTCATTAACTTTGTCAGATTTTGTTTTAGCTGTTAGCGTATTAAGAGATCCCTATATACGAATATACACAAATACATATTTAACAGTTTTATTTTTCATATTTTAACGTTTCTGCTACACAGTTTTTGAAGAGGTCTCTTGCTGCTCTGCAGATTTGATCAGATTTGATCAGATTTGTCACAGATCTCATCAAATTCTTCCCAGATCAAATGCTGCTGCTCATCTGCATTCATATTCCAACTCTATATCTGAATTGTTTTGATTCTGAGATGTAAACATGTTCATTCTTAATCAGTTATAACTGTGCATCATGTGTGTATTTATCAGTGTTGGTGTGTTTGATCCTTACAGTAAAACCGTCCCTCTGCATGTGATTGCAGTGGTTGCTCTAATAAAACCGCATGTATTTTAGTCAAATACCCTTGAAAGGCAGATCTGTGCGGTCTGATGATCAGCCATGCGGGTCTTGGCGATGGACGTGGCCATTGTGGGGAATGCAGCTTTGGAAAGATTATATACAGCATTTGAGCCCTGTTGCAAAATAGAGAAGTTAAAATGATGATTCAAGGTAATGAGGACCATAACATAATCGTATCATTTTTTTCATCAGCTTATTTAAATCTGAAGATATGCAAGTTATACTCTGCCATCTGTTAGCATGTTCTTTTGTGCTCTGAAAACATGCTGACTGAATTTTAACCAGATGCAGTCAGAAGGAAACTTCAGTGTTCTTTGTATCTTCAACCATTGAATATTTAAGGTATATATGACTTTAATAAAACTGCATTAATAACACCTTAAGTACACACTTTATAGTATGTATGAAGTATAAAGTACACTACCATTCAAAAGTTTGGGGTCGGTAAGATTATTTAAGGTTTGTGAATGTCTTTTGTTCTCACCAAGGCTGCTGTTATTTGACCAAAAAGTGGTAAAACAGTTAAATATTATTACTATATAAAATAAGTGTTTTCTATTGTAAGGAATTTAAAGTGTAATTTATTCCTGTGATCAAAGCTGAATTTTCAGCATCATTACATCATAGTGTCACATGATCCTTCAGAAATCATTCTAATATGATGATTTGCTGATTATTATCATGTTTTTTTGGGATTCTCAGATTTTCAGGATTTTTTGATGAATAGAAAATTAAATGAACAGCATTCATTTGAAATATAAATCTTTTGCAACATTATAAATGTATTTAATGTAACTTTTGATCAAATTAATGCATCCATGCTGATTTTTTTTTTTTTATTTCTTTAAAAAAAACTACTGAATGTAAGTTTATATCTTCATTTAAGTGCACTTTTTTCCCACAAGCGGTTATTTGTGAAGAGCTTGACTTCATTTGTAAGCGAGAACATCTTTTCCCTGGAGCAGCTTGAGATCAGCATGTATTTAAATCACACAAAGCATGTTTTAGTAAAAGACCGAAAGCTTAATTAAATGCTGCAAATTCATTTTGCACAGAAGCATTTTTATAGAACCTGAGTGTTACATGAGAAAATGAAATGCAAATAAAATGGTCATTGAGTGTGAGAATTCAATATTTTTCATATCACGATCTATATATCTTTCTTCTCACATTATGAAACAATTTCAGCACAGAGCTCAAACTCAAGCACCTTCATTGAACCTTGAGTGCAGTTGTGTTTTGCTCATAGTTATTGCAACACTCACACTGCGCTATTGACAGACGTGTGCAGATCAACTCATCTAAACACTGACGTGAGGGCTGGATCATTTCAGGGAACAGGTGCTGGGAGACATCGGAGTGATTCAGGTGGAAACATAGGCCTGGCATGTGGAGAGACAGCCAAAGTGTGTTTGACACGGGAGGAGAGGTTTCCAATAAATTCCCTCATCAGCTGCCATTTTGCCCTATTGGTCAACAGACGCGCCCGTCACAAATGCTGCCCTGAATAGGATGAGAAGAGGATTTTGTGTGAGATTCATCATAGTGACAACAGCTGAATGTGGCATGTGTGCTCTGTGATTGGCTGGCTCACGTCACATGACTGAGTTACATAAAAAATACATGAATCTGCCCTACATTCTGATGTAAACAAACTTATCCCTCATTTAAATTGATGCATTCGGCAGATTAATTTTATCCAAAACTACAATGCATTTATATTGTTTACATTTGGTAAAAATGTATGTAAATTCCAAAACAAATTTGTATCATATCATTTGACACGCATATTTCTCTGACCTCTGAATGATCAAAACTTTGCTGAAAAACCTGTTGCACACATGCTACCACATGCCTTCTGTCGTCTGACTGATAGTTTATATATTTCAGCAAGTAAAAAGGTTTTTTTTATAAAAACGCACCTTCAGCTTCAGTGTCTTTTTGCTGTGAAATCTTTTTTATAAGGTAATCATAAGAACTTATATGTTGTTTGTAATATTTCAAGATGAACATTTACTGAACTGAAGCAATGGTTTACTTAATTATTATTATTTATTTTTTTTTAGAAAAAAATAATGTTCAAATATAATCCATCAGGCTTTTGAAGAACGTTTATTTTTTCATCTCTCGATCCTCATTGTATGTTTTGAAACTACAGAGCTTTGATCATAAAAGTAAGCATTTAAATATCATCTTAATAAGAAATGTTATTGGCCGATTTAGAGTGACGACTGATATTTATATGCGTTTTATGTGAGTAGTCTGTAATACTGTTGAAAAGATCTCATTGCTTTACATTAATGCATCAGAGATTTTCATATTTTTGTCCATATAAATATCAGCATCTGCACCAAATTGCATATTTTTGGTCAGTTTGGGCTTCTGAAAAAATTTAGCGGTTTTTCCCTCCCGCATATTCTCACTATTTCATACGATATGAGCCATAAAAGCCTGATGTCAAATATCAAATGATCAAATATGATACTTAACATAAAAACATATGCAAACTTTTGCTTAGATTTTGTTTTATATATTTATTATTTTATATTAGGTTTAATATATATATATATATAGCCTATATATATATAGTCACACATATATATATAATTTTTGTCAGGCTTTACACACTAAAACAAGTAATAAAAACTCAGTGAGTGTTTTAGCGCAATTTTCTGACGTCATGGGATCACAACACTAAAGAGATAGTAAATATTTTCCTGGATTTTTTTTTTTTTTTTTTTTGCGTTCCCGAGATTAGACCTTCCTTAACATAATGCCGAAAACCCGAAGTCTCTAGGTGGTCTGGTTGAGGAGGAGATAGAAGTGCAAGATTGGTGCGCACAGACAGAACAGAAATCATGAGTTAACAATCGCAATTTTGTCCGGTGGAAAATTGCGCTAAAAAACTGGTCAAGAAACAGTTTTTACTCCGAAATTGCTATTAATAATTACAAAGAAGTTACAAAAAATAATTAATGTGAGATGCTAAATGCTTGATTCTTATTTTCTGTCAGCCATTGTTTCTGAGTAGGAAAGGAAACTGTTGAGCATGTTGGGTTGTGTAATGTTGTCACATTCTTCCTATGAAACTCTAGGGGCCATTTTTGTTGCAGTTCAGTGCCATGTGATATTTTGGTCACTTATTCTGTGCACATGAGGCCCGGGGTCCCATTTCAACAGGTTACAGCTATAATTGTGGCAGATATGTAAGAATGAATATGTGTGTACATCCAGGACATCACTGGAGGCCTTTGAATAAGAAGTGAGTTCAAACATGCAGGAAAACCTGCTGAATAACTGCAGTGCAACCAGTTTGAGCCAGTTACCAGAGACGGGTGGGGGCAATACAAACAGAACCAGATCTCAGTACGGAGAAACACAACACTGGATTTTCAGAAATGTGTCTTTGGGAAGGTTTAGCTTGTTGCATTTTAGCAGCAGTTCTGGGAAGAGTGTCAATATGTGCCGAGATCCTCTGGCTTAACTGCAGGGTCACGGTTTGATTGGCAGGTAATAAATATACAGATCAAAGGGATATCTGAATATAGTGTGAATCACTTTGGATAAACACATATGCCAATAATGTAAATGTAAAATGTAATGTTATATTAAGCACAAGATCACTGCCTCTCAAGCTAAAAAAATAAATTAAATAAATTAACACTTATATTCAACAAGGATGCATTAACTTGATGAAACGTGACATTTATAAAGTTACAAAAGATTTCTGTTTCAGATAAATGCTGTTTCTTTTGATTTTTCTATTCATCAAAGAAAACTGGAACAAAATTTTTTATTAAGTTTTCCACCAAAATATGAAGCAGCACAACTGTTTTCAGCATTGATAATAATCAGAAAAGTTTCTTTAGCAGCAAATCATCATATTAGAATGATTTCTGAAGGATCATGTGACTCTGAAGACTGGAGTAATGATGCTGAAAATTCAGCTTTGATCACAGGAATAAATTACTTGTTACAATATATTCACATAGAAAAAGTTATTTTGAATTGTGATAATTTTTCACAGTATTACTGCTATTTTTATTCAAACAAATGCAGCCTTGGTCAGCAAAATGTTGTATTTGTTTATTTTTGCAGTAACATGCAATGTTAAAAGCATCTTAAAATAATCCAAAACAGTACATTCAGGATTAAAATAAAAATGCATGTTAAATGCAACATTTTATATTATTAGTTGCATTTTTAAGTTAGTTGCAAAGATTTTCGTAAAGTCCTGTGAAATTCCTCGAGACGATTGCTGGGGCTGTTTGTAGGAACACAGCATTCCTCACAGGCGGGGGGAGGGGAGGGAGGGGAGGGAGGGGGGGGGGGTATTCTGGTGACCACCGAGCCTCATACTGAGTCAGATAACCATACGTTACATGAGGGGCAGAGGTCAAATGGTGCTTGCGTAACAGAGGAGCTCTGATTTATGAAATCTCTGTCAAGTAAACAGCAGGTTTGGTAATGTGGAAGTCACCCCTATATTAGTATCTATGGTCTTTAAACACATTTTTAAAAATCTGAGTTCTGTTCCATTACATTCTGTCCAGCTGTTTTTGAATACATGTACAAAAGCATAAGCCCCAATATTCCCATAAACCCATACTTCTAGCGAAGCGAAGTGGAAAAACAAACTGGTGTGATGTAATTTCAAACTAAATCAAGCCAAAATTAAGTTGGTTTCGGGAGTTTGAAACAGCTTGCCAAAGCAAAGCTTCTCTCCGGCTGTTAAACACCTTCGAACTACCATTGGTCCATGGCGATGATGTAACAGGTGGGTGTGGCTCAGAGGCTCAGAGGCTCCGCCTTCTTTGATGTGGAAATCTTCTCCACTTGATTTCTTCTGTTCAGTCTGTCGCGTTCAGACGTCTACGAGTGCAAACACGAACACGCTGGATTACTGCTTTATAGTAGAAAACGAAGTTGTTTTTTCAATTTTTTATACTGTAAAGCTGCTGCTTTAAAGCAATGCATTGTATAAAGTGGTATGTAAATTAATGCGACGTGACTCGACTGTGCTGGATTATAGAGCTGGTGCAAACATATTCACATCATTATGATCAGATGCTTTCTCATGCTGTTTTCTCACCACTGTCATTTTGTTGTGTGTTTGTTTTGGTATTAAAGGTGCAGTAAGCTAGCCTACATCAAGATGTTAGGTCTGGCAACTCACCATAGACACGGCTCAATCCGAGGGGAGGGATAAACGGCTGTCTTTCAAATTCACTCTGCACGCAATAGGACAGCGCTTCAACCAACCAGAGAGTTTCCCAACAGCGGAGCTAGTTGATAGATTCAACTTTTGCCATATCTGGCCGGCAAAACTCATCTTCCTTTTTTTAAGAATGACTTAAGTGCTGTTCTTTGCTCTTTTCTCAAAGAAAAACTTAACTCCAAGTGCTCCAAAATCGCGGCCAAAGCCAATTCGAAAGACTGTTCTCCAGCAGCCGTCATTCTTTGTTTTCAAGTAGCAGGGAACCGTCGAAACTCTGTCGTCATTATGTTAAGCCCGCCCCGCCTACTCTATACACAACGTGATTGGCCTGACCCAATTTAGGTTTTTGCAGCTCGAAAGTCAATGGAGAGTTGCTAGACTACCCTGGCTGCAAAATACATTTTGCTGCCGCTAGGGTGCGTCTAGATTTCTAGGCTAGCAGTAAGTGATTTCTGAGAAATATTTGAAATCAATCAAACAAACACACCCCTCCCTTCATTGCTCCGCCCCCAAAATGCACGACCACTCTATGCAAGAGTGGATGTCTCTTTATCATAGCTGAAGTGAAGCGAAAAATAAAGCAAAGATGACAAACAAACGAGCAGCACACACACAAATCAATACTCACTTATGGAGCAGAAACATCAAGAATTTAAAAAAACTAAGTAAATTCTATATTAGCACTCAATTCAAGCATGTAGAAATGAAAGCGTAAATATCAACATTATAAAATTAAAGGGGTGGAATAATGCCCTTTTCACAAGATGTAAATTAGTCTTTGATGTCCCCAGAGTGTGTATGTGAAGTTTTAGCTCAAAATACCCCACAGATATTTTTATATAGCATGTTAAAATTGTCACTTTTTGAGGGTGATCAAAAACGCACCGTTTTATGTGTGGCCCTTTAAATGCAAATGAGCTGCTGCTCCCGGCACAGTGGGCGGAGCTTCAAGAGCTTGTGTTGTTTAACCTCACACACACATGCACTGAAAATTTCAAAAACTTTTAGTCTTTTATGTTCAAACCGAAATAGGAAAGATGGAGAGACTCAAGAAGAAGTGATAGCATGTAGACAACATTTCTGAATGGTTAGTTGATTCATTTATGTAGCTTGTGTGTAGTTATCTTCTAGTCATTGATTAGCATATTCTGTCATGATAATCTATAAATCGTGTTCAGGGGGCGGGGTTTATGTAAATTCTAGGGTTGGTGATGTCACTAACCCGTGAGGAATGTGGTGTAGTCTCTACCAGCCGTTTGTTGTAGTCCTTAAAAAACGATTTCTTTAAAAGCAAATATCTCCCTTTGCTTTGAACTTTGAGCGTCGTAACTTTGCAGATGTTGTTTATGCTCAAACAGCAACATTACACACTAACAAAAGTTAGAAAAATGAAATCATAATCAACCACCCCTTTAAGTAAAATTACTCAACTTTTCTGATACTGGTGTTCCCATCATGCACTGGGCCTTGAATAATTAATGAGGTTGATTTTTCACTGTTTTCCAGCTGTATATACACTGTTTTATCATTGCTTTTGTTCTTAGGATTAGTAACGTGCCATTTTGTGACTTAGAGTTCATTTTCTACTCAAAATGACATATTCAAACACAAAAAAAGATCCATCAAATGTTACCGTCATTGTGTATTGTCAACCAAGTATTGAGGTCTCTGCGTTCACATGATGCTTAATATTTGACATGTAGATATGCTGTCTTACACGATATTTTTTGTATTAATTGCTTAGGTTTTTTTTACGTGAAATATATGCTTTAAAAATGTGGTTTAATTCAATATTATAATGTTAGAGTGAACTGTATTGCAAAGGAAACTTGAACTAAATAATTATTACTTAACCTTTTACTAGCCAAGTTAATATTACTTATTTTCTTTATTACTTTCACTTAACTTAGTTAAATAGAGTTTACTTAATTCCATATGTGAAATTTACTTAAAAAATATTCATGCAAAATCTTGCCAAAGAAAAATTATGTAAATTTTACTTATTGTTTTTTTCAGTGTAACAGTAAACCACTGGTTATGTATTTTGAACTTATTTTTACTCCTAGGACGTAACTTCGCCGTGAGTATATAGGGGCCTATGCTCTGGTTCAGGCTATGGCTTGTTTGTAGAGATAGTTTGCCCCTGCTGGCAGATGCTGTAACTACACCCTTTCAGGGGCAAAAACCATGTATCACCATTACAGTTACAATGTAAAAAAATAAGAATAGGGTTTACTTTGAAACAGTTTTTGCTCAGACACTGCTAGTTAATTTCACAAACAATTACAAAGAATTGGCCAGTAACACATTGAATTAAACATGAAATTAGTAGAAAGACTGAAATAGGATTTCCTTGTAAACGTACTCTAGTAATCTTTGTTTTATTTACAACTTTGAAAATCATTTTTTACAGTGTATTAAAAAGATAACAGGCAGAAGAAATGCATAAACAGCAGCAGAAATGTGATTAATCAGTCATTACATACACAGCTTTTGACATTAACAACAAAAGACGTGTGTTTTCTCCTCCTCTTTTTGTTTTAAAAAAACTGACACACCTATTTTATTCTGTCCTATCAATGCATGATTATATGGTTTGTTGCATTTAATTATTTGTGTTAAGCAATGCTGTCATGTCAGAACACATACACAGTTTGATCAGTTAAGAACCAAAAACCTAAATGAATATGGTCAAATTAAAGTTTATAAGATCACAACCACAGTACATGTTGGAATGTTGGTGTATGTCATACAGCAGTCCTTGTGTGACTCTTCTCATGTCTACACACACACACACACACACACACACACACACACACACACACACACACACACATTTTATATTCTTTATTTGATTCCACATTACAAGTCAACTTTCATTAGAATTTTTTTTTTAATAATTTTTTGTAAACTTTTAATTTTTGGTAAATTTTTTTGAACATTTTTTGAATAATCCAACAGATTAAAACAAATCAGCACATTGTTATGGATTACACAGGGTACAGGAAACATTTATTTCCAAATAAACATGCGTCCTATATTTGCTGAGATTGAACAGTACTTTGCCAACTGTTTGGGCCCTGTTTTAGAAATCCCCCCAATGCAAAGTCCACGGATCGCCAGCCTGTGTACATGACCTAGACTACCAAACACTAGCACAATAAGCTGGCATTTGTACCCAAGGTTCTCAATGGTCAATATCAATGCCTGATATTTTACAATCTTAGAGCAGTAAGAGTCCTCCATAAACATGTCAAATGCACATGACACCTCAAATAGTGTAACTGTTCTGCCATTCTGAGAGATGTTAACAATATCTGGTGTATTAGCAATTCCTAAAAAAGTGTTTGCAGGTGAGTTAAAGGGGTGGTATAATGCCCTTTTCACAAGATGTAAAATAAGTCTCTGATGTCCCCAGAGTGTGTTTGTGAAGTTTTAGCTCAAAATACCCCACAGATATTTTTATATAGCATGTTAAAACTGTCACTTTTTGAGGGTGAGCAAAAACACGCCGTTTTGTGTCCCTTTAAATGCAAATGAGCTGCTGCTCCCGGCACAAGGGGCGGAGCTTCAACAGTTTGTGTCCTTGTACCTCACACACACATGCACTGAAAATTTAAATGTTGATGTTCAAACCGGAGTCAGACAATAATGGAGAGACTCAAGAAGAAGTGACAACATGTAGAAGCAACAGTCCAAATCTCTGAATGGTTAGTTGATGAATTTATGTACTTTATGTGTAGTATCTGACTTCTTGATTAGCATATTCTGTCATGATAATCAATAAATGGTGTTCAGGGGGCGGGGTTTATGTAAATTCTAGGGTTGGTGATGTCACAAACCCATGAGGAATGTGGTGTAGTCTCTACCAGCCGTTTGTTGTAGTCCTTAAAAAGAAATTTCTTTAAAAGCAAATATCTCCCTTTGCTTTGAACTTTGAGCGTTGTAACTTTGCAGATGTTGTTTATGCTCAAACAGCAACATTACACACTAACTAAAGTTAAAAAAGTGACATCATAATCAACAACCCCTTTAAACCATTCAGACTGTACAGT
This sequence comes from Vimba vimba, assembly GCA_022828995.1. NCBI lineage: Eukaryota > Metazoa > Chordata > Actinopteri > Cypriniformes > Leuciscidae > Vimba > Vimba vimba. The sequence continues at coordinate 35,769,814 of CM040830.1, read as the reverse complement.
AGTGTGTTTAAAGATCTGCTCATGAACCACACAGGGAATCTGCAATGAGGTCCACAAGTCTGTCATGTCTGGCAGTATATAGTCCTTTAAGTGATGAACAGCTGGTGATGATGAGGGCTACTGACTCCAGATGTTGGGGGGGGGGGGGGGGGGGGTCATGCACCATGCAGAGGGGCGAATGTGTGGAGGGAGTGATAAGCTCTATTTTGTAGGAAGAACCTGCAGATGTGCTTTTACACAAAAAGTGAGGATCTCCTCACTGATGGTGGCATTGTTGTAGATGGTGTGCGATACAGAGTCGTTCGCACAGGGCAGTTTCGCCAACTTTCCCTCACACAACACACAACACACACACACACACACACACACACACACACACTCACACACGCACACACACACACACACACACACACACACACACACACACACACACACACACACACACACACACACACACACACACACACACACACACACACACATACACACACACACACACACACACACACACACACACACACACACACATAAATCTTTCTTTCCAGCTGCTGAGTAACAATGTTAATGTACAGACATCCTGGAGAGAGTTTAATCCGACCTGACGGTGCATTGATTTCATGATGGGTGGAACTGCATTACTCATATAATAACAGCATAAAATTATAATTGAGAAAACATCACATTCTAATGTGATGAACTGGAAGTAAAATGAAATGACAAGAAAGTTGCCATTCTGGTTAAATGTGTGATTTTATATTTGATATCTTAGCATATTCATCCAGAGTAAAACCTCAAAAGTCGTTTTGAATCTTAAAGCGATGGTTCGGAGTAAAACCAACCAAGGGTCCTTTGCACCATGACCTCGAGCCAAACCCCCCCCCCCCCCCCCCCCCCCTTTTTCCCCTCGGTCGAACATTATTAAAGTTATAGCTTATTTAGAGATATCAGCTGAATGGATTAGTGCAGGCGCTAATGGATCCAAGTATCTCATAAATTACCCCACTAATAATGCCCAGAATGGCACCAAACTTCTACAGTAGTACAAATAGGTTCTGCACTCATAAAACAAGGCATTGGAAAGTTTGTAAGTACATCAGGAGTTTATTTAAATAACACTTGCCTGATGGCTAATGCTACCGCTAACCCGGACGTCGAGGTCACTTCAGTGATTTGGGAAAAGCCTGTAAAAGTCCTGGCAGAAAGTGATGCATAAGGACTGACTTTACTCCGAACCATCCCTTTAAGTAACATGATGGATGTCACTTTGAAATGCACTCAGGGCTTTTTTTAAATGCTTTTTTAACGTAACATTACATTTTATGCATGATCTAATTAATACTTATAATTATTTTAATTTTGAAAGAGAATTAAAATCTCTGTAAAGCAACTACAATTTACCAATTTAAATTGTCACTCATGATATCAAAGGGACTTCTATGACAAACCCTTGAGAAATTCTTCCTCAGGTCGCCACTGACAAACTGACAAAAGTTTATTTACATTTATGCATTTACAGATACTTTTATGCGAAACGACTTATGTTACATTCAAAGTTTGAGTTTGACTTGAGCTACATTTTATCTATGAACTGTTTTTGTGAAAAATATCAGAATTTTTGATGAATTGTTTGTCTTTGAAACCATATATAGTACAACATGCAGTGAAGATTTTAACTCTTTGCGCATAAAATAAAACTTAACATTAGAATAACTTGGAGATAAAATAAAAAAAGTTTGAATAATTCTGAAATCAAGTAATATTTAGTGATATTAAGATCAATGGAAACATCCATCCTTCCTTTATCCTGAAAATTAACCATGCAGTTCATCAGCAGTGTTATTAGCTCCCATTTATTTTTATTAAAAGTAAATAAAAGAGCAGGCTAGAGATGTTTTGAATGCAGTATCGGATATGAGTTTGATTGCTGGATCACTTTCAGATGGAAATGCATGGTTGTATAGGAAGTTAATTTAATCTCAGGGAGGGTCAGAGTGTTTGAATTCTCTTAGGGTCATAATATTGTTTTTGCAAAGTGCTATTTTGAGCGGGAACATGCTGTACTGCACATGTGTATATATACATATATATATATATATATATATATAACCTGCATGAACAGCTCAGGGCTGCGGGATGCATGTGGTGTCAGTGTCACGAAGAGAGAGAGAGAGCGAGAGAGAGAGGATAGGTCCGTTAAATAGGTCAGTATATGACATAGCACTCAACACTTACAGTATAGGTGATGAGAAATGATACTGAGAAAATATGTCGCATCTAAACGCTGCAGGTTCTGCCAGATGCATGCTGGGTGAGCATCTGTGTTGCCGATCAGGATGCTCAAAACTCTGACACGTGTTGATGATGACCACGTGTAACCTTGAGAGATCACATCACTTGGCAAAACAGTATGGTAATAAATTTGCTTCTAGAAATGGTACCATGGTAATACAGAAGATCTGGTTTCCTTGCCTCCAATCAGGGGCGTAGTTTGTGGGGGGGGGGATGGGGGGGAGATAACCCCCCCAATATTTAAATCTATGCATTACAACCCCCCCAATATTTATACCATGATCACAATATCAGGAGGCATACCCAAACTTCAACCCCCCCAATGTTCAAACCAAATCTACGCCCTTGCCTCCAATAAGTTGGATATTGTTGGATATAATCTGTATTCCCAGAAGAGAAAGACCATACATTTATGTCTGGTAAAACTTTGTCAATATTTAGGATATAGATGGATGGGTGCAACCGGGGCTAGTTGTCACACAGGGATATGTGAGTGACTATAAGCCTGAAGAGAAAAGGTTTGTTTTAGTGGTCACTGTTTTTTTTTTTTTTTCATGCAATTTTATGCAGTTTATTACTTTAAAAAAAAAAAAATTGTCAAAACAATGGTGGATATTTCTCTGTTACCTTCCCAGCTAACAAGGGACGTTCCGCTAACATTCTGGCAAGGTTCTCTTAAAGAATGTTCAAAGTTATCTGGTCTTTAATAATGTTCTCACAATGTCTACAAAAATATCATATCTTTCTCATGGAATATTTTTTCATGTCATGTCATTTTTTTTTTTTTTTTTTTAATCATAAGTAACATTCCTAACCTTTGCAAAATGATAAAAAGGAATGTTCCCTTAACATTTGCATAACCAAGAAAAACTTTTATAGAACTTTTTTAAATGGACATTTTGAACATTCAGAAAACATTCAAAAATAATGTTTTCATAATTTAATGAGAACATCAACAAAACGTTCTTAGAACAGAATAGTTTTACTATTTAAAATGTTCTTATTTTAAAATCTTTTTTTTTTTTTATCTTTAAATTTGCAAGAAAGAACACATCATTTACAAGAGCTCAAGAATACAAATATAAATCTTTCTTGAAAATAAAAAATAAGGTAGGCTATATTGTTTGAGAATTTGCATTTATGAATGGTAAATGCATAAGGAATGGTAATAAAATAAGGTTTGCATATATACAGAAATGGACTCTTCCCTGGCTCTATAGTGTTTACACAAGACAAAAGTAGGCTAGTTGTTGTACGCTGCATATCGGGTCTGTATACATTAACACAAGTGAATTAACCTTGCTTTAATAATTAATAAGCCTTCATCAGTGTGATCTCTTGACCTACAGTCAAGCATCACTGCTGGATATTAAAGGCCAGCTGGGAAACACTGGATCTGGGTCATACTGAGAGATACATACATGAAGACAAAGACTCATTATGTGACACGTGGGTCTTTCACAGGAACACTATGTTCTGTACATTCTGTTCTACATGTCAAGCAGAGAGAAGCATGGACCGCGAACACACGTGATCAGAAAGAGCTCTGACGCCATCTGCTGGTGATAACATGTGATCGAGCACCGCACGAGACGCTCGAGACATTCTTAATGCCATTGCATTCGATGACAACCAATTCAGACTAATCATTTCAAAAGAAAGATAAAGCGAGCGTTTATAGTTCTGAATTGTTATTTTGTTTTTAGACTTGCCATTGTGTTTATAATTTGTTGTTTTGTTTTTGGATTTGTTATTTTGTTTTTGTAATTGTGATTTGTTTTGCACCTCTCGGCCACCGTACTTTTCAGTTAAACAATGAAACAATAAATGCAGAACTCAAAATAAAGACACATTTGTGGTTCTCAGACATTAGTGTGTTTTTTTTATATATAATGCAGTGACTTTTAAGTAAGACATTTTAAGTGACCTTCTGAAACCACTGTTTAGGGGACTTTTTTAATAATAGACACAAACTAAAAACTCTTGACAAGTGTTGTTATTCTTAACTAAAACTACAAATTAAATTACTTTGGATAGTTCAAATAAAAATGAAATAAAATATAATTATTAGATGAAAAACATAAAATTAAGAAAGTTTATTTATACATTTAATTTAATACGTTTCTAAATTCCTGAAAAATTGAAATAAAAATAAAGGCTAAATTGAAATATTTGGGAACTCCATCAACAAAAGCTCATAACAAAATTACAAAACTTAAAATAAGCTTTATTTTCATTATAAAATTAAATATATTAATAATAATAATAATTATTATTATAAAACAACACTGGTCTTGACTACATAAACGTGATTGAACATTATTACCCATATTGTCACATTATATGGACTATATATAGGCTTTTGTTACAAGGTCGTCTGATTCTAGATCAGTGGCATAAGTCTTCAAATAGATTCTTTATAGTTTTGAGTTGAACTTTGAGTTTGGTTTATATTTAATTGTCAGTCTTTACTCTTTTTGTAACCACAGATCAGTTTGTGACACTTCTTAGTGGCTTTTCATCAAAACATGACAATTAGTTTCACGAGTTCACACGTACATGAACATTTGGCATGTTGTCCGGGAGAGGGTTAGCCCGAACCCAGAGTACTCCCCCTTTTGACTGGGATAGAAACCAGCCGAGAGTGAGGTGATGGGGTGGAGGAGGGATGCTGTGAAACTTGACATGAGACAGAGGTGAGGAAAGGCTTTATTTATACCGGCTTCCTCGTGCTGATTGGTTGATTACCTGAACGTGCTCCTCCCGAACTTTGTTACATAAAACTTCATTTATTGAATTTTTAATAATGAAAATGTGTTTTGAATTGAAATATTCACAGCTTAAATATTCAACCATGTTGAATTTCAGCCCATAAATATGCAAGCTTGGTTAATGCAATGCCTATTTTTTTCAAGTAGTGCAATTCAACAAGCTTATTGGTTTCAAAAACATTTGGTATTATTTTACTTCCATAGGATTACCCTTTAATAAACTACTGTGTTTGGATCCTCAGCCTTTCTGAGCAGTTTGTAACATTTTTTATTATTGATATACTACTAGTGCAAAATGCCCGTGCAAAATCAGTTTTTGTGTGTGTTTTTAGTAATTGTTGGTTTGGTGTGTTTGAGTGCTCATTGTTACAATTGCACAGCAAATGTTCAGTGACTTTTTTTTTGTGCATGGTAGAAAGCACACAGTGAACTCCGAGGAAACGCTACGCTTGAGGAAACAGTTTCTGAATAGGCAACTACAAATGATGCCCGTGAAAGAGAATGTGAACGCATTGAATAGGATATGTTTAGCTGGTGAATAGCATAGGCTACTATTACACAGTAGCGATAACGTTAAGCGCACCAGAATGAAATATAATATTCAGAAGTAAACAGCATAGCTGACTTACAGATTCAGTTTACATCCACAAATGAACAAGCGCGTCGATTCAGGGAGCAGTGCAAAGTGCCCGTGCGAAATCAGTTTTTGTGAGTGTTTTTAGTAATTGTTGTTTTGGTGTGTTTGAGTGCTCATTGTTACAGTTACACAGCAAAAGTTCAGTGACATTTTTATTTGTGCATGGTAGAAAGCAAATACTGATATTGACATAATGACATACAATAAATGTGGAACATTGAACTACACGATTCAGGGAGCAGGCTACACAGTGAACTCCGAGCTACTTAAGCTCCACTGCTTTCTTCGACCCTCTCTGTGAGGGTCAAAAGCCAGAGCGGTTAGAGCGGCAAAAGCCAGTGTGTGCTTCTTTTACCGATATATATTTACCGATATTTTTTGCATTTCTAATCCAAACAACGTCAAACTTGGCACTGCACTTACTCGTGCCCGTAGCGAGACACCTGTCAAGTTTGAAATCCATCAGACTAACGGTTCGGGAGATATGCGAATAACACACACATACAGACACAGACAGAAAGACGTTCCCCTAATTTATAGATAGATATAATATACAGAAGTAAACGGCGTAGGTGACTTACAGATTTCAGGGAGCAGGCTACACAATGAACTCCGAAAAAATGCTACGCTTGAGCAAACAGTTTGTGAATAGGCTACTACAAATGATGCCCGTGAAAGAGACTGTGAACGCATTGAATAGGATATGTTTAGCTGGTGAATAGCATAGGCTACTATTACACAGCAGCGATAACTTTAAGCGCACCAGAATGAAATATAATATTCAGAAGTAAACAGCATAGCTGACTTACAGATTCAGTTTACATCCACAAATGAATAAGCGCGTCGATTCAGGAAGCAGTGCAAAGTGCCCGTGCAAAATCAGTTTTTGTGTGTGTTTTTAGTAATTGTTGGTTTCTTGGTAAAGAAAACACATTTTTACTCAAATTAATCAAAATGGATTTATCACGTTCTGGAACCAAACTATAATATTCAGAAGTGAACACTGTAGCTGACTGAGTGTTTATGTCAGAATGTTTATTTTTAAACAACAACCTTCTAAGTGCTTACTGGTATTTTTAACGATATCTTTTGCATTTCTCATCCAAACAACGTCAACCTTGGCACTGCACTTACTCGTGCCCGTAGCGAGACACCTGTCGAGTTTGAAATCCATCGGACTAACGGTTCGAGAGATATGCAAATAACAGACAGACAGACACACAGACAGACAGACACACAGACAGACGTTTCTGTAATTTATAGATAGATTATAGTTTTTGGTAATATTTTCAATTAGATTTCCTTTTTTTCTATTTGTTTTTATGTCAGTTAATGTTTATATTATTTCAAGTAACATTTATGGTTTAGTTTTTGTACAAATTTATACTATTAATTAAGTCTTTCTCCTGTAAATTGCAATAGGTACTGATCTGTTGGCACATATAAATGTTTCTTAAACCAAAATATGACAGGTTGATTTGTAGAAGTTGTCTCGAGTCTCTCCTACTCATTTTAACCAGATCATCACCTAAACTAGCTGGAAGCGTCTCATGCAGCAGGACTCACTCATGGAGAGCAGAAGCGTCCGTAAAACAAAATGCTCTTGGTTGGATTGTGTCGGATGAAGAAAAGGAAAGGATGGTCTGCGTTAAAGACCTGCGGGAAGGTATAACAACATGCCATCATGACGGCACCGGTGGCTGCAGCCGCTTCGGTTCCTTCCTCATTGACTTCAACAAAGGCTTTATGGATCACCTTCGACACCACCAGGTCGTTGTTGGAGGACATGCCTGAAAGATTCACCTTCTGCTGGTCGAAAACATCCTCCATTCCCATGCTGATCAGAAGACTCTTCATGTCGTAGGTTTCCTCCATCTTGAATCTGGGCAGAGACACTTCAACCTCTTGTTTACGCATGACTTCTGGTTTGGTCCATTCCATGAGCTTCTCGTAGGTCAGTGCCTTTTCAAGCTGGATAATAAGAGAGACATGTCAGAGAAATAGTTAAAATAGTCCAAATAAAAAACTGCTCCACAAGTAAACATCTGACTGGCCACGGCTGGCTAATTAAGCATTTAAATCACCTTCTGAAGGCCAGTGGTGTCGTCTTCCATCTCGTTAGGAAGGATGATCAACATACTGAGATTATTCCCGACATACGGCAGCTCCAGAACCTGACTGTTGATCTCTGGGATGAAGGCCAGAGGAAAGTCCTCCTTTTGATACATCATCTTCACTGGTTTAGTTTGATTCTGCCAAACATCAATGGAAACACATTATAACCTCTCATATTTCATCATGACTGTTACAAATATTAGTAAAATAATATTAAAAAAAGAGCATGAAATCTCACCTTGTTCAGCTTAAACTGCCCATCTCTGGTGGCTTCCTTTGGGAATTTGTCCTTCCAGTTTCCCTTGAAGTAGATGGCGTTCACCAAAACCAGTTTCGTCATCCCATCGATGGCTCCCTGTGGCATCAAGTCCTTGATCTTCTCTAAAATACAAATGGACATTGTTCACTTTGAGCAGTGATTTGAACTGGTTGGTTTGATATTGTTACTATAAAGCTCAACTCTAGAACCCATGAAGCCAAACATGGCCCTTGAAAAGACATTTTCGCTGAAATTAAAGTGCTTCAAAAAACATAAAACAACTTTTGTAAGAGTGTAGAATAAGTTTCAAATTGAGAATAAGTTTATGCTGGATTTCACCTTGTGTTTTTGTCTCCACCCATTGGTTGATGTTGACACGAGCAGCCTCTGATTGGTTCTTGAAGTCCACCTTCTCCAGTCCGGCTTCATAGTAGCTTTTTGCGTCATTGAGGAATTTCTGTAATACAGCAAACCGATTGAGGTGGAAGTGATATTAGAGTTGAGAACATTTCCAGAACCTCCAGTGAATAAACCGAGTCTTACCTCAACAAACTGGTAGGATTGCTCTCCGTAGAGGCGGTTGGCGAGACTCAACACATACGGGACTCCTGGTTTGTTCAGATCACTCATGAACTTGCTGAAGCTGGAATGAATTTGGTCCTCAGGTTTTTCCTCTGGACATTTCTGTTTGCATCAACAATATCAGATTTAATCAGTTGAATCAGACAAACCCAAAGGATAAATGCATCTCTACAGTAAATACAGCTGTTCATGCAACAGAACCTGGACAGAATGTTAGCTAAAGTTCTGAGAACGTTCCCTGTTAACTGGGTTAGTGTTTGATGTAGATATTCATACGAAACCTTGAGTTCAGCAGGAGTCTGAGGATTCTGGGTTTGCTGCATCATTGGTGGTTCATTGTTAAAGCCCAGGACCTACACAGCATTGATATGGTAGAGATAATAAAGATAACTTCAATATATATTGTGGATGCACAACTCAAAAAACACTTAAAACAGTTTTTAATAAAAATAGAATAAAATACAGTACAAATAGTCGGACGAACAGTGGCACAGTGCTCATTCAGTAAATGCACAGCTAAACGTGTTTTGAGTCTGGATTAGTATGCACTGTATTTGAAACACAGTTGGCGAAAAGTCCCCGGATGACCTACTACTACTTCCAAGGTTCTGAAGTGCGCATTCGATGGACACTTTACTATCCCATGAGGCCACAGGAGAGGATTTATAAATGGCAGTGAAGCGACGCAACTGACGCTGATTGGTAACGTGACAGTAACAACATGGTAGATGTAGTACGTCCAGATTACATTCATAATACACATTCATACTTCATATAACACGCTTTTTAATGCCGACAAAGTAAATTCAAATTCAAAAATGTATACATACTCAGACAGTATGTGATTCAGACACAGCTACAGATTAGATCTCGTTCAGGAAACAATTTCCTGTTAGTGAAAGCATCCAAAGACAAGAGGCAGAATCACCCTACAATCTATGATGTGGCCTAGGGGATGGCACATAGTTTTTTTTTCATCAGCTTAGTCTTTCTCTGCTTGTGTATTACATGGTGGTTGTTCAGCCTGGATACATTCATTAGCTAAAAAAATTGAAATGTAAGTTCTTTTGTATTAAAGCATCAATAGGATGTGAGGTCCAGTTACCGGTACTTTTTAGTAGCCATTACTACCCATGCTTTTTTACTTTACCTTGAGTGAAAGGTTTGAGTCCTTGAGTCTTTTTAAACATGAGTATCTGTACTTCTGCTTTAGTGAAGGATGTGTGCACTTTTGCCATCTATATCTATATAGGCTATCTAAATATAATATCAGCAATCAACATGATTAATTAACCTTGAGAGCTGTAATAGTAAAAAACGTGCTAAACGTTTACGATAGAGTCCCACATGTAATACTCAGCTATTTCATAGGCAAAGATGTTAGCCAATCACAGCTGTGGGCATTTACACTGAAGTCTCACAACAGACACGCCCCTTCAAACACAGCGTTCAAATCAGAGGCTAAAATCAGGGTAAGAAAAAGCACAGGATTGAACTCAACACTTGCAATAAATAATGGGGAAGCATGAAAATGGTATGTGTGATGAATGTGATGTTTTAAAAACAGTAGAGCATGTATTATTATTTTTTAAATGTAACAAAAATGATCAACGACAAGTAAATATCACGGTTTGAGAGATTCTCAGTCATATAGGGCTGTTTTAACCTTTTTAAAGAATACAGGATTAGAGTATATAATGTATGGGAATCGTGATGCTTCTGCCCATCCTGGAAGTTGAGGGGAAAGAGTGGAAGCTGGAGGAGCTGAACATACAGCGCCAGCAGAGGGTGAGCGGGGCATTAAACAAACAAAAAATACAGATTACAGATACCCATGTAAGATATACAGTATGTGGTAATAATACTCCTATTGGAGTGAGCGGCCATTAACAAGAGGAAGAAGAAGAAAAAGAAGAGTAGAAAAAATGCCTTTTATATACAAATGATGACAATTTTTTTTATGTAAAAATCCTACTAACATCATAAGTGCACCCCAGCAAACATTCTAAAACAATAAAACAAAACAGTTCATGACCCCTTTAAAATCTGGAATGCATGCAAAGGCTTGAGTCACTTCCTGCTCCCTCTGTCTCAGTCTACTCTCTCGTCACCCTCTTTTAAAAGTATATTGTGTGAGATCACCTTAATCATCTGATCTGCTGTGTTTCCTCTTGCACCGAGCGACACCATGGCCAGAGCCGAGGAGATGCTGACAGGAGAGAAGAACACATTTCCTGATGCGTTTCCTCCGCTGATCTTCTTGAACAGGTTGAGGGAGAACTGTGTGTTTGCTGCAGTCAAAGACTCCATTTTCACAAGCTAGAAAGTAAGAGAGAGAGAGATATGATCAGAATAACAAAGTGAAAATCCCAAACAGGGCATTGCTCAGTTCAGTTTCATTTCCTGTGTAAACAACATCACATGCTTGTCTAAGAAAAAAATAAATCCATGCATTATCTTTCATATGACAGTACAGCACTAGAACAGCAGTTTTTACATCATTTTCATCATTACACATACAGAAGTGTAATGTAAAAAATCTGTTCTATTCAAGCACTACCTAGAGTTTTATTTTAGCAGGAATGATGAAGTTTCCCCATGTGTCAGAGGATATGTGTGTGACGTCACTGTCGGCCGGAATGACTGTGGTTACGCCCACTGAGTGGCAAAAGACTAAGTAGTAGCGCTGGTTTTCAGCGTGAATGCCGTGAAAAACACACACAACACATCTAAAATGGGAAAGAGCTTTGAGACTGACTGTAAAAATAGATTTGACAAAGAAATCTGGGATATATTTATACAGTCTGTCGAAAGCTACAGCAAAGAGAAGCAAATGAATCGCTGCAATTCACAGAAATAATGACTCCAGGCAGCGAAACGTGGATTTACAGTTGTCATTTTGTGTCAATATGTTGACTTCTGGGGTAAAATCATACCCTATATATTGTATTGTTATATATTGTAGTGACAAATCATCAATTAAATATTTACCATCTTATATTTTGCATAATTTGATGTTTTTAAATAAACACTGCAAACTATAAAAGTTTTAGGGCTGGACGATATGACGATATATGATCATCCGGATTTAGACCTACCCATATTGTCTTTATATAAATCAAATTTGCTTTTTGTATTTGTATGGCATACTATCCACTGGCACATGCCAATAATGTCAGTTGCTGTGCATTATCGCGACACACACGTTTCCATTACCCTTCAAATTGGCAAATTTAAAATTGCGAATTGGAAATACGCCCAATGGAAACACGTCACTCCCGTTTATTGCAAAAAAGTTTTCACGCTCGCATGAGGGGGTTTTTCAGGCAATTCGACAAAGGAATATTTCGCAAAACTGCAGTGGAAACAGTTTTTGCGCATTTCAGTCACCTGACTTAGAAGGCGCGGTGTATTTGTACAGAATACAAGACAGAGTTCTTTATTAAATTCAACTGGATTCTAAACCTCATAGAGGCGCCACAGTCAAGACCTCAGAGCAGAAATGAGTGAGAAACACCCAGAAACACCTCATATGTGCCGCTCACAGTAAGGGTCTTTCCTCGCCATTAGGGTCATTCTACCAGAAACGTACATTATCTGTCCTTGAACTGTGCAGTGAATAAATAGTATTTCATCCAAAAATTTCTAAAACTGGCTCATAGTTGATTTCTGTGAGTTGTTCTGTAAAGGAATATGTCATAGGTTCTCAGATATTTTTTTCTTTATTAAAAACACTTTTGAAAATTACAAATCCTGTCCATGTCCTTGTCCTCAGCCAAATTGGAGCTACAGCTTTCATAGTTTTGTTATGCTAAAAACTGTTATTTAGAAAAAAAAAACTCCATCAATAACAAGTTTAAGCTGTTATCATTCACATCAACTGATCAAAAACATGAAATTATATAAATTCTACAAATAAATTCTATTTTACAACTATCCCCATGTTTTGGTCAGTCCTGTCACGTTTACATAAAACTATATATAAAATGTGTGAAATACACCTTTAAGGGTATCACTCAGAGGAAGTGACATCATTTGACCCAGGTGAAGCTGACACTGATCAATACCGTCAATGAATTGTATGATTTTAAGCTTGTTTTTGTATGTTTTTTTTTAGGAAGACGAGCTAAAGGGTCAGGCCCTGTCACGGTAAAACATTCCAAAAAATAATGAAAATGTTTTAAATCCAAAACGTGTCTAAAAAGGTTACTGAAATTCCTGAAACAGTTTTTATGCTAGCATGCTAGCAGGCTGAGTAATGGCAGTTTAAAATGGCCAACCGTCAGGCCCTGTCACATTCCTGTGTGACACGGCCTTACAAATTAATGTTATTGTTCTGTTTTATTACATTTATTGCATGTATTTAATGCATGCAATAGTAAAATGAAGGCCCAGGTGCTTGATTTTTATACAACTGTGGCCATGGAAGTGATTGGAACACCTGAATTCAATTATTTGGAGGGCTGTCCCAATACTTTTGGCAATATTATGTATGTCCTTGGCTGAATTTTACCATAGTCTAATATTACATTAACATTAAAATTATAATAATAATTTAAAAAAGAAATGCCAATCAAAACTTAAATAAAGAACACAAAACATAACTTTTTCTGCATCATCAAAATCCATAAAGTCAGTCCTGTCACACAGGAAATTATGCCAAAAGTGAACTATTTGAGGAAATATTAATTAATTAATCTCTTTAACTGTGTAGATGAAGGTGGGGGTATATATCCACTACTATGTTTTTGTAAAAATCTCTTATTGTAAAGGTAGTTATTTTACAACTATATGAGTGCCTGGTGGGTATTCTGTGATTTTTTTTTTTTGTACTACAGTTGACCGAAAAGTTACTTGTATTTCTTAAATGAATTCTAAAACCATGTTAGATACAATCAGGGACATGTGATCAATAAGAAAATGCTATTTGTATCAAAGGAATTCATTAGGAAACCATTCTAACATATACATGTGACAGGGCCTGACATTTTAGGGGTGAAATGCGTATAAAAATGTATTTTATTCAATCATAAAAACATGCTGAGATGGCATGATATGTGTTCCTCATAGTTTAACATGTCCTCCATATGACTTCTTCTGATTTAAGAAAAATATATTTTTTCCCTCAAGATTTTTTATAAGTGGTAATGTACGTTTCTGGTAATGCTTGGATTAACACGTCTACGTTTCCTTCCATTAATAATAATAATGTCTAGTGCGGTGGCTGTGATGTATATAAACCTACCAACGTCCGTTGTCATGATTTTTGGAATGACTTATCGAAAGGAAAAAACAACGTTTTAGTCGCATAACATCGGTTAATGGAAACGCTGTCATTTCGCAATAGTTTTTTAATCTAAAATTCTAAATCGATATTTAGATTTTATTCTAAATCGATATTTAGAAAAAAATCGCAAAAGTTTTGCGCAAATCTGTAATGGAAACGTACTCGGTTACTAACGTAACCTCGGTTCTCTCTAGAAGAGGGAACGAGTACTGCGTTTTTGTAAAAACGCTACGGGAAAAACTCTTTTTTCATGAAATACTGAAGCAAAAAATGATCCTTAATTTTCCATATATGTACAGCGCGTTGCAGCAGTACACAGCTATGGCGAGACAGCTTGCTCGCTCATTGGCTGTTCTGCGGCAACTGCATAAGCCTATCGAGCGAGGCCTGAAGTGACGTGGCTTCACGCCCTCCTTGCCACTTCCCGCCGAGACGGGTGTGGCTAACCTCTATAAAAGGAGCTCGAAAAGGCTGATTGACTTGATTTTCATCGCCGAAGCGAACCAGAGTGAACCGTACGCACGGCAGAGAACGCAGTACTCGTTCCCTCTTCTAGAGAGAACCGAGGTTACGTTAGTAACCGAGTACGTTCTCTTACGAGAGTCCTCTCGTACTGCGTTTTTATAAAAACGCTACGGGAACCCCTTGTAAAACGCCGTGCGTGCTGGGATAAAACACCGATCACTGGAAGCTAACCCAGGTATACAGTGCATAATCACCAGATAGACTCACAGAGAGTCTGGGAATAAGGGGGGGGGGGGCCTTAATTCCCTATATTGTAGCGTCCGCAGACGCAAAACATGACCTCACAGAGAGAGTCTAGAGACAAAAGGGGAATCCCTCCGTCCTTATATGGCCGCGTCCGCAGACGCGAATATGACATCACATAGACAGGGTGGGGAACCTGAACTAATGTGGGAAATGTGGGTCTTACACAATTCTGCCCATAAAACAGTCGGTAGCGCGCTGCGCATGCGATTTCAGTGTTCTAGTTAGACAGCTGATTCGACTACACCGATAGTAGCTTAGCCTGCAAGGCGGGAACCTCTAGGTTGTAAAACCTAATAAATGTAGACAGCGAGGCCCAGCCTGCCGCCATACATATGTCCTGTAAGGAAATCCCGCTAGACCAAGCCCACGAAGAGGCGACGCCTCTCGTGGAGTGCGCTCTAACGCCCAACGGGCACTGGAGGCCCTTGACAGTGTAAGCCAGCGCTATGGCGTCAACTATCCATCTGGATAGGCTCTGTTTCGAAACAGCCATTCCCTTGGAACGTCCACTGAACGAGACAAAGAGCTGCTCAGTCTGTCTGAAGACAGCAGAGCGGGACACGTAAGCTCTTAAAGCCCTAATGGGGCAAAGAAAACTTGAGTCCCCTTCCTCACTTGATCCCGGCAGGGCAGACAGGGAGATAACCTGAGCCCGAAACGGCGTGTTGAGGGATTTTGGCACATAACCATGCCTAGGTTTGAGTATGACTTTAGAGTCATTAGGTCTAAACTCTAAGCACGCTGGGCTCACGGAGAGCGCGTGCAGGTCACCTATGCACTTCACCGAAGCGAGAGCCATCAAAAACACTGTTTTAAAAGACAAATGTTTGAGGCTAATAGATTGGATAGGCTCGAAAGGGGCACCTTTCATGGCTGCCAAAACCGTAGAAAGGTCCCACATAGGGACTGAAGGAGGTCTGGGAGGATTCAGCCTCCTAGCTCCCTTGAGGAAGCGGATGACTAAATCGTTCCTTCCTAGTGACTGACCCAGCGTTGTTCCAGAGAACGCTGCAATAGCCGCCACATAAACTTTGAGCGTGGAAGGGGATCTGCCCTTATCCAACAGCTCCTGTAGGAAGGAGAGAACCTCCGTCACCTCACAATAGAGGGGTGATAGGCCCCGAGCTGTACACCAGCCGGAGAAAACCGACCACTTCGAGGCATAAAGCCGCCTAGTCGACGGTGCTCTAGCCTGAGTGATGGTATTCATCACTCCCTCTGCGAGATCAACGGATATCCGTTGAGCGCCCACACATGAAGGGACCACAACTCCGGGTGTGGGTGCCAAATCGAGCCCCCGGCCTGCGAGAGGAGATCTCTCCTCAATGGCACTGGCCATGGAGCGATGTCTGCTAACTGCATCAGGACTGGAAACCATGCTTGGTTCTTCCAGAACGGTGCTACAAGCAGTACTGAGCATTTTGTTTCCCTGACCCGCTCTAACACCTGAGGCAGGAGGGAGACGGGGGGAAAAGCGTATAGCGGGCAGCGCGGCCACATCCGGGACAGCGCGCTGTCGTTCTTGGAAAAGAACACGGGGCAATGAGCGTTTTCGCGGGACGCGAATAGGTCCACCTCCGCTCTGCCGAATCTCTCCCACAACAGCCAGACTGTTTGTGGGTGTAGAGACCATTCGCCCAGGGGAATGTTGTTCCTGGACAGTCTGTCTGGGCCCAAATTCTGGAGCCCAGGCACATGCACTGCTCTCAGTGAGCGCAAATTGTGCTGAGCCCATGTTAGGAGGCGTTTCGCCAGCCTGTACAGGGATCTGGATCTGAGACCGCCCTGGCGATTTATGTAGGACACCACGGCCGCGTTGTCCGAACAGACTACAACGTGTTGGTCCTTGATTTGGGGACAAAAACGCGTCAGCGCGTTGTGCACTGCCAGCATTTCCAGGCAGTTGATATGTTGGAGCTTTTCTCGTTCTGACCACAGGCCGAAGAACGGTCTGCCCTCGAGCAGCGCTCCCCATCCCGAGGTGGATGCGTCTGTCGACACCATCCTCACTCCCGAGGAAGTCCCCAGGCTTACACCTGATCGGTACCAGTCGTCCGCCATCCAAGGTATCAGGGCTGCCACACAGCTCTGATTGACCTTGAGACGTAACCGGCCGGACACCCACGCTCCGCGCGGTACTCGCGCTCTCAACCAGAACTGCAGAGGGCGCATGCGGAGCAAGCCCAGCTGAAGAACTGGCGATGCTGAGGCCATGAGACCCAGCATCCTTTGAAACTTCCTGAGCGGGGTAGTCGCGCCGCAGCGGAAGGATCTCGCCGCGCGCTGAATGTGCAGCACGCGCTGTGGCGACAGCCGCGCTGTCATAGACTGTGAGTCCAGAATGGTACCCAGAAACGAAATCGCTTGACTGGGGTTCAGCGAACTCTTTGTCCAATTGACCGTGATACCAAGATTCTCGAGGTGATCGAGTAAAATGGTTCTGTGCTCCACGAGCTGTGATCGTGATTGAGCTAGGATCAGCCAGTCGTCCAAATAGTTCAGCACTCGCATGCCTCTGAGTCTGAGAGGGGCGAGCGCTGCGTCCATGCACTTCGTAAATGTACGAGGTGCCAGGGACAAGCCGAACGGCAGGACTGTATACTGGTATGTCTGACCCTCGAAGGCGAATCTCAAGTATCGCCTGTGATGTGACGCTATCTGTATTTGAAAATACGCGTCCTTCAGATCTATCGACATAAACCAGTCTCCTCGGCGAATATGCGCGAGGATTTTCCTGGTCGTGAGCATTTTGAAACTGCGTTTCACTAATGCTCTGTTCAGCTGTCTTAGATCCAGTATGGGTCTGATACCACCGTCCTTTTTGGGGACCAGAAAGTATCTGCTGTATAGCCCCCCTTCGCTTTGAGCTTGGGATACATGCTCTATCGCCCCTTTGCTCATCAGTTTTGATATTTCGGCGCGAAGTAGGTGTGCTACTTCTAAAGTCACCGCAGTTTCGACGCGCGCTGTGAAGCGGGGAGGGTGTCGACAAAACTGTAGCGAGAAGCCTCTCTTTATAATGTCTAGCACCCAGTCTGAAACCCCTGGAAGCGCTGCCCATGCCTCTGCATGGCTGGCTAAGGGTTGGATGCGAAGCGCGCTCTGTTCGCCGTGCGACAGAGGTGCTTCGGGGCGCAATAACATAGGCGTTACGCCTGTGACATTCGAGGCGGAGAGCGCGCTTATTACAGCGGGCAGAACGCTCGTCCTCGACCCTACTACAGTGCTTAACTGAGTGAGGGAGGGCTGAGAAAGTCTCGTGGGACTCATGCTGTCTGCGAGTAAATGTGGGCGGGAAACGGGCACATTCACTGCTTTGGACGCGCTGCCTGCCTGAGCAGAGCGAGCGCGCACAGGTCCCGTTTTTACAGAGAGCCTGTGATCTGTGAGACATAGTGTTCGTGGGCACTGGGAAGTGGGCACTTTTACTATGTTGGAAGCGCAATCGACCTGAGTCGATTTTATGTGCGCGAGCCCTAAGTGTAGGGCTGTGCTTGTGTGTAGGGATGGGCACTGAGGAGTGGGCATCGACACTACATTTATAGCACCATCGGCCGTGGCCGGGACACCAGAAAATACACTCTTTTCGGGATATATCTGGGTAGCCGTAAAAACGGCTTTTGTGTGCAGGCAAGCGGGCAGCTGTGCGGGCTTGCGCTTTGCAGAAAACACTGGAACAGTCGCAATTCTTGGGACTGAAACAGCGGCGCGCTTGGGTGAGAGACCGGCTGCAACGGGACTCACACACCTGCGCCTTCCTAGGCGTGCTAGGACTTCTTCGGGGCTTCCGGCTTCACTGCAATCCTCGGCCGCGGCCCGCGCTGAGCGGGGCGTCGGTTGCTAGAGCGAGAGCGGGGCCTCGAGCTGCGCTGCTGTCGCTGCTGTGAAGAGGCGGCCGAAGGCGGGGGCTGAGGCTGAGAGCTCCGCGGGGTCTGTTTTTCACGACTCACTGCAGAACCAGAGCGCTTCGGGAGGAAGTGCTTGAAGGCTTGAGACGCTTTCTGGGCTTCGGTAAATCTCTCTATGAACTCGGAGAGAGAAGATCCGAAGAGGCCAGCGGAAGACAGCGGGGCGTCGAGAAACGCGGTGCGCTCGGAATCGGCCATCTCCGTGAGCGTCAGCCATAAGTGCCTCTCAGCAACAGTGGCGGAAGCCATACACCGTCCCATGGCTTGTGCAGCAGACTTGGTAGCGCGGAGGGAGAGATCCGTAGCGCTTCTCAAATCCGCGATGCAGATAGCGTCAGGCCCCATCTCGTCCAGCTTACGGAGGAGATCACCCTGGAAAATCTGCAGCGTAGCCATGGTGTGTAGTGTCGACGTCATGCGGCAGGCTTTGGAAGGCAACACCGGTTTAGTCCGCTGTCCAGCAGAGGGTGGGCAAAGGTGGGTCGCTATCGCCTGTTCCACCGGCGGAAGTGAAAGGTAGCCTCGGTCTTTAGCATTATCCAAGGAGGAAAATGCTGGCGACACAGACGAACGTGTTCGTGCTGAATAGGGAGCGTTCCAGGCCTTCGCAACTTCTTCATGAAGCTCAGGAAGAAAAGGAGCGGGCTTTGATTCCGGAGAGGTGTGCTCACCAGGGAGGAAGCTACCATCCAGCCGGGTGCGAGAAGGGAGTTCCGGTGTAGACCACTCGAGGCCGAGGCTCGCCGCGGCCAACGCGAGTACTCGCATGAGCTCCTTCTCGATGCTAGCTCTTGCCGAAGGCCTATGGGCAGGAGGCGCGAGATCCTCGGAGCTCGCCCAGTCCTCGCTGCCTGAAGCTAGCAGAGAGCAGGAATCTTTCTCCCCCGACGCGGCTTCGGAAACAACTTCCTCTGATGAAGCGGCGGCAGACTGCGGGCGCTGAGCATCAGAAAGTGATTCAGGGGAAGCCGGTGAAGCAGGCGGGCGAACCGGCGAGCTTGGTCGGGCTGGAGCGGGTTCCGGGACGGCAGCGCGACGGGGAGTGCAGGCTCTGAGAAAAATGCCAGGCGAGTCCTCAGAGTCACCATCGGCATCAGCTCGCAGTAAGGGCAGCCGCCGTCAGCGAGCGCGAGCGCTGCATGATCCTCACCCAAACAGGATACACAGATGACATGACGGTCTCCCTCGGTGAGGTCTTTAGAAAGACGCAGCTCTTTTAGGGGGTGAGTGTTGCAAGGCGAACACACACACACACACAAGAACAATAATAATAGAAAGGATATGGCGTTGGAAAGCGCAGCAGGTACGGCGGTAGAAGGCGGCGTTGGCCAGCGGCTTCGAGGGCTCGTCCCGCTGAAGTGCTTGCCTCAGACGACGCGTGCTTCCTCGTGATCCAGCGATGCGTGAGCTTCGCTGAAGAGATGAAAATCAAGTGAATCAGCCTTTTCGAGCTCCTTTTATAGAGGTTAGCCACACCCGTCTCGGCAGGAAGTGGCAAGGAGGGCGCGAAGCTTCACTTCAGGCCTCGCTCGATAGGCTTATGCAGTTGCCGCAGAACAGCCAATGAGCGAGCAAGCTGTCTCGCCATAGCTGTGTACTGCTGCAACGCGCTGTACATATATGGAAAATTAAGGATAATTTTTTGCTTCAGTATTTCGTGAAAAAAGAGTTTTTCCCGTAGCGTTTTTACAAAAACGCAGTACGAGAGGACTCTCGTAAGAGAACGCGCATGCCACTATCCACTGGCACATGCCAATGAAGACCGGATGTGCCAATATAGTGACATGTGCCATTGGCTTCTGTGTGTCATGTTAATGTTAATTCTGCTACTGCTGATTTCGACGCCAGAAAAATACAAAAAGCAAAAATACAAAAAGCGAAAACAACTGCAAATCCACGTTTCGCTGCCTGGAGTCGTTATTTCTGTGAATTGCAGCGATTCATTTGCTTCTCTTTGCTGTAGCTTTCGACAGTCTGTATAAATATATCTCAGATTTCTTTGTCAAATCTATTTGTAGAGTCAATCTCAAAGCTCTTTCCCATTTTAGATGTGTTGTGTGTGTTTTTCGCGGCATTCACGCTGAAAGCCAATGCTAGGCTACTACTTAGTCTTTTGCCACTCAGTGGGCGTAACCGCAGTCACTCCGGCCGACAGTGACGTCACACACATATCCTCTCATTCCCTCCTCTCATGGTTGAGTAACCCGAGACGTTTTACAGAAGGGCTGGGTTTGGTTTAGAGGATGGGCTCTTCAGGGCGAGATAATGTTTATAAGAATGAAACTTAGTGACTCAGCAGATCATTCTTTCACCATTCTTTCATGGGGAAACATCATCGTTCCTGCTAAAAAAAACTCTAGGTAGTGCTTGAATAGAACAGATTTTTTACATTACACTTCTGTATGTGTAATGATGAAAATGATGCAAAAACTGCTGTTCTAGTGCTGTACTGTTATATGAAAGATAATGCATGGATTTATTTTTTTCTTAGACAAGCATGTGATGTTTACATAGGAAATGACAACTGAACTGAGCAATGCTCTGTTTGGGATTTTCACTTTGTTATACTGATCATATCTCTCTCTCTCTCTCTCTCTTACTTTCTAGCTTGTGAAAATGGAGTCTTTGACTGCAGCAAACACACAGTTCTCCCTCAACCTGTTCAAGAAGATCAGCGGAGGACATGCATCAGGAAATGTGTTCTTCTCTCCTGTCAGCATCTCCTCGGCTCTGGCCATGGTGTCGCTCGGTGCAAGAGGAAACACAGCAGATCAGATGATTAAGGTGATCTCACACAATATACTTTTAAAAGAGGGTGACGAGAGAATGAACTGTTTTGTTTTATTGTTTTATAAGTATTTGTACTTCATTACTTCCCATCTCTGTTTATAGCATTTGCATTTTATACATGTAAAAATGCTTTCACTAATGGGAAATTGTTTCCTGAACGAGATCTAATCTGTAGCTGAGTCTGAGTCACATACTGTCTGAGTATGTATACATTTGAATTTGAATTTACTTTGCGGGCATTAAAAAGCGTGTTATATGAAGTATGAATGTGTATTATGAATGTAATCTGGACGTACTACATCTACCATGTTGTTACCGTCACGTGACCAACCAGCTTCAGTTGCGTCGCTTCACTGCCATTCATAAATCCTCTCCCGTGGCCTCATGGGATAGTAAAGTGTCCATCGAATGCGCACTTCAGAACCTTGGAAGTAGTAGTAGGTCATCCGGGGACTTTTAGCCAACTGTGTTTCAAATACAGTGCATACTAACCCAGACTCAAAACACGTTTAGCTGTGCATTTACTGAATGAGCACTGTGCCACTGTTCGTCAGACCATTTGTACTGTATTTTCTTTTCTTTTTTATTCTAAACTGTTTTAATTATTCTTATTTCTTTTGATTATTTTATTTTATTCTATGTAAAGCACTTTGAATTACTATTGTGTATGAAATGAGCTATATAAATAAACTTGCCTTGCCTTGCCTTGCCTTACTCTTTTGGCGTAGAGAAGTATTCGATTCTGGACGCACCACATGTAAATTGAGTTCCAGGCATGGCATAAACAGTAAAGTGCCAGCAATTAATCACTCTTTCCACTCATTTAATTATCAAAGGCCTGAGGGCCAAAATCTACAAAGAATGTGTTTGACATCATCAGTTCTTCATTGTCTTTTCTAGTACATTTGAAACTATTCTAATGAGCATTTGAGAAGTGCACTCACAATATATGTTGAAGTTATCTTTATTAACTCTACCATATCAATGCTGTGTAGGTCCTGGGCTTTAACAATAAACCACCAATGATGCAGCAAACCCAGAATCCTCAGACACCTGCTGAACTCAAGGTTTCGTATGAATATTTACATCAAACACTAACCCAGTTAACAGGGAACGTTCTCAGAACTTTAGCTAACATTCTGTCAAGGTTCTGTTGCATGAACAGCTGTATTTACTGTAGAGATGCATTTATCCTTTGGGTTCGTCTGATTCAACTGATTAAATCTGATATTGTTGATGCAAACAGAAATGTCCAGAGGAAAAACCTGAGGACCAAATTCATTCCAGCTTCAGCAAGTTCATGAGTGATCTGAACAAACCAGGAGTCCCGTATGTGTTGAGTCTCGCCAATCGCCTCTACGGAGAGCAATCCTACCAGTTTATTGAGGTCAGACTCGGTTTATTCACTGGAGGTTCTGGAAATGTTCTCAACTCTAATATCACTTCCACCTCAATCGGTTTGCTGTATTACAGAAATTCCTCAATGACGCAAAAAGCTACTATGAAGCCGGACTGGAGAAGGTGGACTTCAAGAACAAATCAGAGGCTACTCGTGTCAACATCAACCAATGGGTGGAGACAAAAACACAAGGTGAAATCCAGCATAAACTTATTCTCAATTTGAAACTTCTTTTACATTCTTACAAATAAAAGTTATTTCATGTTTTTTGCAGCACTTTAGGTTCAGCAAAAATGTCTTTTCAAGGGCCATGTTTGGCTTCATGGGTTCTAGAGTTGAGCTTTATAGTAAAAATATCAAACCAACCAGTTCAAACCATTGCTCAAAGTGAACAATGTCCATTTGTATTTTAGAGAAGATCAAGGACTTGATGCCACAGGGAGCCATCGATGAGATGACAAAACTGGTTTTGGTGAACGCCATCTACTTCAAGGGAAACTGGAAGGACAAATTCCCAAAGGAATCCACCAGAGATGGGCAGTTTAAGCTGAACAAGGTAAGAATTCATGCTCTTTTTTAATATTATTTTAATAATATTTGTAACAGTCATGATGAAATATGAGAGGTTATAATGTGTTTCCATTAATGTTTGGCAGAATCAAACTAAACCAGTGAAGATGATGTATCAAAAGGCAAAGTTTCCTCTGGCCTTCATCCCAGAGATCAACAGTCAGGTTCTGGAGCTGCCGTATGATGGGAATAATCTCAGTATGTTGATCATCCTTCCTAACGAGATGGAAGGTGGCCTTCAGAAGGTGATTTAAATGCTTAATTAGCCAGCCGTGACCAGTCAGATGTTTACTTGTGGAGCAGTTTTCATTTTGACTATTTCAACTATTTCTCTGACATGTCTCTCTCATTATCCAGCTTGAAAAGGCACTGACCTACGAGAAGCTCATGGAATGGACCAAACCAGAAGTCATGCGTAAACAAGAGGTTGAAGTGTCTCTGCCCAGATTCAAGATGGAGGAAACCTACGACATGAAGAGTCTTCTGATCAGCATGGGAATGGAGGATGTTTTTGATGAGAAAAAGGTGAATCTTTCAGGCATGTCCTCCAACAACGACCTGGTGGTGTCGAAGGTGATCCATAAAGCCTTTGTTGAAGTCAACGAGGAAGGAACTGAAGCGGCTGCAGCCACCGGTGCCGTCAGAAGGATATTGTGTTATATCAAACCGCAGGTCTTCAACGCAGACCATCCTTTCCTTTTCTTCATTCGACACAATCCAACCAAGAGCATTTTGTTTTATGGACGCTTCTGCTCTCCATGAGTGAGTCCTGCTGCATGAGACGCTTCAGCTAGTTTAGGTGATGATCTGGTTAAAATGAGTAGAAGAGACTCGGGACAACTTCTACACATCAAAACAGTTTAAGAAAAATTGATATGTGCCAACAGATCTTTTGCAATTTACAGGAGAAAGACTTATTTAATTAATAGTATAAAATTTTACAAAAATGATTGCTTCAAACAGAAATTAATCCTACAAGGTTAAGTGGGACCTGCATTACAATTATTTGAAATACATGAATTCCTAATCATTATCGTTAACTAAAACCATAAATGTTACTTGAAAAAAAAAAAAAAACAGTTTAAGTTGAAGTACTCAAATAATTAATAATGACAATGTACACAACAAAATAACGAAAACTTTAAAATGCAAACAAAATAGCCTAAAATAAAAAGGAAATCTAATTTAAAATATTACCAAAAACTATAATAGTATATCAATGATAAATGTTACAAACTGCTCGGATACGCAAAGGCTGAGGATCCAAAGGCAGTAGTTTATTAAAGGGTAATTCAAAGTAGTGATGGGAGCTTTCGAAACACTCCTTCATGAAGCTTCGAAACCTTTATGAATCTTTTGTTTCGAATCAGTGGTTCAAAGTGTGTTTTGAAACAGTGAATCATTTTGCAAAGCAATTGGTTCAATTGAATCAAAGCTTTTCTCCCATCGCTAATCCAAAAATGTAATCCAAAACAGGCAAAAGATCAAAACACAGGCAAACAATTCAAATAGATGGCAGGAAAAATCCGGTAAAACAGGCAACAGGCTTAAAACCATGGAACAGATAATCAAAGAAGTGGCACTTTACTGTTTATGCCATGCCTGGAACTCAGTTTACATGTGGTGCGTCCAGAATCGAATACTTCCCTACACCAAAAGAGTAAAGCAAGGCAAGTTTATTTATATAGCACATTTCATACACAATGGTAATTCAAAGTGCTTTACATAGAAGAAAATAAAATAATCAAAAGAAATAAGAATAATTAAAACAGTTTTGAATAAAAAATAAAATAAAATACAGTACAAATAGTCGGACGAACAGTGGCACAGTGCTCATTCAGTAAATGCACAGCTAAACAGAAGTGTTTTGAGTCTGGATTAGTATGCACTGTATTTGAAACACAGTTGGCGAAAAGTCCCCGGATGACCTACTACTACTTCCAAGGTTCTGAAGTGCGCATTCGATGGACACTTTACTATCCCATGAGGCCACGGGAGAGGATTTATGAATGGCAGTGAAGCGACGCAACAGATGCTGGTTGGTCACGTGACAGTAACAACATGGTGGATGTAGAACGTCCGGATTACATTCATAATACACATTCATACTTCATATAACACGCTTTTTAATGCCCACAAAGTAAATTCAAATTCAAATGTATACATACTCAGACAGTATGTGATTCAGACGCAGCTACAGATTAGATCTCGTTCAGGAAACAATTTCCCATTAGTGAAAGCATTTTTACATATATAAAATGTAAATGCTATAAACAGAGATGGGAAGTAATGAAGTACAAATACTGTGTTACTTTACTTAAGTAGATTTTTCTGGTATCAGTTTACTTCACTATTTAAGTTTTTACTTTCACTCACAATTTTTACACAAATGTCTGTACTTTCTACTTATATTTTCAAACCTGGCTCATTACTTTAATTCTAATCTGTATTTGCTGGCATGATCAATACTATTTCTTGTCATTGCGCGCCTTTTTCAACAGAAAACATGACTCTCCCATTGGTGTATAATTTTCTTGACTATCACGCACCACAGACGTAGGCTATAAGCTCCCACGGAGCAAGGCAGAAGACAACAAGAAGAATGATTAACGTTATGGATGAGACAGAGGGAGTTAGCGATGTCGACATGACTGAGAATAGAGACATTCCTGATCACGCATGGCCATATATGAGGGAGATTATGTAATTGCCTGCGTTAAAAAGGATTCCTGGCGAATGCATTGCTAATTGTGCAAATCTAAAAAGCACAAAATGCTGGCTTTCAAGAATTCGCCGTTGAATTTAAGAAAGCACTTAAAGGTTGTGTTTGACAGATAATGCCCAGTTTTTGAAGCGATTCGCAGGGGTTCAGATTTAGGAGCGGCTAAGGATTTTTTCCTAAAGTTTTATTTCTCAGTGATTGTATAAGGGATGTTGCCACATGTTGCTGGTGCTGATGGCACACACATTAATATTCAGTCTTTAGGACAAATTGTTTAGGCCAGTGAATAGGCCTGTGTCTGTTTCCCAGTAATGTCGCCAATTTGAGCATGTACTGATTTAAAGAAATACTTTTTCTTTTTTTATTATGGAAATGTGTAATCTGCTCTTAATTTCTCCAGTATTAAGCGGTCATCTGAAACCTGACAGGTTTAGTCAGATAGTTTCCATATGCTGTAAAACCGGTAAACCAGGTGAAGTGTAAATTATGCTTGCATTATAATTTTCTTTCTGTTTGTACTTAAATATAATTTACAGTATAACTCGCCTCAATTTTGTCATTTTTAAAGCTTCCAAAGACAAGAGGCAGAATCACCCTACAATCTATGATGTGGCCTAGGGGACGGCAAATAGTTTTTTTTCATCAGCTTAGTCTTTTCTCTGCTTGTGTATTACATGGTGGTTGTTCAGCCTGGATACATTCATTAGCTAACAAAATTTGAAATGGAAGTTCTTTTGTATTAAAGCATCAATAGGGTGTGAGGTCCAGTTACCACCAGCACAACACTAAAACAGATAGTAGTAGCCATTACTAGCCATACTTTTTTACTTTACCTTGAGTGAAAGGTTTGAGTCCTTGAGTCTTTTTAAACATGAGTATCTGTACTTCTGCTTTAGTGAAGGATGTGTGCACTTTTGCCATCTCTGGCTATTGTAGGATTACAAATTTAAGAATATGTTTAAGATCTGCTGATCCTGCTTCCTTACATAACATCACATGAAAAACTAAGGTGAACTACACTGCATTGGGCATTCAAGGTGAACATGATGGCATCAATTTACTGATTAGATTCAAAAAAGTTTCCATTGAAGGGGTTTTGTTAGTTTTTGATCTTCCTACTGAGAGTCAAACTATGTGTGAATGTTTACATAGTCTTAGATCTTGTGACCATGTGATGTTTATACAATTTGGGGGGTATCATTATCTTAGGTCGGGGGTAATTGCCTCAAATGTCTTTAGATGATTAGATTTAGTGGTCATCTCTAAGGCTGTGTGTAGTCAACACTTTCAAAAAATGTCAGCATCTTTAAGGACAGCCCACTGAATGCCTATAAGATACCATGTAAAGTTCCCTTAGTTAGACTTGATGACTGCAGCTACCGACAGCTCGTGTTCTCAATAAAGAATCCTGCTGAAGAAAGTCTCCTGGGGCCTCATTTATAAACGTTGCGTACGCACAAAAGAAGGCGTACGCCGCTCTCTACGCAATAATTGGTATTTATAAAAAGCAAACTTGACGGGAAAATGTGCGGTCCTTCACGCAAACTCTGACCCAGGCGTACGCACAAAAACGGGTTAAATGAGAAATGGCGAATCTGTCGGCAGATGGAAGAAACACGTGAAAGTGTGTGAAACTGTAGACCGTTGTGTAAAAGAAATGGCAATACTGTCTCTCATAAATAACATGAAGACTTCACAAAGCAAGTCTGACAATTAACAGCCTACAACACCCGTTTGATCGATCTGCAGTGTAAAACAAACAAAATCAAACGAAGATTAGGCCTACAACAGAAATGCAAATTAACACATTTGCAAAAAGAAGTGAAATATGTTCTGCAATAATATTGGCATATTATGCAATTAATCCTCTGGCGATGGAGCGCTAGACGCATTTTTGCATCGACTTTGATGTCCGACCATTTCTTTTTTATTTCGGCCACGGTCCGAGGTTGTTGTGAGGCTGCAGCATTAACGGCGTCTGCAACCTTTTGCTACTCAAGTGCCTTTTTGGCATTAGTAATACTGTGCCCTCCAAACAACATTTTACTCATCTTTTCCACCTCGCCAACGATCATGTTATGAGGTTGATTGAAGGATGAACCCAATCGCAGACAGTTTGCAGGACACACAAGGTTTATTATACAAATAATGCCCACGAGGGGGCAAAACAAAAAAAGACAACGAGTGACTAAAGTGGACTATGACTTGACATAACTTGACTATAAACAAATAGCAAATACAGAAACAGAACTTTCCCTTGATGACGCTCTTGACAGGGTACTCACAGAGATGAACAAAGTCTCACAATGAAAGATAGCAGATTACATGTAACACCATAGCAGGTTTCACAATGAACTGACACAGGACAGAGAACATGAGGGGATTAAATAGAGAGAAACTAATGATGACAGCAGGTGACACAGGTAAAGCAATTATGACAAAACGAGGATAACAAGGGGGCGGGGCAAGAGAACGAGACAACACAAGCACATGGCCCAAACAAATGGCCATGTGCTTGTACACAAAACATGGGTCTGTCATGATTCTGCCACAAGACAAGAGAAAATCAAGAACAAGATGGCAGAATCATGACAGATCATTTCTACTTCACATTGAGTGAAGTTACATTTCTTGATATTCCTCGTTGTGTTTGCCATGATTTCGCAATCGATGAATATTAACTTGTGGGCGTTTCACGGACTATTTATGGGCAACTATGGGCGTGACATGAAGCCGCAAAAGCTGTGCTACATTTAGAATTGATTGTGATTTATTAAGGGAAAACTGCGTAGGATGTGCGTGCGCACGGTTTTATAAATCCGAATATTTTTGTGCGTAGCCTACGCACGTCCTATGTTTCATCCGTACGCCACTTCTGACACAAATCCTACGTAGGGGTGGGAGATATTGACAAAAATGAGTATCTCGATATTTTTTTCCAATATCTCGATATCGATATTCAGACGATATTTTTGCCATCCTTCAAAGAAATGTGTGCAAACTGGCAAAGAAGGTCCAGTTGGTCTTTTGACTTGCTGCATTTGACCTATTATTGTAGGCTATAGAAAAAAAACAATAAAGGAGCTAACTAAACAGAATCTGAGGTAGCCCCTACTTTTTCCACTTAAAAAAAAATATTTTCAAAACGCTATAAATCCATCCATTTTTTCCCCCAAAACGCTATAAATCCTTTATTTTTCCAAAAATTGATGGTTTGTCTTTTAAAAAAAGTCTTTTGTCTTTTATTTTTCGTGTTTGCATTTATGAGGAAAAAACAACATTACGTGACAGTTCTCCATACGCGAGTGCTCTGAAAGCGCACTAAAAAACTTTCAAACTTTCACAGAGACCTCAAAACAGAAAGCACAAAGCCTTTCTTTAAAACGAATTTCGTTTTGTATTAATTGTATCTTAATTTTAATAAAATTTTCATTAACACATTTCCTGGATTTAATACATAAAAAGTAAATAGCAATCACAACATAAGGTGCTTGACTTGAAACTTGAGATTATATCATCATGAACCGGACCGTAGCCTACTAACCTCACAGGCCTAAAAAATGTGAAATATATTTACAGAAAGCTGGTTCTAAACAAAACCATCCAAAACAAAATAAAACTATGAAGCCTAATAAATGTGCATTTCACGGGTGCGTTCACTAGCCTACTGCGAAGATCGCGAGTCTATAGCCTATATCGTCAACTTCATCTTTGCAGCCGACACAGAAATTAATAAACAATTAAAATGTCTTATTGCAATATTTGACATATTCATAATCATTACTTTTGCTGGTTCTTTGAAGCAGCTTTTTAGGTTTATGGCGTTTTGGAAAAGAGCTCTTCACGTACAAACACCGTTTCACCAAGGCACAGCGGCCCTTCAGCACATAAGGAAAAAAGAGAAAAAGCACGGACTTGCTAATTACGAAACTTTGATGTGGTTGAACAGGTGAAACAGTCACAAATTCCTCTGCAACTCCTCAACAATTCCTTCTCAGTACGAGTTACGAAGGAAGAGAACAGCATTACAGTTTTCAGCGCGTCCTCCTCTGATTGCTGTGTTGTGACTGAAAAAGTGCGTGCAGGAGCACATGCGCAAAACGTAGGTTTGTAAAATGTCCTTTTGTAAAATGACATATGCTAAAATAAAAATAATTCATTTATCATTTTACAAACCGGTTTTGCACATGTGCTTCTGTGCGCACTATTTCGAATTTACGTATGAATGTGCGTTTTTGACGACACGGGACCATGGGCTGGGCCACTCGGAGGTTGCTTCAGGGAATAGTACTGCACTACAGTGTTAAAAATCGCTATATAATTGTTTAGAAGGTTATAGTGTGCGTTATTTGTTTTCTCTTTAACTTCTTTCAGCTCTTTTCGTGTTTGGGGGGTCGGATTGTACAAATTATGAAATACTTGATATCCCAATTTTGCATATCGTCCAGACAACAATTTGGATATTATCGTCTAAACGATATATCGCCCACCACAGGGCTCGAAATTAACTTTTTTACTTGGTAGCACTGGTGCTCCCAACTTCAAAAAGTTAGGAGCACCAGCAAAAATTTAGGAGTACCACAACTACAAATTATATATTAACAGATTTTATTTCATCCTGTGGCCAAGATTTGAAATTTGGTCTTCTGGCTCTATATCATCTCACCCCGATGATATTGGCACATTATCTGTCATTTGACATAAATTTAGTGAAGGCAAGCTCTTCTTTGGCGGTGGTGTATGCGGTGTTATATTCATAGACAGTATGGTTATATTTGACGTATCCTGCCGATTAAAAGCCTTAATAATCGAACCTGATGAACCTGATTTGTTTGCCACACACCTGTCCCTGCATTTTTTGCTTGGCACTTGGCACTCTATTGCTATTAATATGCTGTATTAATCTTTGTTAATCTTAGTTAATAAATATACAGCTGTTCATTGTTCATTAATGTTACTTCACAGTGCATTAACTATGTTAACAAATAAAAAAAAATATTTCAATAATGTAGGCTATTAGTAGCCCAAATGTTGAAATTAACATTAACAATGGTTAACAAATTAACAAAGTGCAGTTTATTAATAGTACATGTTAACTGTGTTAACTAGAATTTAATAAGTGGAACATTATTGTAAAGTGTTCCCGATTTGTTATACACCGATTCAGACGTCTCGTGAGTGTGTTGGACAGATCAGTTGTTGTAACCATATGGTTGTAACCATTCATTAAAGTGAATCGGTTCAAATGAGTCATTAGTTCGCGAATCGGACGTGTCATTAGTGGACGTGTAGCATACGGCAAGCGTTGTGTGATTATCCCGGTAGTTTATTTTTTAGCACAATTCACACTCCACGGTAATTTAGGAGAAAAAAAAATCTCCGAATGCTCCACGTGAAACTTCGGTCTTCCGCCCTTTTTCTATCGTGTCAAATGATTTTGATTAATATGCGCGAGGGAGAGAGAGCAAGACAGCGCTCGTGTTGTTTGTATGGCGTTCCGATCGGCTCTTTAATATGACTTTGCTACATGCACTCGTCTCAATGAACGTGACGTCTGCGTCTGCCGAACGTGACGTCTGCGTCTGCCGAACGTCTCGTCTGCGTCTGCCACATCACTCGTTCGTGTGCCGAACGTGACGTCTGCGTCTGCCGAACGTCTCGTCTGCGTCTGCCACATCACTCGTTCGTGTGCCGAACGTGACGTCTGCGTCTGCCATAGTCTGCTGCAAGGGCGGTTTCCAGCACATTCCACACACTCATTCTTTATTATTTTTTCCCACTGATCTTCAGTTGTATTTTATTAGCAATTAAGTGATTTTACCTTGCTTATGTATAGCTTTTATTCCAAATAGTAAATATGAATTTACACAAATGTTCATGTTAAAATATTTGTTTGCCATTGTTTCTTGTCAACATATCCTGATATTCATTCATGTGCTGTAACTAAAAGAGATAATCGATCAGTTCATGTCCTGCTTGGACAGTATAGAGTCATAAAACGGTGTGTATATTTATTATTTGAATTTCTTAAACATTTCCAAAACTGTAAAAGGTTAGGTTATATTAAAATAAAACATTCATAAATTATTTCATGATAAAAATTAGCCTACTGAACTCATTTATAGTTAGGTATAAACGCAAATAATAATAATTCATTATTAATATCAGGCTAGTCTAGGCTACATATTTAGAAGACGCTTTTATCCTAAATGGGAACAAAGCAATTCGTCAAATGTCAGTCATAATATAAGATTATCACATATAAACACAAGATTTTGACGCATATCCAAGTGTTTGTGCGAAGTTTGGAGCGCGCTTGCTGCATGCCACGGAGGCACGGGCGCGAACACTTTCCTAGCAACAGTGGGAACAACTTAAAATAGCCTGTAATAGCTGTAAACTCACAATAACAAGAAAACATTGTGCCTTTGTAAAATAAAAAAAAACCGCATGATCTCCGTGAACTGAGCGCGCCTCAAAAATGAACTGAAACAGTGTAGCAGGCCCTACTGTCTCACAGTCAGACTTGAGGAATATACATAGCTTGAAATGGCTACTTTTAAATGAACAAGTTCAAATCGAAAGTGTCTGATTATGTAATCCGTAAAGGTTAATTTCTCTCTAAGGCGCATCCGCAGCGGAGATGGAGATATGTTTGCAGACACGGATTTAAAAAAAAACACTTTAAACAATTAAAATGCCTCTTTATTTTTTCAGACACATTTATTATAATTAGCCTACTTTTGCTGGTGCTTTGCAGCAAGATTTATGCGTGCGCTTGAGCTATAGCCTACCATGCATGCACCCAGTATTTAATTAATATAAACGTGCGATTAGTCGACTAATTGCTTAAATAAATTACTACTAGTTGACTACAAAAATCTTTAGTCTATGGCAACTCTAATCAATACATTTATTTGACATTTTTTACTTATTATTTATTGGATAGTAATTATCCAGTTATTTACATTACATTAGTTGAGTTAACATATATAGCCTAATTAGTAAATGAACGATAAAAAGATATTAAATTAATATGCTAACCATGTATTTCTGCATTGCTTGTTCCTACACGAAAAGGACTGTTTTAAAGGTGACAATCCTTTATACGTGAAGATTATACTGTATCTTGAAGATTGTTGTATTGTATCTTCTGTTATAAAGATGAAGATTGACATTTCGTTAATTAAAAATAATAAGCACATAATATTGTTAAAAAAAAGTTATGTTCTGTTATGTGTTTTGACTACTTTTTGTATTTTGTACAATTTTATCTCTAGATAACGAAGTATGAGTATGAATATGAATATGAATATGAATATATATATATATATATATATATATATATATATATATATATATATATATATATATATATATAGATAGATAGATATATAACTTTTTTAAAGGGCCTCATTTTTCCTGGACCTGCTACAATTGAGAATCACTTTAAGCATGCACGCTAAGACAATTTGAAGTATTCCACTTAATACACAATAAAATATATACAATAATGAACAACGTACCGCTTGCTGTTCTAGTGAGGACGGGCCGAAAAAAAATATTCCTCCAATTTATACCCACCCCACCACATACACCACAATTCTCTCTCTACACAACTTTAATAGTTGTGAATGCATTGCTGTACTATTTACTACATCTCACAATCCATAGTATATTGTTTATACAATTGTTATTTCCCTGTCGACTGGTAATATAACGGATTGCACTTTATGGACTTTTTATTGCACTTATATTGTAGGATTCTCTGATGTTATTTCGTTGTTATTTGACAATGACAAAAAATAAAGAAAAAATAAAGAACAAACAATATTTACAAGACGCTTTTATCGAAAAAAGGAACAAAGCAATTCGTCATATGTCAGTCATAATACAGGTTAGACAATAATAATACAGGGTTTTATTTGATTATCACAAATAAACACAAGATTTTGACGCATATCCAATGGTTTGTGCGGAGTGGAGCGCACTCGCAACTACTTTTATTTGAGTAATCTCACAATAACAAGAAAACGTTTTGATTTCGTAAAATAAAAGAAAACAATCAGGCGCGCTTTCATGATCTCCGTGAACTGGAGCGCGTCTCAAAAATGAACTGAAACAAAATAAAGCTTGAAATGTCCAATTTTAAACGAACAAATTCGAATCGAAAGCAAATACTGTCTGATAATCCGCACGAACGGTGCATTTCTATCTAAAGGCGCATCAGCTTTACAGCGGAGATGGAGATGTTTGCAGCCGACACTGATTTAGAAAATACTAGTTTATTAGTAAAAACAATTAAAATGCCTCGTTATTTTTTCAGACACATTTATTATCATTAGCCTATAAACCACCTATAAATCAGCTCTCTGTATGGTTCCAGAGATGGCTCTTCTCATTCAGCACTGCGGGAAAATAATTTGGCCTTAGAAAACCAGTAAAATCAAAAAAAAAAAAAAAAAAAAAAAAATCCATATTAATTTGTGAATATTTTAAATGTTTAATAAAGGGGCAAAACGTCATAAACAAAAAGTCTAATAGTTTACAAACTATTTTTTTTAAAAAAGTTTACAGTCGTTTTTTTTTTCACCACAGGTGACTTATATATAAAAAATAGTAGCCTATTTTTCAATTATATTCTTCTATTTAAAGGATCTAAACAGTGGTTGCGCGTTTTCTAGTTTACCAAAGTGCTGTAGCCTAGGCCTTTTAAAACTATAAAAAATTAAAAACACAATAACAACCCCAACAATAAGCTATAAAAATGCAATAGCCTATATCAAGTTTGTTTCTTCATATTTCTATCTTTGTGGGGGCATTTGGCCCTCAAAATGTGGGTTAAACAACACACACACAAACACACACATAATATCCTATATATAAATCACAGACGCAGACGTCACGTTATAAGACAGACGCAAGTGTCACGTTCATTGAGACGAGTGCATGTTGCACAGTCATATTAAAGAACCGATCGCAACTGCTGGCACACTGCACTGAGCTGTGTTGAGTAGAGTGTTAAATACGTGTTAAATATGTGTTAGAGAAAAAAATAATTAATAACTTCACTGCCACACGTGCATGACGCGTGACGTCTGACTCGACACTTCACTGCCACGCGTGATTTACGTGACGTCAGCGTGACGTCTGCGTGACGTCTGCGTCTTAAAATGAATGGAATAAATAGCAGAAAAAAAAAAAATAAGACGTTGAGAGAGACGTTCATTGAGACGAGTGCATGTAGCAAAGTCATATTAAAGAGCCGATCGGAACGCCATATGTTTGAAGACGTGAGAGTGCGCGCGCGCGGCCGGGGCTTTCTCTCGTCAAGCGCAGCAGTCACGCACGCACCGATCAAATAAGGCTTTGGCGGCCGCCAATCAATGCAGGAAAACCCCCGGGATTGGTTATATAACGTTGGATAGAATGACGATCCGGCCATCGCGTATCAGCGCACATAAGGTACACACTGTGAAGTTATTTGCTAACGTTTTTTAGAGAAATGAAAACAGGTCGCACCACAACCATTATTTGCACTCGCACAAATGCTCCCAAATATATTTTTAGGTCGCACAGATTAAATTTCAGGAGCATATGCGACCAAAATGGTCGCAATTTCGAGCCTTGCACCTCTAATCCTACGCAAAGTTTTATAAATGAGGCGCTTCTGAGTTTCCAACACTAGGCTATCTAAATATAATATCAACAAACAACACGATTAATTAACCTTGAGAGCTGTAATAGTAGCCTAAAAACGTGCTAAACGTTTACGATAGAGTCATTAACAAGAGGAAGAATAAGAAAAAGAAGGGTAGAAAAAATGCCTTTTATATATAAATGATGACAATTTTTTTATGTTAAATCCTATTAACATCTTAAGTGCACCCCAGCAAACATTATAAAACGATGAAACAAAACAGTTCATGACCCCTTTAAAATCTGGAGTGCATGCAAAGGCTCGAGTCACTTCCTGCTCCCCCTGTCTCAGTCTACTCTCTCATCACCCTCTTTAAAGTATATTGTGTGACGGTGAGATCACCTAATCATCTGGGGCCGGTTGCATAAACATAGCCAGTATGTTAAGACAGTGTCTTAAGTTCAAATATGACCCAATAGCAGTTAATCAAGGGCAGTCAGTCTTAGTTTTTGCTATCAAATTAGGCTAATCTACATTTTTATGTAAATGATTCAAAAAAGATATGAACAGTCTTAAAGAAAATAAATTGATGGCTAAGTTGTAAGACTGTCTTAGAGCTTTAAGCAAACGGCCCCTGATCTGCAGTGTTTCCTCTTGCACCGAGCGACACCATGGCCAGAGCCGAGGAGATGCTGACAGGAGAGAAGAACACATTTCCTGATGCATGTCCTCCGCTGATCTTCTTGAACAGGTTGAGGGAGAACTGTGTGTTTGCTGCAGTCAAAGGCTCCATTTTCACAAGCTAGAAAGTAAGAGAGAGAGAGAGAGATATGATCAGCATAACAATGTGAAAATCCCAAACAGAGCATTGCTCAGTTCAGTTGTCCTTTCCTATGTAAACAACATCACATGCTTGTCTAAGAAAAACATAAATCCATGCATTATCTTTCATATGACAGTACAGCACTAGAACAGCAGTTTTTGCATCACTTTCATCATTACACATACAGAACTGTAATGTAAAAAATCTGTTCTATTCAAGCACTACCTAGAGTTTTTTTTAGCAGGAATGATGATGTTTCCCCATGTGTCAGAGGTGAAAGAATGATCTGCTGAGTCACATGTTTCATTGAATTCTATATTATTTTGCGGACACCATCTCGACAGCCAGCCATTGAGTGAGGACAATCTACTAACTATCTCCTCACTCCGGCGAACAGGAAGGGGGCCAGAGCAAATTACAGTGCCTGACGTCGTACTTGCAAGTTCACACACCTCTTTAATATTAATTTTGGTGATCTCCGACTGGCGGAGTCCAACATCATTAGTGCCGACGTGAATAATAATTTTAGAGAATTTACGATTAGCATTAGCCAGCACTTTTAAATTTGCTTTGATGTCAGGCGCTCTGGCTCCCGGCAAACATGTGACTATGGTGGCTGGTGTTTCTATGATCTGGATACGGCTGGGGTCCACCTCACCTCAGGAAACGGAGAAACTGGTTGACACTTCAGGACTGCGTTGTCGACCCGTCCAGGCGCTGGTCCTTCATCAGATCTGGATATGGCCTGGATCCGGCAGGCTGTGGTAAACCTCGGTATAAACAAAGAGACTAATATTAGCGTAGACGCCATTCTTCTTATGATGTAACGAGTACATCAGGATTTATGTACAGGATTTTTTTCCGGCTGGCCTAATCTATGCAGCCTAATATGGAATTATAGAAGTCTATAATGTGTTATGTGTATGCTAGGTCAAAGAGATGTGTCTTTAGTCTAGCTTTGAACTGACAGAGTGTGTCTGCTTCCCGGACAATGGTAGGAAGGTTGTTCCAGAGTTTTGGTGCTAAATAGGAGAAGGATCTACCGCCAGCAGTCGATTTTGGTATTCTAGGTATTATCAACTGGCTGGAATTTTGAGATCGCAATAGACGTGAAGGACTATAATGCGTTAAGAGCTCGCTCAAGTTCTGCGGAGCTAAACCATTTAGTGCTTTGTAAGTAATCAGCAATATTTTAAAATGTATGCGATGTGTAATAGGCAACCAGTGCAGTGTTGACAGAACCGGGCTAATTTGGTCATACTTCCTGGTTCTGGTAAGAACTCGAGCTGCTGCGTTTTGAACTAGCTGTAGTTTGTTTATTAAGCGTGCAGGGCAACCACCCAGTAGAGCATTACAATAATCTAGCCTTGAGGTCATGAACGCATGGACTAATTGTTCCGCATTTGTCAATTAGAGCATATGACGTAATTTAGATATATTTTTAAGATGGAAAAATGCGGTTTGACAGATACTAGACAAGTGTCTTTCAAATGAAAGATTGGTATCAAAGAGCACACCCAGGTTCCTAACCGACGACGAAGACTTAACAGAGCAGCCATCAAGTGTTAGACAGTATTCTACGTGAGGAAGTTTTTTTGTCCATTAATTAGAATCTCTGTTTTTTCAGAGTTAAGAAGTAGGAAATTACTAGTCATCCAAGTCTTTATATCAGCTATGCATTACGTTAATTTTGTGAATTAGAAAGTTTCGTTAGGTTTTGAAGAAATATACAGCTGAGTATCGTCGGCATAACAGTGAAAGCTAATTCCATGTTTCCTAATGATTAGGGGTGTAACGATACCCTAATTTCACGATTCGATACATATCACGATACTGAACTCACGTTACGATATTATTGCGATACTCCAAGACATATGATAAAAGGTTAAGAAAAAATTTACTGTTGATTAAATGCTAAATTTTATATAATATTGTCGGTGTAAATGAATAGGCTTGGACACCAG
The DNA here is from genome assembly GCA_022828995.1 of Vimba vimba. Classification (NCBI taxonomy): domain Eukaryota; kingdom Metazoa; phylum Chordata; class Actinopteri; order Cypriniformes; family Leuciscidae; genus Vimba; species Vimba vimba. Next base: position 35,731,287 of record CM040830.1, on the reverse strand, counting down.
AATATATTCATGATTCTGAACCTGAAAATACAGAATTATTTTAGACGAATATGCTTGCACTCTGTCACTGGCTAGATATATTTAAAATAATGTAGGCCACTTTTTACTGGTAACATAAGACTTATAACATAAGCATTATCAGGACCCACTAATATTCCCCCATTATTATACATTATATTCAACATAATACAGTATATTGTAGTTTAATGTAGTATTGACTCTGAAACCTTCAATTTTTTCTCACAGAGTAATTTTTATTTTGGGTGAACTATCCACGATACATATTGTCACTATCCACGATACATATTGTTGCATTTTTGTATTGCGATATATTGTGACACGATATATTGTTACACCCCTACTAATGATATCTCCTAAGGGTAGCATGTACAGAGTGAACAGCAGCGGTCCTAGTACTGAGCCTTGTGGTACGCCATACTGAACTTGTGACCGGTGAGACATCTCTTCATTTACTGCTACAAACTGAAAACGGTCAGATAAGTATGATTTAAACCATGCTAGTGCAATTCCACTAATGCCAACATAATTTTCGAGTCTATTTAAAAGAATGTTGTGGTCAATAGTGTCAAATGCAGCACTAAGATCGAGTAACACTAATAGAGACATACAACCACGATCGGATGATAAGAGGAAATCATGTGTGACTCTAATGAGAGCTGTCTCAGTACTATGGTACGGTCTAAATCCAGACTGGAAATCATCGCAGATATCATTTCTTTCTAGAAAGCAACATAGTTGTGAGGATACCGCCTTTTCTAATATCTTTGACAGAAAGGGTAGATTCGAGATCGGCCTGTAATTGACTAATTCTGTAGGATCAAGTTGCGTTTTTTTAACAAGCGGTTTAATCATAGCCAGCTTAAAGGTTTTTGGTACGTATCCTAGAGACAAAGATGAATTAATGATATTATGAAGAGGATCTATGACCTCTGGGAGCATCTCTTTCAGTAGCTTAGTCGGTATAGGGTCTAAAATACATGTTGTCGATTTAGATGAATTAACAAGTTTGCAAAATTCTTCCTCTCCTATAGCAATAAATGAATCAAATTTTTCCTCAGGGAGACTACAGTGCACTGCCTGATGCGATACTGTAGTAGACGGTTGCATAGTTATAATTTTCTCCCTGATATTATCAATCTTCTTAGTAAAGAAGTTTATAAAGTCATTACTGCTGTGTTGCTTGGAAACCTCTGGGCTTGGAGCTTTCTTTTTCGTTAGTTTAGCCACTGTTTCAAATAAATACCAAGGATTTGTTTATTTTCTTCTAATAGGGTTGAAAAATAAGCAGATCTAGCAGCTTTTAAGGCCTCTCTGTAAGTAATCGAGCTCTCCTTCCATGAAATGCAAAATACCTCTAGTTTTGTTTTCTTCCAGTTGCCTTCCATTTTTCTGGCTGCTCTCTTAAGGGCCCGAGTGTGCTCGTTGTACCACGGCATTGTACTATTTTCTTTAATCTTCTTTAAGCGCAACGGAGCAACTGTGTCTAAAGTGCAGGAAAAGAGAGAGTTAAAAGTTTCTGTTGCAATATCTAGTTCTTCTAAGCTATCTGGGATGCTGAGATGATGAAACTGATTAGGAAGATTATTGATAAAGCAATCTTTAGTGGCAGAAGTGATAGGTCTAACATATTTGTAACACGGAGTCGGCTTCGCAGCCTTGGCTAAATGAAGTTTACACGAGACTAGATAATGATCTGAGATGTCATCAATCTGCTGCAGAATTTCAACGGCATCAACATTTATTCCGTGTGATAATATTGGATCTAGACTAGGGATGGGCATAATTAATCGACGATCGATAATTGATCGTTAAGAATTTCGTCGATCACGTTTATTTGTTATCGATTAAACTAATGCAGGTTGCGTTGCGTAGTGTGAGTCTTGAAGCAATGGAATTAATTTTAGCGCGTGCATCCCGTCAACGTCAGTCCCCTCAGAGCGGGTGTTTTCGGCGGCTGGACTGGCTGTCACCAAGTTGCGGTCGCGTCTGATCCCAGATCATGTCATCATGCTTATCTTTCTCAACAGAAATCAGTAGACTGGTGCAGAAGTTCTATGGGAACTTCATGCGTTTTCTCAGATCGGGTAGCTATCTGATTTATCAAAACGATTCCATTTACACCTAGACACATAAATGTGTTTTTGCAAAACGGATATAAATCTGATCTTGAATTCCCGCGCATATTTAATAGGGCTGGTCCGAATACCATTTTTTGAGCTTCGAAGCTTCGGTAGAACATCGAATATTCGAAGCTTCGGAGAGGGGGCTGAACATATTCTTCTCTTTAATAATGGCAGGAATCTCTATGTGTCTGTATGTCCTTTTGCATTTGGATTATTTCGAGAACCGTTCATCCAATCGACTTCACAAGGGAGTGCAGTATCGCTTTTGGTGCAATATAGATGGACACGCGAGACGCGACACATTCAGAATTAATTATCTTTTAGTAAACTACAGAACAGCGCGAGCGGGAAGCAGCGCGCCTCACACGGGCAGAGAACGCGTCCAAGAACGGACACATAGTGATATAAAACGCACACACACAGGTCTGTTAAATTAAGCAATACTTTTAAGGTAGTGTAATATTTTTCTGACTAACAAATTACTGACACAGTAAAGGGTAGATTTAAAAAAGAAAAACGAACTTTAAATAAAGAGAAACGAAATTTAAATATAGAGAAACGAAATTTAAATAAAGAAAAACGACATTTAAATAAAGAAAAAACAAAATTTAAATAAAGAGAAACGAAATTTAAATAATAAACGAAATTAAGTTAAAAACGAGATTAATTTATATTGATAATAACGGGTAAAAAGGCTAATACATTTTGTTTCTATTATTCTATTTTCCACAATGTCAAAGCAACGCAGCTTAACCCAAAACACAAGCTCAGACATGCACTTTGGTCCATACAAACTCCGCTGTTCTGCGCTCTAGCTAGAGAACACTCCCGACCGTTGGTGTAGGCGTCAGCTCTATTTCTAGCATGCACGCGTTTTCCGCGTGTCTCGAGCCGCGCCTGAGACGCATGTTACACACATGCAGTGTGCAAACTCCAACCTGTTAACATGGGAGCCTAAATAAAAACGGACATGCCACGCAGCTGAGGCGCTCACGCCACGCAGCCAGTGTGTCGCCGGCCTTATCAAGCGCGAATGAGAACCGTTTCGTGGGGATCCCAAGTGTGCAAAAAAACAAAACAAAAAAAACGAATATTCGAATGTCAAATTTTCAAATCGAATACCAACCCACCGACAGAATATTCGAATATTTGGGTCCAGCCCTAATATTTAAATTGTTGCACGTCACCGAAAACAACTGATATGAGCTGCATTTTATTGATCATCAGCGAACATTTCTAAATCAAAGACCGCAACAAGATGCGGCAACAGCCCTGGTAAGATCATTTCGGTTCTTTACTTTTAATGAAGATGATTGTGTGTTGATGAATGACTTTCACTTTGATTTGCGATAGTTTGCACGTTGGCTTGATGAATAGATGCTCATCTGTGGTGATGCGTGTTGAAGTAGCGTCGTCATATCTGGCTATAACATGACATATAAGTTTGCCTATAACACGCTCTCACACGTTTATTTCTTAGCATTTTTGGGACAAGTCAAATTTACATATGTGGTTTCAACAACCAGATGCATTTACTCTTGTCCAGTTTCGTCTGGAATGCGTCTCAGATCTCCTCCTGAAGTGGTTTGAGCGATCGGATTTAAATCCGTCTCGAATGCGTTTCGGAGGGCATTTACATTTGGTCTTTTCACGATAGATTAGCTATCCGATCACAGAAAACGGATGAAGACACCCATGGGTCTCTGTTTAAGAACGCCGGCTCGCAGCTGCAGGTTCCGCTGTTTTAGAGCACAGCAGGGCATATCTTCAAGTCTACCGAACGTCCAGTTTCACTGCCACAAGCTGATCTTCTTGTAATAAAGATCTCATCGAGGACAAACAAACTGTATTTTTGTATTTTCATTGCATTTTTAATTTATAAAAAGTTAAAGAAATAATGAATTTCAATATAAAAATATTAATGATTAATCGATAGTCGATCGTTAATTCTCCCGACGATCGACTAAGAAAATTTAATCGAATGCCCATCCCTAATCTAGACTATGATTACGACGATGAGTAGGTCCTTACACGTGTTGTCTAACTCCAGTAGAGTTAAGAATGTCTTTAAATGCCAGTCCCAATGCATCTTCTTCATTATCTACTTGTATATTAAAATCACCAACAATTATGACTTTATCTGCAGCCAGAACTAACTCTGATAGAAAGTCAGCAAATTCTTTGATAAAGTCTGTATGGTGCCCTGGTGGCCTGTATACAGTAGCCAGCACAAATGTTAAACCTGATTTATCATTTACACTATATATTGCTACATTTAGCAACAACACTTCAAAAGAATTATATTTAAAACAAGACTTCTCACTAATTCTGAAGATATTACTATAAATTACAGCAACACCTCCCCCCTTTGCCTTTCAGACGAGGTTCATGTTTATAACAGTAATCTTGCGGGGTGGACTCATTCAAAGTAATATAATTGTCTGGTTTTAGCCAGGTTTCTGTCAAACACAGCACATCTAGATTATAGTCCGTAATCATATCATTAACAATGAGTGCTTTTGAAGTAAGCGAACGAATATTCAGCAACCCGAGCTTTATCATTTGTTCATCCGTATTATATCTGTTTTTTTATTTGTTGAACATCCATAAAATGTTTACCCTTGAATGGGTTTAGGAGTTTTTTGTATGTCCTAATTCGGGGAACAGACACAGTCTCTATATGATGATATCTAGGTGAAAGAGGCTCTATGTGATGGGATTTATCTGACCTTGGTGACGCGAGGCCGCTAGCAGACGGCCGGTTTAGCCAGTCTGTCTGCTTCCTGACCTGAGCCCCAAATTGTCATGTTTGAGCTCTAAGACTATGAGCCATATTACTAGAGAGAAGAGCAGCACCATCCCAGGAGGGATGAATACCATGTCTTTTCAACAGGTCAGGTCTGCCCCAAAAACTTTTCCAATTGTCTATGAATTCTATATTATTTTGCGGACACCATCTCGACAGCCAGCCATTGAGTGAGGACAATCTACTAACTATCTCCTCACTCCGGCGAACAGGAAGGGGGCCAGAGCAAATTACAGTGCCTGACGTCGTACTTGCAAGTTCACACACCTCTTTAATATTAATTTAGGTGATCTCCGACTGGCGGAGTCAAACATCATTAGTGCCGACGTGAATAATAATTTGAGAGAATTTACGATTAGCATTAGCCAGCACTTTTAAATTTGCTTTGATGTCAGGCGCTCTGGCTCCCGGCAAACATGTGACTATGGTGGCTGGTGTCTCTATGATCTGGATACGGCCGGGGTCACCTCACCTCAGGAAACGGAGAAACTGGTTGACACTTCAGAACTGCGTTGTCGACCCGTCCAGGCGCTGGTCCTTCATCAGATCTGGATACGGCCTGGATCCGGCAGGCTGTGGTAAACCTCGGTATAAACAGAGAGACTAATATTAGCGTAGACGCCATTCTTCTTATGATGTAACGAGACCATCAGGATTTATGGGAGGTGTTCCCGGTTCCGGCTGGCCTAATCTATGCAGCCTAATATGGAATTATAGAAGTCTATAATGTGTTATGTGTATGCTAGGTCAAAGAGATGTGTCTTTAGTCTAGCTTTGAACTGACAGAGTGTGTCTGCTTCCCGGACAATGGTAGGAAGGCTGTTCCAGAGTTTTGGTGCTAAATAGGAGAAGGATCTACCGCCAGCAGTCGATTTTGATATTCTAGGTATTATCCACTGGCCGGAATTTTGAGATCGCAATAGACGTGAAGGACTATAATGCATTAAGAGCTCGCTCAAGTTCTGCGGAGCTAAACCATTTAGTGCTTTGTAAGTAATCAGCAATATTTTAAAATGTATGCGATGTGTAATAGGCAACCAGTGCAGTGTTGACAGAACCGGGCTAATTTGGTCATACTTCCTGGTTCTGGTAAGAACTCGAGCTGCTGCGTTTTGAACTAGCTGTAGTTTGATTATTAAGCGTGCAGGGCAAGCACCCAGTAGAGCATTACAATAATCTAGCCTTGAGGTCATGAACGCATGGACTAATTGTTCCGCATTTGTCAATGAGAGCATATGACGTAATTTAGATATATTTTTAAGATGGAAAAATGCGGTTTGACAGATACTAGACACGTGTCTTTCAAATGAAAGATTGGTATCAAAAAGCACATCCAGGTTCCTAACCGACGACGAAGACTTAACAGAGCAGCCATCAAGTTTTTGACAGTATTCTACGTGAGGAAGTTTTTTTGTCCAATAATTAGAATCTCTGTTTTTTCAGAGTTAAGAAGTAGGAAATTACTAGTCATCCAAGTCTTTATATCAGCTATGCATTACGTTAATTTTGTGAATTAGAAAGTTTCGTTAGGTTTTGAAGAAATATACAGCTAAGTATCGTCGGCATAACAGTGAAAGCTAATTCCATGTTTCCTAATGATATCTCCTAAGGGTAGCATGTACAGAGTGAACAGCAGCGGTCCTAGTACTGAGCCTTGTGGTACGCCATACTGAACTTGTGACCGATGAGACATCTCTTCATTTACTGCTACAAACTGAAAACGGTCAGATAAGTATAATTTAAACCATGCTAGTGCAATTCCACTAATGCCAACATAATTTTCGAGTCTATTTAAAAGAATGTTGTGGTCAATAGTGTCAAATGCAGCACTAAGATCGAGTAACACTAATAGAGACATACAACCACGATCGGATGATAAGACTAGAGGAAATCATGTGTGACTCTAATGAGAGCTGTCTCAGTACTATGGTACGGTCTAAATCCGGACTGGAAATCATCGCAGATATCATTTCTTTCTAGAAAGCAACATAGTTGTGAGGATACCACCTTTTCTAATATCTTTGACAGAAAGGGTAGATTCGAGATCGGCCTGTAATTGACTAATTCTGTAGGATCAAGTTGCGTTTTTTTAACAAGCGGTTTAATCATAGCCAGCTTAAAGGTTTTTGGTACGTATCCAAGAGACAAAAATGAATTAATGATATTAAGAAGAGGATCTATGACCTCTGGGAGCATCTCTTTCAGTAGCTTAGTCGGTATAGGGTCTAACATACATGTTGTCGATTTAGATGAATTAACGAGTTTGCAAAATTCTTCCTCTCCTATAGCAATAAATGAATCAAATTTTTCCTCAAGGAGACTACAGTGCACTGCCTGATGCGATACTGTAGACGGTTGCATAGTTATAATTTTCTCCCTGATATTATCAATCTTCTTAGTAAAGAAGTTCATAAAGTCATTACTGCTGTGTTGCTTGGAAACCTCTGGGCTTGGAGCTTTCTTTTTCGTTAGTTTAGCCACTGTTTCAAATAAATACCAAGGGTTTTGTTTATTTTCTTCTAATAGGGTTGAAAAATAAGCAGATCTAGCAGCTTTTAAGGCCTCTCTGTAAGTAATCGAGCTCTCCTTCCATGAAATGCAAAATACCTCTAGTTTTGTTTTCTTCCAGTTGCCTTCCATTTTTCTGGCTGCTCTCTTAAGGGCCCGAGTGTGCTCGTTGTACCACGGCATTGTACTATTTTCTTTAATCTTCTTTAAGCGCAACGGAGCAACTGTGTCTAAAGTGCTGGAAAAGAGAGAATTAAAAGTTTCTGTTGCAATATCTAGTTCTTCTAAGCTATCTGGGATGCTGAGTTGATGAAACTGAGTAGGAAGATTATTGATAAAGCAATCTTTAGTGGCAGAAGTGATAGGTCTAACATATTTGTAACACGGAGTCGGCTTCGCAGCCTTGGCTAAATGAAGTTTACACGAGACTAGATAATGATCTGAGATGTCATCGCTCTGCTGCAGAATTTCAACGGCATCAACATTTATTCCGTGTGATAATATTGGATCTAGACTATGATTACGACGATGAGTAGGTCCTGACACGTGTTGTCTAACTCCAGTAGAGTTAAGAATGTCTTTAAATGCCAGTCCCAATGCATCTTTTTCATTATCTACTTGTATATTAAAATCACCAATGGTAGGAAGGCTGTTCCAGAGTTTTGGAGCTAAATAGGAGAAGGATCTACCGCCAGCAGTCGATTTTGATATTCTAGGTATTATCAACTGGCCGTAATTTTGAGATCGCAATAGACGTGAAGGACTATAATGCGTTAAGAGCTCGCTCAAGTTCTGCGGAGCTAAACCATTTAGTGTTTTGTAAGTAATCAGCAATATTTTAAAATGTATGCGATATGTAATAGGCAACCAGCGCAGTGTTGACAGAACCGGGCTAATTTGGTCATACTTCCTGGTTCTGGTAAGAACTCGAGCTGCTGCGTTTTGAACTAGCTGTAGTTTGTTTATTAAGCGTGCAGGGCAACCACCCAGTAGAGCATTACAATAATCTAGCCTTGAGGTCATGAACGCATGGACTAATTGTTCCGCATTTGTCAATGAGAGCATATGACGTAATTTAGATATATTTTTAAGATGGAAAAATGCGGTTTGACAGATACTAGACACGTGTCTTTCAAATGAAAGATTGGTATCAAAGAGCACACCCAGGTTCCTAACCAACGACGAAGACTTAACAGAGCAGCCATCAAGTGTTAGACAGTATTCTACGTGAGGAAGTTTTTTTGTCCAATAATTAGAATCTCTGTTTTTTCAGAGTTAAGAAGTAGGAAATTACTAGTCATCCAAGTCTTTATATCAGCTATGCATTACGTTAATTTTGTGAATTAGAAAGTTTCGTTAGGTTTTGAAGAAATATACAGCTAAGTATCGTCGGCATAACAGTGAAAGCTAATTCCATGTTTCCTAATGATATCTCCTAAGGGTAGCATGTACAGAGTGAACAGCAGCGGTCCTAGTACTGAGCCTTGTGGTACGCCATACTGAACTTGTGACCGATGAGACATCTCTTCATTTACTGCTACAAACTGAAAACGGTCAGATAAGTATGATTTAAACCATGCTAGTGCAATTCCACTAATGCCAACATAATTTTCGAGTCTATTTAAAAGAATGTTGTGGTCAATAGTGTCAAATGCAGCACTAAGATCGAGTAACACTAATAGAGACATACAACCACGATCGGATGATAAGAGGAAATCATGTGTGACTCTAATGAGAGCTGTCTCAGTACTATGGTACGGTCTAAATCCGGACTGGAAATCATCACAGATATCATTTCTTTCTAGAAAGCAACATAGTTGTGAGGATACCGCCTTTTCTAATATCTTTGACAGAAAGGGTAGATTCGAGATCGGCCTGTAATTGACTAATTCTGTAGGATCAAGTTGCGTTTTTTTAACAAGCGGTTTAATCATAGCCAGCTTAAAGGTTTTTGGTACGTATCCTAGAGACAAAGATGAATTAATGATATTATGAAGAGGATCTATGACCTCTGGGAGCATCTCTTTCAGTAGCTTAGTCGGTATAGGGTCTAAAATACATGTTGTCGATTTAGATGAATTAACAAGTTTGCAAAATTCTTCCTCTCCTATAGCAATAAATGAATCAAATTTTTCCTCAGGGAGACTACAGTGCACTGCCTGATGCGATACTGTAGTAGACGGTTGCATAGTTATAATTTTCTCCCTGATATTATCAATCTTCTTAGTAAAGAAGTTCATAAAGTCATTACTGCTGTGTTGCTTGGAAACCTCTGGGCTTGGAGCTTTCTTTTTCGTTAGTTTAGCCACTGTTTCAAATAAATACCAAGGATTTGTTTATTTTCTTCTAATAGGGTTGAAAAATAAGCAGATCTAGCAGCTTTTAAGGCCTCTCTGTAAGTAATCGAGCTCTCCTTCCATGAAATGCAAAATACCTCTAGTTTTGTTTTCTTCCAGTTGCCTTCCATTTTTCTGGCTGCTCTCTTAAGGGCCCGAGTGTGCTCGTTGTACCACGGCATTGTACTATTTTCTTTAATCTTCTTTAAGCGCAACGGAGCAACTGTGTCTAAAGTGCTGGAAAAGAGAGAATTAAAAGTTTCTGTTGCAATATCTAGTTCTTCTAAGCTATCTGGGATGCTGAGTTGATGAAACTGATTAGGAAGATTATTGATAAAGCAATCTTTAGTGGCAGAAGTGATAGGTCTAACATATTTGTAACACGGAGTCGGCTTCGCAGCCTTGGCTAAATGAAGTTTACACGAGACTAGATAATGATCTGAGATGTCATCGCTCTGCTGCAGAATTTCAACGGCATCAACATTTATTCCGTGTGATAATATTGGATCTAGACTATGATTACGACGATGAGTAGGTCCTGACACGTGTTGTCTAACTCCAGTAGAGTTAAGAATGTCTTTAAATGCCAGTCCCAATGCATCTTTTTCATTATCTACTTGTATATTAAAATCACCAATGGTAGGAAGGCTGTTCCAGAGTTTTGGAGCTAAATAGGAGAAGGATCCCGCCAGCAGTCGATTTTGATATTCTAGGTATTATCAACTGGCCGTAATTTTGAGATCGCAATAGACGTGAAGGACTATAATGCGTTAAGAGCTCGCTCAAGTTCTGCGGAGCTAAACCATTTAGTGCTTTGTAAGTAATCAGCAATATTTTAAAATGTATGCGATATGTAATAGGCAACCAGCGCAGTGTTGACAGAACCGGGCTAATTTGGTCATACTTCCTGGTTCTGGTAAGAACTCAAGCTGCTGTGTTTTGAACTAGCTGTAGTTTGTTTATTAAGCGTGCAGGGCAACCACCCAGTAGAGCATTACAATAATCTAGCCTTGAGGTCATGAACGCATGGACTAATTGTTCCGCATTTGTCAATGAGAGCATATGACGTAATTTAGATATATTTTTAAGATGGAAAAATGCGGTTTGACAGATACTAGACACGTGTCTTTCAAATGAAAGATTGGTATCAAAGAGCACACCCAGGTTCCTAACCAACGACGAAGACTTAACAGAGCAGCCATCAAGTGTTAGACAGTATTCTACGTGAGGAAGTTTTTTTGTCCAATAATTAGAATCTCTGTTTTTTCAGAGTTAAGAAGTAGGAAATTACTAGTCATCCAAGTCTTTATATCAGCTATGCATTATGTTAATTTTGTGAATTAGAAAGTTTCGTTAGGTTTTGAAGAAATATACAGCTAAGTATCGTCGGCATAACAGTGAAAGCTAATTCCATGTTTCCTAATGATATCTCCTAAGGGTAGCATGTACAGAGTGAACAGCAGCGGTCCTAGTACTGAGCCTTGTGGTACGCCATACTGAACTTGTGACCGATGAGACATCTCTTCATTTACTGCTACAAACTGAAAACGGTCAGATAAGTATGATTTAAACCATGCTAGTGCAATTCCACTAATGCCAACATAATTTTCGAGTCTATTTAAAAGAATGTTGTGGTCAATAGTGTCAAATGCAGCACTAAGATCGAGTAACACTAATAGAGACATACAACCACGATCGGATGATAAGAGGAAATCATGTGTGACTCTAATGAGAGCTGTCTCAGTACTATGGTACGGTCTAAATCCGGACTGGAAATCATCACAGATATCATTTCTTTCTAGAAAGCAACATAGTTGTGAGGATACCGCCTTTTCTAATATCTTTGACAGAAAGGGTAGATTCGAGATCGGCCTGTAATTGACTAATTCTGTAGGATCAAGTTGCGTTTTTTTAACAAGCGGTTTAATCATAGCCAGCTTAAAGGTTTTTGGTACGTATCCTAGAGACAAAGATGAATTAATGATATTATGAAGAGGATCTATGACCTCTGGGAGCATCTCTTTCAGTAGCTTAGTCGGTATAGGGTCTAAAATACATGTTGTCGATTTAGATGAATTAACAAGTTTGCAAAATTCTTCCTCTCCTATAGCAATAAATGAATCAAATTTTTCCTCAGGGAGACTACAGTGCACTGCCTGATGCGATACTGTAGTAGACGGTTGCATAGTTATAATTTTCTCCCTGATATTATCAATCTTCTTAGTAAAGAAGTTCATAAAGTCATTACTGCTGTGTTGCTTGGAAACCTCTGGGCTTGGAGCTTTCTTTTTCGTTAGTTTAGCCACTGTTTCAAATAAATACCAAGAATTTGTTTATTTTCTTCTAATAGGGTTGAAAAATAAGCAGATCTAGCAGCTTTTAAGGCCTCTCTGTAAGTAATCGAGCTCTCCTTCCATGAAATGCAAAATACCTCTAGTTTTGTTTTCTTCCAGTTGCCTTCCATTTTTCTGGCTGCTCTCTTAAGGGCCCGAGTGTGCTCGTTGTACCACGGCATTGTACTATTTTCTTTAATCTTCTTTAAGCGCAACGGAGCAACTGTGTCTAAAGTGCTGGAAAAGAGAGAATTAAAAGTTTCTGTTGCAATATCTAGTTCTTCTAAGCTATCTGGGATGCTGAGTTGATGAAACTGATTAGGAAGATTATTGATAAAGCAATCTTTAGTGGCAGAAGTGATGGGTCTAACATATTTGTAACACGGAGTCGGCTTCGCAGCCTTGGCTAAATGAAGTTTACACGAGACTAGATAATGATCTGAGATGTCATCGCTCTGCTGCAGAATTTCAACGGCATCAACATTTATTCCGTGTGATAATATTGGATCTAGACTATGATTACGACGATGAGTAGGTCCTGACACGTGTTGTCTAACTCCAGTAGAGTTAAGAATGTCTTTAAATGCCAGTCCCAATGCATCTTTTTCATTATCTACTTGTATATTAAAATCACCAATGGTAGGAAGGCTGTTCCAGAGTTTTGGAGCTAAATAGGAGAAGGATCCCGCCAGCAGTCGATTTTGATATTCTAGGTATTATCAACTGGCCGTAATTTTGAGATCGCAATAGACGTGAAGGACTATAATGCGTTAAGAGCTCGCTCAAGTTCTGCGGAGCTAAACCATTTAGTGCTTTGTAAGTAATCAGCAATATTTTAAAATGTATGCGATATGTAATAGGCAACCAGCGCAGTGTTGACAGAACCGGGCTAATTTGGTCATACTTCCTGGTTCTGGTAAGAACTCAAGCTGCTGTGTTTTGAACTAGCTGTAGTTTGTTTATTAAGCGTGCAGGGCAACCACCCAGTAGAGCATTACAATAATCTAGCCTTGAGGTCATGAACGCATGGACTAATTGTTCCGCATTTGTCAATGAGAGCATATGACGGAATTTAGATATATTTTTAAGATGGAAAAATGCGGTTTGACAGATACTAGACACGTGTCTTTCAAATGAAAGATTGGTATCAAAGAGCACACCCAGGTTCCTAACCAACGGCGAAGACTTAACAGAGCAGCCATCAAGTGTTAGACAGTATTCTACGTGAGGAAGTTTTTTTGTCCAATAATTAGAATCTCTGTTTTTTCAGAGTTAAGAAGTAGGAAATTACTAGTCATCCAAGTCTTTATATCAGCTATGCATTACGTTAATTTTGTGAATTAGAAAGTTTCGTTAGGTTTTGAAGAAATATACAGCTAAGTATCGTCGGCATAACAGTGAAAGCTAATTCCATGTTTCCTAATGATATCTCCTAAGGGTAGCATGTACAGAGTGAACAGCAGCGGTCCTAGTACTGAGCCTTGTGGTACGCCATACTGAACTTGTGACCGATGAGACATCTCTTCATTTACTGCTACAAACTGAAAACGGTCAGATAAGTATGATTTAAACCATGCTAGTGCAATTCCACTAATGCCAACATAATTTTCGAGTCTATTTAAAAGAATGTTGTGGTCAATAGTGTCAAATGCAGCACTAAGATCGAGTAACACTAATAGAGACATACAACCACGATCGGATGATAAGAGGAAATCATGTGTGACTCTAATGAGAGCTGTCTCAGTACTATGGTACGGTCTAAATCCGGACTGGAAATCATCACAGATATCATTTCTTTCTAGAAAGCAACATAGTTGTGAGGATACCGCCTTTTCTAATATCTTTGACAGAAAGGGTAGATTCGAGATCGGCCTGTAATTGACTAATTCTGTAGGATCAAGTTGCGTTTTTTTAACAAGCGGTTTAATCATAGCCAGCTTAAAGGTTTTTGGTACGTATCCTAGAGACAAAGATGAATTAATGATATTATGAAGAGGATCTATGACCTCTGGGAGCATCTCTTTCAGTGGCTTAGTCGGTATAGGGTCTAAAATACATGTTGTCGATTTAGATGAATTAACAAGTTTGCAAAATTCTTCCTCTCCTATAGCAATAAATGAATCAAATTTTTCCTCAGGGAGACTACAGTGCACTGCCTGATGCGATACTGTAGTAGACGGTTGCATAGTTATAATTTTCTCCCTGATATTATCAATCTTCTTAGTAAAGAAGTTCATAAAGTCATTACTGCTGTGTTGCTTGGAAACCTCTGGGCTTGGAGCTTTCTATTTCGTTAGTTTAGCCACTGTTTCAAATAAATACCAAGGATTTGTTTATTTTCTTCTAATAGGGTTGAAAAATAAGCAGATCTAGCAGCTTTTAAGGCCTCTCTGTAAGTAATCGAGCTCTCCTTCCATGAAATGCAAAATACCTCTAGTTTTGTTTTCTTCCAGTTGCCTTCCATTTTTCTGGCTGCTCTCTTAAGGGCCCGAGTGTGCTCGTTGTACCACGGCATTGTACTATTTTCTTTAATCTTCTTTAAGCGCAACGGAGCAACTGTGTCTAAAGTGCAGGAAAAGAGAGAGTTAAAAGTTTCTGTTGCAATATCTAGTTCTTCTAAGCTATCTGGGATGCTGAGATGATGAAACTGATTAGGAAGATTATTGATAAAGCAATCTTTAGTGGCAGAAGTGATAGGTCTAACATATTTGTAACACGGAGTCGGCTTCGCAGCCTTGGCTAAATGAAGTTTACACGAGACTTGATAATGATCTGAGATGTCATCAATCTGCTGCAGAATTTCAACGGCATCAACATTTATTCCGTGTGATAATATTGGATCTAGACTATGATTACGACGATGAGTAGGTCCTGAAACGTGTTGTCTAACTCCAGTAGAGTTAAGAATGTCTTTAAATGCCAGTCCCAATGCATCTTTTTCATTATCTACTTGTATATTAAAATCACCAATGGTAGGAAGGCTGTTCCAGAGTTTTGGTGCTAAATAGGAGAAGGATCTACCGCCAGCAGTCGATTTTGATATTCTAGGTATTATCAACTGGCTGGAATTTTGAGATCGCAATAGACGTGAAGGACTATAATGCGTTAAGAGCTCGCTCAAGTTCTGCAGAGCTAAACCATTTAGTGCTTTGTAAGTAATCAGCAATATTTTAAAATGTATGCGATGTGTAATAGGCAACCAGTGCAGTGTTGACAGAACCAGGCTAATTTGGTCATACTTCCTGGTTCTGGTAAGAACTCGAGCTGCTGCGTTTTGAACTAGCTGTAGTTTGTTTATTAAGCGTGCAGGGCAACCACCCAGTAGAGCATTACAATAATCTAGCCTTGAGGTCATGAACGCATGGACTAATTGTTCCGCATTTGTCAATGAGAGCATATGACGTAATTTAGATATATTTTTAAGATGGAAAAATGCGGTTTGACAGATACTAGACACGTGTCTTTCAAATGAAAGATTGGTATCAAAGAGCACACCCAGGTTCCTAACCGACGACGAAGACTTAACAGAGCAGCCATCAAGTGTTAGACAGTATTCTACGTGAGGAAGTTTTTTTGTCCAATAATTAGAATCTCTGTTTTTTCAGAGTTAAGAAGTAGGAAATTACTAGTCATCCAAGTCTTTATATCAGCTATGCATTACGTTAATTTTGTGAATTAGAAAGTTTCGTTAGGTTTTGAAGAAATATACAGCTAAGTATCGTCGGCATAACAGTGAAAGCTAATTCCATGTTTCCTAATGATATCTCCTAAGGGTAGCATGTACAGAGTGAACAGCAGCGGTCCTAGTACTGAGCCTTGTGGTACGCCATACTGAACTTGTGACCGATGAGACATCTCTTCATTTACTGCTACAAACTGAAAACGGTCAGATAAGTATGATTTAAACCATGCTAGTGCAATTCCACTAATGCCAACATAATTTTCGAGTCTATTTAAAAGAATGTTGTGGTCAATAGTGTCAAATGCAGCACTAAGATCGAGTAACACTAATAGAGACATACAACCACGATCGGATGATAAGAGCAAATCATGTGTGACTCTAATGAGAGCTGTCTCAATACTATGGTACGGTCTAAATCCGGACTGAAAATCATCGCAGATATCATTTCTTTCTAGAAAGCAACATAGTTGTGAGGATACCGCCTTTTCTAATATCTTTGACAGAAATGGTAGATTCGAGATCGGCCTGTAATTGATTAATTCTGTAGGATCAAGTTGCGTTTTTTTAACAAGCGGTTTAATCATAGCCTGCTTAAAGGTTTTTGGTACGTATCCTGTCGGGTATGTGTGAATCTAGTGAATCGATTCTTGTCCCGAGTCCTGTTCGGAAGTCTGCTCTGAGTCAAGCGCAGCCTGGAGTCATTGGCCCAGAGGGACCAGTCCGGTCCGTCTGTCCTCT
>CM040830.1:35704740-35709740 GCA_022828995.1 Vimba vimba | reverse complement strand
ATGACACAAAAAACATTTTAGCATTTACTCTCCCTTTTGAGCGTCATAGCAAAGCATGCTGGGAAATAAAAATCCCAGCCTAGTTTCAGTTCAATTTAAGTTTGTCAAAATGAAAAGAAACAAGTTCATAGAACTCAAAACACCGAACAATTCAACGTACTTAAAATGTGTCAGTTTTGTGAACTCAAAAGAAAAAAGAAAGTTTTAAATACTCATAAAATTTTAAGTATCTTTTGTTAATTTGATGGAACTAATTTGTATAATTTGAGTTGGCCCTACTCAAAACAATGAATTATTTTGAGCGTTAGGGTTTACAGTGTTTTGAAGCTAAAAAAAATATATATACAGTACCAGTCAAAAGTTTGGAAACACTACTATTTTTAATGCTTTTGAAAGAAGTCTCTTATGCTCATCAAGCCTGCAGTAAAAAAAACAAACAAACAAAAAAAAACAGTAATATTATGAAATATTATTACAATTTAAAATAATGGTTCTCTTTTTTAATATACTTTAAAATGTAATTTATTTTTGTGATGCAAAGCTGAATTTTCATCAGCAAGTACTCCAGTCTTTGGTGTCTTATGATCCTTCAGAAATCATTCTAATATGATGATTTATGATCAATGTTGGAAACAGTTGTGCTGCTTAATATTTTTTTATAACCTGAGATACTTTTTTCAGGATTATTTGATGAATAAAAAGTTAAAAAGAACTGTATTTATTTAGAATAGAAATCTTTTGTAACAATATACACTACCGTTCAAAAGTTTGGGAACAATAACTTTTTTTTTTTAAAGAAATTAGTACTTTAATTCAACAAGAATGCGTTAAATTGATAAAAGGTGATGGTAACGATTTATATTGTTAGAAATGTTTTTATTTTGAATAAATGCTGTTTTTATGAATAAATGCTGTTAACGTTTTACTCATCAATGAATCCTGAAAAAAGTATTCCAAAAAAATATATTAAACAGCACAACTGTTTCCATCATTGATAATAACTGAGTATCAAATCATCATATTAGAATGATTTCTGAAGGATCATAAGACACCAAAGACTGGAGTACTTGCTGATGAAAATTCAGCTTTGCATCACAAAAATAAATTACATTTTAAAGTATATTAAAAAAGAGAACCATTATTTTAAATTGTAATAATATTTCATAATATTAGTGGTTTTTTTTTTTGTTTTTTGTTTTTAACTGCAGGCTTGATGAGCATAAGAGACTTCTTTTAAAAGCATTAAAAATAGTAGTGTTTCCAAACTTTTGACTGGTACTGTATATATATATATATATATATATATATATATATATATATATATCAGATGAGACATTAGATGAGAAACTTAAACTTAAACTTTGAAATGTTGCCTTGGCAAACTAACTGAAATAACGTTTCAATATGTAAGTTGAAGTACTAAAATTACTAAAACTAAAACTGAAATAAATATAAAAAAAAAACGAATAAAAAAAATGACAAAAACACTTACTCACAATTCCTACAACTTAAACTATAAAAATAAAAGGTAATTTCTAAATACTGTATACTATAAATAATACTAAAATAACAGCCCATGATCTCTAGAGATTCACAGTTTTAAAGTAACAAAAATGCCTAAAATGCGCCCAAAGTTATTTTATCTGTTGTCTAGCATTTAATATATAAAGTTTAGTCTGGGTTGGAAGTGTTTTACACGAATAATCAGCGTGCTGTGTGTTTAATACGTGCTAGCCCTCATAAATGCAAGAACATGCTCCTGAAATCAGCTGCAGGAAGCAAAATAAGGAAGTTGATTTCTGGCACTAATGAGAATCCTGTAATCTCCACACAGGACGTGTTTGTCTGATGTAGAGTACCTGAGTATTCCCTCCTGCTTCTCCCTCCACATTCTCTTCTGCTCCTCTCTCTGGCTGGCGATCTGCTGTCTCTGCTCCTCCTCTTCCTCCTGCCTCCGAGCCTCCGCTGCTTTCTTCTGCTCTCTTTCGGTCAGAAGCTCCTGATGGAAGACAGAAGAAGGGGTTTCAGAACCGCACCTGGTCCAGTCTGCTTTCACAGTGTGGATGTTGTCCAACAACCGCTTTACCTGAAAAGCTTTCGTCGATCTCCTCTTATCCTCCTGTTTCTTCCGCTCTCTCATGGCTTGTTCCCTCAGATCGAGATCTCGGAGTCGCTCCAGTTCTCCAGCCTCCCTCCTGATCTCCTGCCTCTTCTGCTCTTTCTTCATCTCATGATTCTGACACCTAGTGAAACGGGAGACGTCAGACACCTCGTGCTTTAAGGGAATTCCCAGCTGACAGGGAATGTTCCCAGAACCTCAAAGTTACGAACAAACGTTCTTCTAGTAACATTAATAGAAAGTTTGTTCAAAGTTATCTGGCCTTTAATCATGTTCTCAAAACATTCACACAAAAACATTATTTATACATCACTGGTGGAGTGTTTTTTTCTTTAATGAATTGTTTTAGTTGGACAATCGTCTAACATCTATCTATAAATTACAGAAACGTCTGTCTGTGTGTGTGTGTGTGTGTGTTCCTCGCATATCTCTCGAACCGTTGTACGACAGGTGTCTTGCCACGGGCACGAGTAAGTGCAGTGCCAAGTTTGACGTTGTTTGGATGAGAAATGCAAAAGATATCGTTAAATATATCATTTTTAGAAGGTTGTGGTTTAAAAATAAACATTCTGACATAAACACTCAGTCAGCTACACTGTTTACTTCTGAATATTATAGTTTGGTTCCAGAACGTGATAAATCCATTTTGATTAATTTGAGTAAAAATGTGTTTTCTTTACCAAGAAAGTGGCAAGATGAAAACCACTATTTTCTGTTTCAAACTTTCACATAGCATCTTTAGGTTATAATAACATAAAAAATTCAAATCCAGATTTTGATCCAGATTCAGATTTTGACTTATTATAAAAATGAATAATTTTTTCCCAAAAATGCAATAAATTCATGACACTTTTTTTTTTCAAAATGCAATTAATCCATTGAATCAATATAAAAGTTTTTTTTTTTCATGAAAGATCTCCTGAACTTTTTTGACAGCGATCAGCTCACAAAAGCTGATTTCGCACGGGCACTTTGCACTGCTCCCTGAATCGACGCGCTTATTCATTTGTGGATGTAAACTGAATCTATAAGTCAGCTATGCTGTTTACTTCTGAATATTATATTTCATTCTGGTGTGCTTAACGTTATCGCTACTGTGTAAATGCTATTCACCAACTAAACATATCCTATTCAATGCGTTCACAGTCTCTTTCACAGGCATCATTTGTAGTTGCCTATTCACAAACTGTTTGCTCAAGCATAGCGTTTCCTCGGAGTTCACTGTGTGCTTTCTACCATGCACAAATAAAAATGTCACTGAACTTTTGCTGTGTAATTGTAACAATGAGCACTCAAACACACCAAACCAACAATTACTAAAAACACAAACTGATTTTGCACGGGCATTTTGCACTAGCACTTAGAAGGTTGTGGTATACATAAGCACTCAGTCAGCTACACTGTTTACTTCTGAATATTATAGTTTATTCACAGCCATCATTTGTAGTAACCTAGCCTGCTCCCTGAATTTAATGCGTTCACAGTCTCTTTCACGGGCACCAAACCAACAATTACTAAAAACCACACAAAAACTGATTTTGCACGGGCATTTTGCACTAGTTTCTTGAATGTTAATAATTATTTCAGCTCGTTCAGAGAACATTCACAAGCAGTGTTCGGGGTATCGCATTACTTTATCAGATTACTTTCTTCAAGTGACGAGTGACTTCACAGTTACATTACTTTTAAATTTACAACAAAATATCCGAGTCACTCTTTCAAAGTAGTAACACAGGTTTTCCCATTTCCGGACGGATAGCTCTCCTGTCCCCATGCTGGGAGAGATCGGCAGAAAGTGCAGAGGCGTTTGTGAGTGAACATGAGGGTTATTGCATCTCACTTGCACAAAAACATATTCAGCATTCCTCAAAATCAGTAAAAACAGTAACAACTCAGAATATGGTAATATATAAAATAATACAAATACATTATGTATTTAATCTCACTTCATTAAGCAATGACTTTGCTGTTGACCTTTGATGTTCCAATTACTAATAAGCAAAAATGACTTTAGATAAACAACACATTTGTGTTTCATTCTTGTGTTGCTGAACTGAGAATTGAGCTTCTCGTGTCTATGGCAGCACAGCTGAAGTGTGTGTTTGAGCTTCTCGTGTTTATGAGCTTAATTTGAGGTGTATAGATAAAGTTAACTTTAATTATTATCATTCATAATGTCTTAATATTAATTCAAAAGCAAAATGAGTGACAAAATAGATATTAGAGAGCAGTGGCGGCTGCTGGTCTTTCAAAGAGGGGAAGCTAATTTTTGGCCTACATCATAAAAATTGTCCATTTATATATACGTAAATTCTGCTACTGTTATAACCATAGTATACCATACTAACACAAGCATATTAACAAAAAGTAACTTGCCTGTGAATAAAAATTGGGACCCAATTAATATAAAGTGTATTTAACTAGTACTAACTATGCACTTATTGTGTACAATTTTACATTGACCTTGAATTCTTATAAAAATACCTGCATGTAATTACAGCTGTAGTTAATTTCTGTAATCACATCTATAATTACACTGTTAACCTTCGCTTACACCTTAACCCACACTTAAACCTAGCCTGGCTCCACCCTCCTACGTACTTCCGCTCAATTTTCATTTTATTTTCATTTCAGTTACAGTACTCTGTCTGGGTTTGCGGTATAGAGCTGGTAAGTCCCGCCCCTTCCGCAAAACCTCCTGGACCTCTAGGTTGAAAAATTGTCAATGCAAGTGAATGGGAGAAAATAATTATTTTCTGGTCCCGTTTGAATTTTGCCATGAATGTGAACATATGTTGTCTGTGAATTTTTTATATAACTTTTCGTGTAAAGAATGCTACAATTTAGCAGGTAGAAGTTTGATACGCCGGTTAGACTTTGT
>CM040830.1:35362240-35694740 GCA_022828995.1 Vimba vimba | reverse complement strand
GCCTCTTTATATTTCCATCAGGATACTCTCAGGGAATTATGATAATCAGAGATCCCGAGCATCATGAACAGTCTCTACACCGGCAAGAGGCGCGACACAGCGCGTCAAAAGCAAATAGGCACTTTCTATTCACTGCTGCCGTAGCAGTTTCAAATAATGTAAAACTAGCATGTTTGAAACGTTAACACATATTCCCTATGTGACGTCTGCTTAGCTGCAGACATGTCTGCATAATCGTACTCTTAACGGCTCTGATCGTAGCCTACTTTGACTAGTGCTGGTGGTTACTTGAAAAATCATATTTCGTGATAGTGTCCTGGACGCGGGGCATTCATTGATAGTAAACGGATGCCCGCACTTCTTCTAGATAGATAGAAGATAGATTAGATTAGAAGATGGATAGATTCTTCTAGATAGATAGCCTCGCACGGGGTAGACACGATGCAAGAAATTACAGGACATACGATTTTGCCTTTTAAAGCACAATTGCGGTGACAAATAGCAATAGGACATAAATAAATGTCATGTGGAATACCAAATATGAGCCCAAATGACCACCCAATATGGAAAGGTCCGAGCCTCAGCATCAGCGTGTGCTGCAAATAAAAATCTTGCCATGCAAATTAAAACTTATGTAGCTATTTATGGGTTGAACCCAGTTATTCATTAGTCAGCTACTTGATGTTTTTCTGTTCTATCTTGAATAACGTGACGCGTCCATAATGCGTTGTTCCCATAACAGAGATGTAAAGGGCTATTTCTCTGGCTTTTTTCAAGGCTCATACAAATTGTGGCTTGGCTTGACAAGCAGTCTAATGGTGTAATTCTAACAAAATCCAAATTTTAAACATATTTTATGGGCCTTTACGCGTACTCTTACTATTTGAAATGCAGATGAATGATGAATGAGCACAGAGCAAGATCGCCCAGTGTAAAGCCAAACGTGATTGGTTGAAGCGAGAACGTGCTACGATTGGCCAGCTCGATGTGGCCGTTATCTGATTGGCTTGAGTAGGCGGTGGGTGGAGTCCACTTATTTGTGGATCTGTCTGCACGTCAACGCTAGAAGTGTTTCAAAACCCACAAATGCGTGAGGGGATTCACAAATGCACAGAAAGCGGTTCACAAATAAATGCTAGGCAGAGTTGTGTTTGTAAAATAATAAAACATTTGTAAATATTTTATTTATTTGCAAATCTCATTTTATTTATTTGTGTATTTTATATTTTTTTGTGAAACTCTTTACATTAATTTGTGGATCTTAATCTATTTATTTGTGAATTCGATAAATTTTTGTGAATCTCTTTACATTTATTTGTAAATATTAATCTATTTATTTGGAAAATTGCAACAATAATACCCCCATCAACACACACACACACACACACACACACACACACACACACACACACACACAAAAACATTCACAGATTCGAATGATCCTTGGCTATAATGATCCGTGCTGAATTGGTCTGGTCTGACTCAGTTCATCATTGATTGGGAGAGACCAGTTCAAACTGTGGAAATCAGTGGGCGTGGCTCATTATAATACAAGCAAAACGCCGTAAAATAACGTGCGCTCTGTGCAACCAAAACGGCGTTTTTTACGGCGTCATATGGCAAGATGAACAGCGTAAAACGCGGCGCTTTCCATGTACACTAAAACGCCGTCAAATACGGCGTCATTGACGTATTTTGCGCGTCTTTTACGGTGTTTGTAATAACAACGGCGTATTTTTCAGCGTCCAATACGGTTTAAAACGCCGTATTTGATGGCGTTTGGCTTTAAACGCGATTAATCTATGGCGTATTTCTGAGCCTCTTGGCTTGCCATAATATAACGGTGACTGGTCGAGTGGCAGGCGCATATCCGTGACTGGTCGAGTGGCAGGCGCATATAACGGTGACTGGTCGAGTGGCAGGCACATATATCCGTGACTGGTCGAGTGGCAGGCGCATTTAACGGTGACGGGTCGAGTGGCAGCTGCCTCTAGCGGTGACGGGTTGAGTGACAGGTCGAGTGGCAGCTCCCCCTGCCACGCAGAGATTTTACCCCCTCTCGCACAGTCTCTGTCTCGCATGCGTGCTCGCTCTAGATTCCGGGAGATTTTAACTAATTTGCGCCATAAATAGTGGTCCATCCAGTAGTTAAGAGCCTGAATTGTTTATAGTAATTCTGAAATTTAGTGCACATGAGTGAAAAAAAAAATACAGCACAGAAGAATGTCTAATTTAGCGTGAGATTTCTTTGTTAAGCGTGAGAGCGTGAGATTGAGGCTGAATGCGTGACTGTCACGCCAGATGCGTGAGAGTTGGCAACCCTGACAAAATTGTTGGGAAAAATCCTTAGCCGCTCCTAAATCTGAACCCCTGCGAATCGCTTCAAAAACTGGGCATTATCTGTCATTGACAACCTTTAAGTGCTTTCTTAAATTCAACGGCGAATTCTTGAAAGCCAGCATTTTGTGCTTTTTAGGTTGACACAATTAGCAATGCATTCGCCAGGAATCCTTTTTAATGCAGACAATTACATAATCTCCCTCATATATGGCCATGCGTGATCAGGTAGTCTCTATTCTCAGTCGTGTCGACATCGCTAACTCCCTCTGTCTCATCCATAACGTTAATCATTCTTCTTGTTGTCTTCTGCCTTGCTCTGTGGGAGCTTATAGCCTACGTCTGTGGTGCGTGGTAGTCAAGAAAATTATACACCAATGGGGAGTCATGTTTTCTGTTGAAAAAGGCGCGCAATGACAAGAAATAGTATTGATACATTTTAGTATTGATAGTACAGAAAGACATGCAGAGTTCCACAGGGATCAGTTCTTGGACCGCTTCTGTTTAATCTCTATATGTTACCTTTAGGCCAGATTCTACATAACAATAACATTAACTACCATAGTTACGCTGATGACACTCAAATATATATGGCTCTTAATTTTGATGATAACAGTTCAATAGATTCTTTATGCCACTGTATAGACCAAATAAAAACCTGGATGAATCTAAATTTTTTACAACTAAACCAAGATAAAACTGAGGTTATTGTGTTTGGCAACAAAAATAAAAGAACAAGTATTATTAAAGAATTAGATTCTCGGGCCTTTAAAACAAGGGATCAAGTGCGTAATCTTGGTGTTATAATAGATTCAGATTTTACATTTAACAGCCATATCAGAGCGGTCACCAAAACAGCATTTTATCACTTGAAAAATATTTCTAGAATCAAAGGCTTGGTGCCTCAAAAAGACCTAGAGAAACTCATCCAAGCATGCTTTTATTTCAAGTAGGGTTGATTACTGTAATGGCCTATTAACCGGACTTCCGAAAAAGACTTTAAAGCAGCTTCAGCTCATTCAGAATGCTGCTGCTAGATTATTAACCGGGACTAAGAAAGTAGAGCATATCACTCCAGTTCTTAAAACTTTACATTGGCTCCCAATCAGTTATAGAATAGTTTTTAAAGTAATGCTTTTAGTTTATAAAGCGCTGAATTGCTTAGGACCTGAATATATTTCGGAAATGTTTGAAAAATATAAACCAAGCAGGACTCTTAGATCAATGAACTCAGGTCAGCTAGTGGAGCGAAGAGTTAGAACAAAACATGGAGAAGCTGCGTTTAGCGTTTCTGCTGTACACGACTGGAACAAATTACCAGAAGATGTTAGATGCGCCCCAAATGTGTTGATTTTTAAATCTAAATTAAAAACATTTTTTTTCACGTGCTTATGATTGAGCTCTTAAACCTTGCTATACTGTTCAGCCTTACAGTTTCTTATGCGTTTTTACCCTTTTTTTGTGTCTGTGTATATTGTATTATTATTATGTTTTTATTTGTTTCTTTATTATTTTCTTTGTAAAGCACATTGAATTGCTTTGATGTTTGAAGTGTGCTATATAAATAAATTTTGATTTGATTTGATTTGATCATGCCAGCAAATACAGATTAGAATTAAAGTAATGAGCCAGGTTTGAAAATACAAGTAGAAAGTACAGACATTTGTGTAAAAAAATGTGAGTGAAAGTAAAAAGTTGTCAGAAAAATAGTGAAGTAAACTGATACCAGAAAAATCTACTTAAGTAACACAGTATTTGTTCTTCATTACTTCCCATTTCTGTATATAGCATTTACATTTTATATATGTAAAAATGCTTTCACAAATGGAAAAATTGTGTTTCCTGAACGAGATCTAATCTGTCTAACTGTCTGAGTATGTATACATTTGAATTTGAATTTACTTCGTGGGCATTAAAAAGCGTGTTATATGAAGTATGAATGTGTATTATGAATGTAATCCGGACGTACTACATCCACCATGTTGTTACTGTCACGTGACCAACCAGCAGCAGTTGCGTCGCTTCACTGCCATTCATAAATCCTCTCCCGTGGCCTCATGGGATAGTAAAGTGTCCATCCCCAGATAGCAGACCAACATTGAATCTACATTGAATCAATGTTAATGCATTAACCAAAAGATCATTGAATCAATGTTGAAATTTAACATTGATTTTTCATCAGGTTTGCACCCTGAAATAATGTTATATCAACGATGAAAAATCAATCAATATGGTCATAAAATCAATATTATTTCAACCATAATTAAATCACTTATTTAACATTGAATCAACATAAAATCAATCTCACTTCATGTACAGCAAGATTCTATGATAGTTTATCATGCTTGTACTGTGCATTTTTAAATGACTCCTTTCAGACAGAAACCATGTAGGTGTTATGGAGTAACAGTTGGGTTGCAATTAAATATGTTTTTTAATCAAAATGTCATTCAAAGTAAACTACATCCTTCAGTTTACAAGCAAATGTATTTATTTATGCCCCCAAAACTGAACATGAAATTTCACATTTAGAAAAAAAATGCATTTTGTGGTGACAAAGACAGTGCAGTAAGTTACTACGGTAAGAAAGAATGAAACATTACTCTGATAAATATTTCAAGTTCAATTTTATTTATGTATCACATTTAGAACAGACCAAAGTACTTTACAGAAGAACAACATTAAACAATATAGCATGCATTCTATAAAAAAAAAAGATATAACATGCATTATAAAATAAAACAAAAATAAGAGCAACATAGCTGAGTAACCATAAAAAATAAACTAGAACAGAAATCAGAACTCAGATATAAATTAATAACACCAACCAAAGAAAATAATCAATATACTAAATAAAATGGGTAGGTTTTAAAACAATTAAAACGTAGGCAGAGAAGGGGCTGCTCTAATAGGCAAACTGCACACTTACCTCTAACGTTACTTGGGTAAAATACCATACTGTAATTCTAATGAACTCAGGGGTTTCCACCACGAGCAATACCCCCAAGCCGTTCAGGGGCGTAACGGAGCCATCTTTGTTCCGAAACAGAAAAAAATAAACTCTGAGGCTCTGAGGCCTCCTTTTTCCTCTGCCGCCTGCTGTTGTAAGGCATCTAAACAACAAAACACAATTAGAAAATATTTGGAAATATGACTAATTATAAATGACAAATGTACTACAAAATTAAGTGAAACTTGAAATTTTGAAAAATACCCTGAATTCAAAATCATTTGAATTTATTTTACTATTTAATTAATTTTAGTATAGACCCTATTACAGCTGTTATTTCTATATTTTTTACCCATTTTTGGAAGTTCTGGAAACGCTATATCATCATGGATAAAAATAAATAAATAGCTAGCTATTATTGGAATACAAAAATTATATTAGCTGTCGTGCCCGTCGTCTCCCATTTGCGTGCCCAACTAACGTTATGAACTCACGCTTCTTTGCACCTTTTTTGACTTAAGGGTTAGTTCACACAAGAATGAAAATTAACAATTTACCCACTGTTAGTTTTACCCACGATGACGTTTGGTAAAAGACAAATTGAAATTCAATATGGGAAAATCCCGGCCGTTGGTTTGTTCATGTTATTAATAAATTTAACATAGCAGTTCATTCCGACTCACCCAGGAAAAGCAAATAAGTTGTAAGAAATCTAGATACATAAAAATGAGAAATGAAAGATTAGAGATTTAAGATTAACTTACCTCTAAAAATCACTCTGTCGTTGCCCGAATGCTCCTTCGTCTGTCTGTTTCGCGCTTGAAATCTGTTAGCCGCGTTTGAATTCTGTTGACTGTTATCCACGCTTCGATCTGATTGGCGGTTGGCAACCAATGTTAGGATTGTCTCTAGGCAACCAGTGGAGAAATTTAAGCTGACCAAAAATCAACATTGATTCAATGTTTGTCTTTTCAACACTGAAAAACATTGAATTATCAACATTGATTCAATGTTTGTCTTTTCAACACCGAAAAACATTGAATTATCAACATTGATTCAATATTATTTTAACACTGAATTTTCAACATTGTTCCAATATTATTTTAGCATTGATTTTTCAACATTGATCCAATATTATTTAGCATTGTATTTTCAACCTCAACCAAAATGATGATTCTGATGGAATTTCAACATTTAATCAATGTCACCTTGCTATCTGGGTCGCGTACTTCAGAACCTTGGAAGTAGTAGTAGGTCATCCGGGGACTTTTCACCAACTGTTGCTGCCTTCACGTGCTATGGAAAAGATGATATTTTCCACTTGTGAACTGGTATTTACCAGTGTGTTGTGTTCAAGTGCTTTTGTTGTCGTAATGTAGTACCCGCAAGGTCTGTGTCAGTAGAGTATCTTTTTTATCTTTACAAAAAAAAAAAAAAAACGTAAATGTGGTGCTTTCTGATGATTAAAACATAATTAATAATTAAAAAAAAAATAAAACATGACATAAAATGATTAAATATGAACCAAGGAAATTGCGGCGAAGTTGAAAATTGAGTGTTAACGCATTATATTACAATCGTTAATGACACAACATTGTATAGGCTATATATGATGTCTATGGTATAGGCTACAAAAACTATCCGCTAACAGTATTCACGACTCTTGCGTTGCTCTCCGCCATTTTGAAAAGGTCAAAGGTTATCTCATCTCGGCAACTCGTGCATCAAAATATTCTACGAGTTGCCCAGTGGAAAATACCACATGAGGGGGTGTTCATGTGCATTTTCCATGTCGGCTTTTGGTATTTACCATAATTACCATAGCACGTGAAGGCACCATGTGTTTCAAATACAGTGCACACTAATCCAGA
The DNA here is from genome assembly GCA_022828995.1 of Vimba vimba. Lineage (NCBI taxonomy): Eukaryota > Metazoa > Chordata > Actinopteri > Cypriniformes > Leuciscidae > Vimba > Vimba vimba. The sequence continues at coordinate 35,687,582 of CM040830.1, read as the reverse complement.
CTCAAAACACTTCTGTTTAGCTGTGCATTTACTGAATGAGCACTGTGCCTGTCACGAATCCGGTCTGTGGCCTTCTGCCTGATAGCCACCAGAGGTCCCTGCTCCATCATATTGACTCTCACACCACACAGCACACTGGACTACACTTCCTATCATCCATTGCACGGACGACACACAGCTGATTACATTAATCACGCTCACAGCTGTGAACTATCTCACAAGCGCTTATCCCGAACTATACCTGTTTGCCGTTGTCTGACCCTGCCTGTTTACTATGTTTATAAATAAAAGCTTGCACATGCATCCGCATGCCTCATGTCTTGTTCGCCCCGTAACAATGCCACTGTTCGTCCGACTATTTGTACTGTATTTTATTTTATTTTTAATTCAAAACTGTTTTAATTATTCTTATTTCTTTTGATTATTTTATTTTCTTCTATGTAAAGCACTTTGAATTACCATTGTGTATGAAATGTGCTATATAAATAAACTTGCCTTGCCTTGCTTTACTCTTTTGGCGTAGGGAAGTATTCGATTCTGGACGCACCACATGTAAACTGAGTTCCAGGCATGGCATAAACAGTAAAGTGCCAGCAATTAATCACTCTTTCCACTCATTTAATTATCAAAGGCCTGAGGGCCAAAATCAACAAAGAATGTGTTTGACATCATCAGTTCTTTATTGTCTTTTCTGGTACATTTTAAACTATTCTAATGAGCATTTGAGAAGTGCATTCACAATATATGTTGAAGTTATCTTTATTAACTCTACCATATCAATGCTGTGTAGGTCCTGGGCTTTAACAATGAACCACCAATGATGCAGCAAACCCAGAATCCTCAGACTCCTGCTGAACTCAAGGTTTCGTATGAATATTTACATCAAACACTAACCCAGTTAACAGGGAACGTTCTCAAAACTTTAGCTAACATTCTGTCAAGGTTCTGTTGCATGAACAGCTGTATTTACTGTAGAGATGCATGTATCCTTTGGGTTCGTCTGATTCAACTGATTAAATCTGATATTGATGATGCAAACAGAAATGTCCAGAGGAAAAACCTGAGGACCAAATTCATTCCAGCTTCAGCAAGTTCATGAGTGATCTGAACAAACCAGGAGTCCCGTATGTGTTGAGTCTCGCCAACCGCCTCTACGGAGAGCAATCCTACCAGTTTGTTGAGGTAAGACTCGGTTTATTCACTGGAGGTTCTGGAAATGTTCTCAACTCTAATATCACTTCCACCTCAATCGGTTTGCTGTATTACAGAAATTCCTCGATGACGCAAAAAGCTACTATGAAGCTGGACTGGAGAAGGTGGACTTCGAGAAAAAATCAGAGGCTACTCGTGTCAACATCAACCAATGGGTGGAGACAAAAACACAAGGTGAAATCCAGCATAAACTTATTCTCAATTTGAAACTTATTCTACACTCTTACAAAAGTTTTTTTTTTAATGTATTTTGCAGCACTTTAGGTTCAGCGAAAATGTCTTTTCAAGGGCCATGTTTGGCTTCATGGGTTCTAGAGTTGAGCTTTATAGTAAAAATATCAAACCAACCAGTTCAAACCACTGCTCAAAGTGAACAATGTCCATTTGTATTTTAGAGAAGATCAAGGACTTGGTGCCACAGGGAGCCATCGATGGGATGACGAAACTGGTTTTGGTGAACGCCATCTACTTCAAGGGAAACTGGAAGGACAAATTCCCAAAGGAATCCACCAGAGATGGGCAGTTTAAGCTGAACAAGGTGAGATTTAATGCTCTTTTTTAATATTATTTTAATAATATTTGTAACAGTCATGATGAAATATAAGGGGTTATAATGTGTTTCCATTGATGTTTGGCAGAATCAAACTAAACCAGTGAAGATGATGCATCAAAAGGCGAAGTTTCCTCTGGCCTTCATCCCAGAGATCAACAGTCAGGTTCTGGAGCTGCCGTATGATGGGAATAATCTCAGTATGTTGATCATCCTTCCTAACGAGATGGAAGACGACACCACTGGCCTTCAGAAGGTGATTTAAATGCTTAATTAGCCAGCCGTGACCAGTCAGATGTTTACTTGTGGAGCAGTTTTCATTTAGACTATTTCAACTATTCATCTGACATGTCTCTCTTATTATCCAGCTTGAAAAGGCACTGACCTACGAGAAGCTCATGGAATGGACCAAACCAGAAGTCATGCGTAAACAAGAGGTTGAAGTGTCTCTGCCCAGATTCAAGATGGAGGAAACCTACGACATGAAGAGTCTTCTGATCAGCATGGGAATGGAGGATGTTTTTGATGAGAAAAAGGTGAATCTTTCAGGCATGTCCTCCAACAACGACCTGGTGGTGTCGAAGGTGATCCATAAAGCCTTTGTTGAAGTCAACGAGGAAGGAACTGAAGCAGCAGCAGCCACTGGTGTCGTCATAAGGTCAAAGTGTAAAATCAAACCGCAGTTCTTCAACGCAGACCATCCTTTCCTTTTCTTCATCCGACACAATCCAACCAAGAGCATTTTGTTTTACGGACGCTTCTGCTCTCCATGAGTGAGTCCTGCTGCATGAAACGCTTCCAGCTAGTTTAGGTGATGATCTGGTTAAAATGAGTAGGAGAGACTCGGGACAACTTCTACAAATCAAAACAGTTTAAGAAAAATGTATATGTGCCAACAGATCTTTTGCAATTTACAGGAGAAAGACTTATTTAATTAATAGTATAAAATTGTACAAAAATGATTTGCTTCAAACAGAAATTAATCCTACTAGGGTAAGTGGGACCTGCATTACAATTATTTGAAATACATTAATTCCTAATAATTTTAGATCAGGGTTATTATCGTTAACTAAAACCATAAAAGTTACTTGAAAAAAACAACAACAAAAAAACATTTGGTTTAAGTTGAAGTACTCAAATAATTAAAAATGACAATGTACACAACAAAATTACGAAAACTTTAAAATGAAAACAAAATAACCTATAATAAAAAGGAAATCTACCAAAAAAAAATATTACCAAAAACTATAATAGTATATCAATGATAAATGTTACAAACTGCTCTGATACGCAAAAGGCTGAGGATCCAAAGGTAGTAGTTTATTAAAGGGTAATCCAAAGTATCATTTGGCTACATATTATGTGTATGCATTCACTGTAACAGTATATTCAACATAAATGAAATAAATATTTACAATTCTTCAATAAAACCTGATTTTGAGTCATTTTTTACTGTAAACCGCTGTGACAAATTAACTGTGGTCAAACTCTGGTGCCAATGAAACTCATAGAAACTGGTTTCTGAAAAGAGTGTTGAGGGGAAAAAACTCGGAAAGAGAGGAAATTAATTTACCATTTTAATTAGTAAAATAAGTTTATTTTTATGAATGTAACATCAGGTTGTATATGTTGTTACTAATGTATGTGTATATATATATATATATATATATATAATAAAAAATGTATTGACTAAAATAATATATTTTTACCATTAAGAGAATTCTGTTTCATAATATTACTGTATAAAAGTTGCTGAAAAACTTAGGAATTTTAATGAAGTTCGGGAATACTTTAGATTGTTGTTGCAATTGAACTGCATTTCATGTAAAATAAAGCTTAATTTTAGTTTAAGTTGAGTTATTTTGTTATGAGCTTTCGTCGATTTTAACCAGGTGGGTTTTTCCATTCAATTTAGCCTTTATTTTTTATTTCATTTTTAGTAATTAATTAGCTTATCAAAATAAATGTATTAATAAACATTTCTTATTTTTAAGTTTTTCCATCTAATATTTATATTTTATTTCATCTTTATTTTAACTACCCAAAGTAATTTTTTGTTTTAGTTGAGAATAACAACACTTGCCAAGAGTTTAGAGTTTGTGTCTACACACACACACACACATACACACATGTCATACACACACAAACACACACACACACACACACACACACACACACACACACACACACACACACACACACACACACACACACACACACACACACACACACACACACACACACACACACACACACACAGGAGTAAAAAAATAAAAGTGTGACAACTAGCCCCAGTGTCCTCTACACCGTGGTTCCAGAAGGTCATTTAAAATTTCTTACTTGAGTCACTGCATAGATTTAAAACAAAAAAAAAACACTAATGTCTGAGAACCACAAATGCGTCTTTATTTTTTGTTTTGTTTAGTTGAATAAGCGTCACTCACTCAGGATCCCACAATTTACCCATTCGTTCCAGCCTGTGTCCACTTTTATGTCAGTGTGTCGCGATGATGCTCAGCAACTGACATTATTGGCATGTGCCAGTGGATAGTGGTGGCACATCATGCCAATAATGTCAGTGACACATGCCACTATCCACTTGCACATGCCAATAATGTCAGTTGCTGTGCATCATCGCGACACACGGACACTGACATGAGTCATGACACCTGACTGACACCGAGTTGCGGAACATGTCTCCGTATGTTGTGACACCTCCAGTAGTGACAATCCAACCGTCTTGATTTGCATTGCGAGAAGCTGGCTGCATCCTTGTCATTTATGACTTATAACAAAAAACAAAACAATGTCTAAAAGATGCTATGTGACAAGGTGTACAACAAACAAGCTAAAAAACCCAGAAATAAGTTTTTATAAGCTGTCGACCCCAAAAAACAAGCGTTTAAGGACATAAAAGTGGACACAGGCTGGAACGAATGGGTAAATTGTGGGATCCTGAGTGACGCTTATTCAACTTCAAATAAAAGCGTTTATACTTTTCATTTAAAACAAAAAATTAAAGATGCATTTGTGGTTCTCAGACATTAGTTTTTTTTTTTTTTTTTATCTATGCAGTGACTTTTTAAGTAAGACATTTTAAATGACCTTCTGGAACCACGGTGTAGAGGACACTGGGGCTAGTTGTCACTCTTTTATTTATTTATTTTTTCAGTGATCATTTCTGTTTAAAAATCTGTGTGTGTGTGTGTGTGTAGACACAAACTCTAAACTCTTGACAAGTGTTGTTATTCTTAACTAAAACAAAAAATTGTATTACTTTGGGTCGTTAAAATAAAGATGAAATTAGGCCTATATATATTAGATGGAAAAACTTAAAAATAAATATTTTTATATATATTTATTTTGATAAGCTAATCAAGTACTAAAAATTAAATAAAAATAAAGGCTAAATTGAATGGAAAAACCCACCCGAATAAAATCGACAAAAGCCAATAACAAAATAACTAAACTTAAATTAAATTAAGCTTTATTTTAAATTATATAATAGACTATAATATGAAATATATTAATAATGATAATAATAATTATAAAACAACACTAGTCTTGAATGTGATTGAACATTATTACCCATATTGTCACATTATATGGACTATAGGCTTTTGTTAAGGTCGTCTGATTCTAGATCAGTCTGAGTGGCACAAGTCTTAGATCAGATTCCTTTTAGTTTTGAGTTGATCTTTGAATTTGGTTTATATTTAATTGCCATATTTACTGATCTTTTTGTAACCACAGATCAGTTTTGATATATGTAAGGGATAATGTAGAGTGAGGCGGTTGTTATAGCGAATACAACCCGGACAGGCTGATCAGGATCCCGACGCGAAGCGGAGAATCAGCCTGAAGGGGTTGTATTCGCTATAACAACCGCCTCACTCTACATTATCCCTTATCTATATTACAACATATACACCCTAATGTTACATTCATAAAAATAAACTTATTTTACTAATTAAAATGGTAGATTGATTTCCTCTCTTTCCATGCTTTTTCCCCTCAACACTCTTTTCAGAAACCAGTTTCTTTGAGCTTCATTGGCACCAGAGTTTGACCACAGTTAATTTGTCACAGCGGTTTACAGTAAAAAATGACTCAAAATCAGGTTTTATTGAAGAATTGTAAAGATTTATTTCATTTATGTTGGATATACTGTTACAGTGAATGCATACACATGTAGCCTCATAAATGATTCAGTAAACTGCTAGATTTGATTACATGTACAGTAGCATGAAGAGACCCGTCCAGAACCACAGCCTGAATGAGACTCAGGACAACTGCAATGCATTTAATTTCTTCAGTCATAAACACGTTTCCTAGAACTCTCCTGGACTCATTATCCCTGATGCTGTCAACTGTGTGACCTTGTTAACTTCATCTATATAAGCCTGATTTATTCCGTCATTCATTGCTAAGTCTTGTATGTGTCACCTCTGCATTTCTGAGCGCTTTAAGCCTGTTGCCTGTTTTTCCAGATTTTTCCTGGTATCTATTTGGATTGTTTGCCTGTGTTTTGACCTTTTGCCTGTTTTGGATTACGTCTTTGGATTAGTGATGGGAGAAAACCTTTGAATCAATTGAACCAATTGCTTTGCAAAATTTCGAAGCTTCATGAAGGAGTGTTTCGAAAGCTCACATCACTTCTTTGGATTACCCTTTAATAAACTACTGTGTTTGGATCCTCAGCCTTTGCGTATCCGAGCAGTTTGTAACATTTATCATTGATATACTATTATAGTTTTTGGTAATTTTTTTTTTTTTTGGTAGATTTCCTTTTTATTATAGACTATTTTGTTTTCATTTGAAAGTTTTTCATAATTTTGTTGTGTACATTGTCATTTTTAATTATTTGAGTACTTCAACTTAAACTAAATGTTTGTTTTTTTTTGTTTTTTTTAAAGTATACATTTATGGTTTTAGTTAACGACAATTAAAAAATTATTATAATAATTACTAAAATTATTAGGAATTAATGTATTTCAAATAATTGTAATGCAGGTCCCACTTAACCTAGTAGGATTAATTTGTGTTTGAAGAAAAATCATTTTTGTAAAATTTTATACTATTAATTAAATAAGTCTTTCTTCTGTAAACTGCAAAAGATCTGTTGGCACATATACATTTTTCTTAAACTGTTTTGATTGGTAGAAGTTGTCCCGAGTCTCTTCTACTCATTTTAACCAAATCATCACCTAAACTAGCTGGAAGCGTCTCATGCAGCAGGACTCACTCATGGAGAGCAGAAGCGTCCGTAAAACAAAATGCTCTTGGTTGGATTGTGTCGCATAAAGAAAAGGAAAGGATGGTCTGCGTTGAAGACCTGCGGTTTGAAGACCTGATGACGAACACAACCTAGCTTTATGAAGACACCAGTGGCTGCAGCCGCTTCAGTTCCTTCCTCGTTGACTTCAACAAAGGCTTTATGGATCACCTTCGACATCACCAGGTCGTTGTTGGAGGACATGCCTGAAAGATTCACCTTTTTCTCATCAAAAACATCCTCCATTCCCATGCTGATGAGAAGACTGTTCATGTCGTAGGTTTCCTCCATCTTGAATCTGGGCAGAGACACTTCAACCTCTTGTTTACGCATGATTTCTGGTTCGGTCCATTCCATGAGCTTCTCGTAGGTCAGTGCCTTTTCAAGCTGGATAATGAGAGAGACATATCAGATGAATAGTTAAAATAGCCCAAATAAAAAATTGTTTCACAACATCTGACTGGTCACGGCTGGCTAATTAAGCATTCAAATCACCTTCTGAAGGCCAGTGGTGTCGTCTTCCATCTCGTTAGGAAGGATGATCAACATACTGAGATTATTCCCGACATACGGCAGCTCCAGAACCTGACTGTTGATCTCTGGGATGAAGGCCAGAGGAAACTTTGCCTTTTGATACATCATCTTCACTGGTTTAGTTTGATTCTGCCAAACATCAATGGAAATACATTATAACCTCTCATATTTCATCATGACTGTTACAAATATAAGTAAAATAATATAAAAAAAGAGCATGAATTCTCACCTTGCTCAGCTTAAACTGCCCATCTCTGGTGGATTCCTTTGGGAATTTCTTCTCCCAGTTTCCCTTGAAGTAGATGGCGTTCACCAAAACCAGTTTTGTCATCCCATCGATGGCTCCCTGTGGCACCAAGTCCTTGATCTTCTCTAAAATACAAATGGACATTGTTCACTTTGAGCAGTGATTTGAACTGGTTGGTTTGATATTTTTATCATTTATCTCAACTCAAGAACCCATGAAGCCAAACATGGCCCTTGAAAAGACATTTTCACTGAACCTAAAGTGCTGCAAAAAACATGAATTAACTTTTATTTGTAAGAGTGTAGAATAAGTTTCAAATTGAGAATAAGTTTATGCTGGATTTCACCTTGTGTTTTTGTCTCCACCCATTGGTTGATGTTGACACGAGCAGCCTCTGATTGGTTCTTGAAGTCCACCTTCTCCAGTCCGGCTTCATAGTAGCTTTTTGCGTCATTGAGGAATTTCTGTAATACAGCAAACCGATTGAGGTGGAAGTGATATTAGAGTTGAGAACATTTCCAGATCCTCCAGTGAATAAACCAAGTCTGACCTCAACAAACTGGTAGGATTGCTCTCCGTAGAGGCGGTTGGCGAGACTCAACACATACGGGATTCCTGGTTTGTTCAGATCACTCATGAACTTGCTGAAGCTGGAATGAATTTGGCCCTCAGGTTTTTCCTCTGGACATTTCTGTTTGCATCAACAATATCAGATTTAATCAGTTGAATCAGACGAACCCAAAGGATAAATGCATCTCTACAGTAAATACAGCTGTTCATGCAACAGAACCTTGACAGAATGTTAGCTAAAGTTCTGAGAACGTTCCCTGTTAACTGGGTTAGTGTTTGATGTAAATATTCATACGAAACCTTGAGTTCAGCAGGAGTCTGAGGATTCTGGGTTTGCTGCATCATTGGTGGTTCATTGTTAAAGCCCAGGACCTACACAGCATTGATATGGTAGAGTTAATAAAGATAACTTCAATATATATTGTGAATGCACTTCTCAAATGCTCATTTTAATGAGTGGAAAGAGTGATTGATTGCTGGCACTTTACTGTTTATGCCCTGTCTGGAACTCAATTTACATGTGGTGTGTCCAGAATCGAATACTTTCCTACAAGGCAAGTTTATTTATATAGCACATTTCACACACAATGGTAATTCAAAGTGCTTTACATAGAAGAAAATAAAATAATCAAAAGAAATACGAATAATTAAAACAGTTTTGAATAAAAAATAAAATAAAATAAAATACAGTACAAATAGTCGGACGAACAGTGGCACAGTGCTCATTCAGTAAATGCACAGCTAAACAGAAGTGTTTTGAGTCTGGGTTAGTATGCACTGTATTTGAAACACAGCTGGCGAAAAGTCCCCGGATGACCTACTACTACTTCCAAGGTTCTGAAGTGCGCATTCGATGGACACTTTACTATCCCATGAGGCCACGGGAGAGGATTTATGAATGGCAGTGAAGCGACGCAACTGAAGCTGGTTGGTCACGTGACGGTAACAACATGGTGGATGTAGTACGTCCAGATTACATTCATAATACACATTCATACTTCATATAACACCCTTTTTAATGCCCGCAAAGTAAATTCAAATTCAAATGTATACATACTCAGACAGTATGTGTTTCAGACTCAGCTACAGATTAGATCTCATTCAGGAAACACAATTTCCCGTAAGTGAAAGCATTTTTACATATATAAAATGTAAATGCTATAAACAGAGATGGGAAGTAATGAAGTACAAATACTGTGTTACTTTACTTAAGTAGATTTTTCTGGTATCAGTTTACTTCACTATTAATTTTTCTGACAACTTTTTACTTTCACATTTTTTACACAAATGTCTGTACTTTCTACTTATATTTTCAAACCTGGCTCACTACTTTAATTCTAATCTGTATTTGCTGGCATGATCAATACTATTTCTTGTCATTGCTTGCCTTTTTCAACAGAAAACATGACTCCCCCATTGGTGTATAATTTTCTTGACTATCACGCACCACAGACGTAGGCTATAAGCTCCCACGGAGCAAGGTAGAAGACAACAAGAAGAATAGCTAACGTTATGGATGAGACAGAGGGAGTTAGCGATGTCGACATGACTGAGAATAGAGACATTCCTGATCACGCATGGCCATATATGAGAGAGATGTTTGAAATTGTCTGTGATAAAAAGGATTCCTGGCAAATGCGCTACAAATTGTGCGAACCTAAAAAGCACAAAATGCTGGCGTTCAAGAATTCGCTGTTGAATTTAAGAAAGCACTTAAAGGTTGTGTTTGACAGTTAATGCCCAGTTTTTGAAGCGATTCGCAGGGGTTCAGATTTAGGAGCGGTTAAGGATTTTTCCCTAAAATTTATTTCTCAGTGATTGTATAAGGGATGTTGATGGTGCTGATGGCACACACATTAATATTCAGTCTTTAGGACAAATTGTTTAGGCCAGTGAATAGTGCATGTCGCCAATTTGAGCATGTACTGATTTAAAGAAATACTTTTTCTTTTTTATTATGGAATTTTTTATTATGGAAATGTGTTCTCTGCTGTTCATTTCTACAGTATTAAGTGGTCATCTGAAACATGACAGGTGTAGTCAGATAGTTTCCATATGCTGTAGAACCGGTAAACCAGGTGAAGTGTAAATTATGCTTGCATTATAATTTTCTTTCTGTTTGTACTTAAATATAATTTACAGTATAACTCGCCTCAATGTTGTCATTTTTAAAGCTTCCAAAGACAAGAGGCAGAATCACCCTACAATCTATGATGTGGCCTTAGGGGACGGCAAATAGTTTTTTTTCATCAGCTTAATCTTTTCTCTGCTTGTGTATTACATGGTAGTTGTTCAGCCTGGATACATTCATTAGCTAACACAATTAGATTTGTAATTTCTTTTGTATTAAAGGGATTGTTCACCCAAAAATGAAAATGCTGTCATCATTTACTCTTCGTTCATTCTACTACTATGGAAGTCAATGGGGTCCATCAGTCGTTTGGTTACCGACTTTCTTCAAAATATCTTCTTTTGTGTTCAGCAGAAGAAAGAAAGTCATCAATTTACTGATTAGATTCAAAATAGTTTCCATGGAAGGGGTTTTGTTGGTCTTTGATCTTCCTACTGAGAGTCAAACTATGTGTGAATGTTTGCATAGTCTTAGTTCTTGTGACCATGTGATGTTTATACACTTTGGGGGGTACCATTATCTTCATTAATTGCCTCAATTGTCTTTAGATGATTAGATTTAGTGGTCATCTCTAAGGCTGTGTGTAAGGTCAACACTTTCAAAGAATGTCAGCACCTTTAAGGACAGCCCACTGAATGCCTATAAGATACCATGTAAAGTTCCCTTAGTTAGACTTGATGACTGCAGCTACCGACAGCTCGTGTTCTCAATAAAGAATCCTGCTGAAGAAACAACCAAGTATCCTGGTCTTCGCTTCTGAGTTTCCAACACTATATGCTATCTAAATATAATATCAACAAACAACAAGATTAATTAACCTTGAGAGCTGTAATAGTAAAAAACGTGCTATAAGTTTACGATAGAGTACCACATGTAATACTCAGCTATTTCATAGGCAAAGATGTTAGCTTCTCACAGCAGACACGCCCCTTTCAAACAGAAGGCTTGTTCAACTTGACCCGGCGCTGCACAAACCGATGGGTGTAATACATCAAAATACAGCGATAGCGAATAGAGAGCAGACGACTCCTTATGCTTTTGAATTGCTCTCGCGGTAGTTTGATGTTAATAGCGACACCTAGAGGCAGAGCATATTAACCCAGCATAGCATTTTAAGCCAACACAACAGCCGGTTCAAGTCGAACAAGTCTAGACTGTTCAAATCAGAGGCTAAAATAAGGGTAGGAAAAAGCACACAGGTTTGAACTCAACACTTGCAATAAATAATGTGGAAGCATGAAAATGGTATGTGTGATGAATGTTTTAGAAACAGTAGAGCATGTATTTTTTAAATGTAACAAATATGATGATTAACGACCAGTGAATCTCACGGTTTGAGGGATTCTCAGTCATATAAGGCTGTTTTAACCTTTTTAAAGAATACAGGATCACAGCATAGTATATAATGTATGGGAATCGTGATGCTTCTGCCCATCCTGGAAGTTGTGGGGAAAGATTGAAAGCTGGAGCTGAACATACAGCGCCAGCAGAGGGTGAGCGGGGCATTAAACAAACAAAAAGTACAGATTACTGATACCCATGTGATTCTTATACTATGGGCACTTTTATGTACTTTGGTCATATTTTTAAAAATACATATAATTTTGGACAAATTCCTCTTTCTTTTTCAAACTAACAATAAAACCTCCTTAAAAACTTTTTACTACCTTTCTATTATGATTTTTTCATACTTTTCAACCTCCTAATAGGTGTCAAAATCACTGTTTTCTCCTTGTCGCACACCCAGGCATTTTAACTTCAACAATGAAAATACAGTTTAACAACATGACTTATCTGGTAACTATTAATATACCTAAATTAAGCACTAGTAAAATAATTAAAATACATTATAGTATTTAATGTGAGACCACCATCAATATTACTTTTTATACAAAATATAGCTGTCGCACAGTATTGGTGTCATTTCCACCACAACACTGTAATGTCCCTTTAAAAAGTTTGTGTGAAAGATTGTTTAGGTGGTTTCTATGGAAATGTTCCGTGACATCAGAGCATATGTAGGACATGGAGACAAAAAAACCCACACTGCCCTCTGTGGTGGAAATGACAGCATGTGGTGGAAACATGCTGTACCTTCAAGGGTGTTTTTAAAAAGTAAAAAAAAAAAAAGGTTAAATAAGAGTATTTTGCATACATGAAATGCTAAGTATTAATTCAAAGCTAATCAGTGAAGCTATCTTCCATTTTTTCACAAAAAACTACAGAAATGTCATTTCCGTCACACTGCCCTCTGTGGTGGAAATGACAGCATGTGTTGGAAATGAAATTTATGGTTACAAAGTAAAAATTGATATGGATTGCAAGAGTAGATTTGTGTAATACTTTTTATATTATAATATTATAATAAATTACAATACTTTTATATTTATATTTATATTATAATATTATTTTATTTCTAAATTATACTTTTATGTTAATTGATTTCATTTAAATATATGAAAATTCTATTTTGTTGCATCATTTATTGCTTATATTTTTGCCTTGCCATCAGTTGTGTCAGTTATTTACAGTATGCACTGTAACCGTTCATCTGTGAGACAAATCAGTTGTATATGTCAAACTCAGCACTACACTAAAAACAGTTGTGGTTATGTTTAATGACTTTGTGAATTGAGTTTACTGAGTGTGATGAATTTAAGAGTTTTTCTAATAAATATCTCTACTGTTTCTCTACATTCACGTTAATTCATTGTCATTTCCACCACCACACACATTTTTTAAAAATATTTTAAAAGTTCTCATCACACATTAAAAATGTATCCACAATTTACGAGATCATGCTCTACTTAATATAAAAATTCAAGTTATTTATTTTCTAATAAGCTCTTGCCCAAAACAATATTAAATTTCAGAGTGTGACAGGTGTACAGTTCACCATTTGGTCCTTAGGGTAGTTAATTTATCTCATTGACAAATGTATAATTATTGTACATTGTGGAAAAACTGATAAAACTAGTTACAAAAATGATCTTAGACAATTCTTGAGTGGCATAAGTTATTCTGTTTGTATATTGAGATGTGGTGGAAATGACACTTGTTCATTGCAGGTCGGAAAAATGTAAAATATTAACAATTTCTCTTGTAATCTAAGTTTGTCCTCTTACAGACCTTAAAAATAGAGAAATTATTTAAACTTATGAGACTGTGTTACGTGACTTTTGAACAAGTTTTTTTAATTCAACTCCACAAGGCTAAAAGTGCCCCTATTGAAGAAACGCCATGTGTCGATAATACTCCTATTGAGTGAGCGGCCATTAACAAGAGGAAGAACAAGAAAAAGAAGAGTAGAATTTTTTTTTTAATATAAATGATGACCAATTTTTTTTTTTTTATGTAAAAATCCTATTAACATAATGTCTGCACCCCAGCAAACATTATAAAACAATCACTCTCTCGTCACCCTCTTTTAAAAGTATATTGTGTAAGATCACCTTAATCATCTGATCTGCTGTGTTTCCTCTTGCACCGAGCAACACCATGGCCAGAGCCGAGGAGATGCTGACAGGAGAGAAGAACACATTTCCTGATGCATGTCCTCCGCTGATCTCCTTGAACAGGTTGAGGGAGAACTGTGTGTTTGCTGCAGTCAAAGACTCCATTTTCACAAGCTAGAAAGTAAGAGAGAGAGAGATGATCAGCATAACAAAGTGAAAATCCCAAACAGGGCATTGCTCAGTTCAGTTGTCATTTCCTGTGTAAACAACATCAAGTAGGCTATATCAAGTATATTTGTATAGCGCTTTTCGCAATACAGATTGTATCAAAGCAGCTTCACAGTATTAAAATAAAATAATACAACAAAGTTTGTTTCTAGTGGAATTTATTGATTGATAGAATAAAATTAAATATCCCCAAAATATCCCCAATCACATGCTTGTCTAAGAAAAAATATATCCATGCATTATCTTTCATATGACAGTACAGCACTAGAACAGCAGTTTTTGCATAATTTTCATCATTACACATACAGAAGTGTAATGTAAAAAATCTGTTCTATTCAAGCATTACCTAGAGTTTTGTTTTAGCAGGAACGATGATGTTTCCCCGTGTGTCAGAGGTGAAAGAATGATTTGCTGAGTTTCATTCTTACAAACGTTGTCTTGCCCTAAATAGTACGGAGCCCCTAAAGGGACGTGGTTGGTGGAAATTTTTTTAGGTTGGGAGATTTTTTTTTTTTAATCTTTTGCGTTCTCTCGCAAAACTTTTGCGTTCCCCCGCAAAACTTTTGCGTTCCCTCGCAAAGATATTTGCGTTCCCACGCAAAACCTGTTTTGAGCTCGGACAGACACTTCCTGTTGAAATGTCCCGCTGGCAGTGTTTCAGAGCTCCGTACGTTAATGGATCGTTTCATAGTGTTTGAACTTGGACTCAAATATAAAGAAATGCGGTCAGTGCTTATAAGGAGTTCAGTGTTGGCAATATTCACATAGGCTATTCGAACTTCCCTATTCTTGAGCTAAACGTTGTTAAAACACAAACGACACCTATTTACAATCACAGTAACCTAGACAACGAGCAACAAATTACGTTTTAGTCGCATAACATCGGTTAATGGAAACGCCGTCATTTCGCAATAATTTTTTTAATCGATATTTAGAAAAAAATCGCAAAAGTTTTGCGCAAATCTGTAATGGAAACGCTCTTTCCCATTTTAGATGTCTTTTGTGTGTTTTTCGCGGCATTCACGCTGAAAGCCAATGCTAGGCTACTACTTAGTCTTTTGCCACTCAGTGGGCGTAACCGCAGGCACTCCGGCCGACAGTGACGTCACACACATATCCTCTCATTCCCTCCTCTCATGGTTGAGTAACCCGAGACGTTTTACAGAAGGGCTGGATCTGGTTTAGAGGATGGGCTCTTCAGGGCGAGATAATGTTTATAAGAATGAAACTTAGTGACTCAGCAGATCATTCTTTCACCATTCTTTCATGGGGAAATGTCACCGTTCCTGCAAAAAAAAATCTAGGTAGTGCTTGAATAGAACAGATTTTTTACATTACACTTCTGTATGTGTAATGGTGAAAATTATGCAAAAACTGCTGTTCTAGTGCTGTACTGTTATATGAAAGATAATGCATGGATTTATTTTTTTCTTAGACAAGCATGTGATGTTGTTTACACAGGAAATGACAACTGAACTGAGCAATGCTCTGTTTGGGATTTTCACTTTGTTATGCTGATCATATCTCTCTCTCTCTCTCTTACTTTCTAGCTTGTGAAAATGGAGTCTTTGACTGCAGCAAACACACTGTTCTCCCTCAACCTGTTCAAAAAGATCAGCGGAGGAAACGCATCAGGAAATGTGTTCTTCTCTCCTGTCAGCATCTCCTCGGCTCTGGCCATGGTGTCGCTCGGTGCAAGAGGAAACACAGCAGATCAGATGATTAAGGTGATCTCACACAATATACTTTTAAAAGAGGGTGACGAGAGAGTGAACTGTTTTGTTTGATTGTTTTATAATGTTTGCTGGGGTGCACTTATGATGTTAGTATGATTTTTACATGAAAAAAATTGTCATAATTTATAAATAAAAGGCATTTTTTCTACTCTTCTTTTTCTTCTTCTTCCTCTTGTTAATGGCCGCTCACTCCAATAGGAGTATTATTACCACATACTGTATATCTTATATATCTGTAATCTGTATTTTTTGTTTGTTTAATGCCCCGCCCACCCTCTGCTGGCGCTGTATGTTCAGCTCCTCCAGCTTCCACTCTTTCCCCTCATCTTCCAGGATGGGCAGAAGCATCACGATTCCCATACATTATATCCTCTAATCTTGTATTCTTTAAAAAGGTTAAAACAGCCCTATATGACTGAGAATCTCTCAAACCGTGAGATTTACTGGTCGTTGATCATCATATTTGTTACATTTAAAAAATAATAATACATGCTCTACTGTTTCTAAAACATCACATTCATCACACATACCATTTTCATGCTTCCCCATTATTTATTGCAAGTGTTGAGTTCAATCCTGTGCTTTTTCCTACCCTGATTTTAGCCTCTGATTGAACGCTGTGTTTGAAGGGGCGTGTCTGCTGTGAGACTTCAGTGTAAACGCCCACAGCTGAGTATTACATGTGGGACTCTATCGTAAACGTTTAGCATGTTTTTACTACTACAGCTCTCAAGCTTAACTAATCATGTTGTTTGTTGATATTATATTTAGATAACCTATAGCCAGAGATGGCAAAAGTGCACACATCCTTCACTAAAGCAGAAGTACAGATACTCACGTTTCAAGTAGCCATTACTATACCTGTTTTAGTGTCGCGCTGGTAACTGGACCTCACATCCGATTGATGCTTTAATACAAAAGAACTTACATTTCAAATTTTGTTAGCTAATGAATGTATCCAGGCTGAACAACCACCATGTAATACACAAGCATAGCAAAGTCTAAGCTGATGGAGTTATCTCTCTATAAATTGCAGAAACGTCTGTCTGTCTGTATGTCCGTCTGTCTGTGTGTGTGTTTGTGTGTGTGTGTGTGTGTTAACCACATATCTCTCGAACCGTTAGTCCGATGGATTTCAAATTTGACAGGTGTCTTGCTACGGGCACGAGTAAATGCAGTGCCAAGTTTGACGTTGTTTGGATAAGAAATGCAAAATATATTGTTAAATATATATCGATAAAAGAAGCACGTAAGTAGCGTTTTCTCGGAGTACCCTGTGTATCCTGCTCCCTGAATCGTGTAGTTTAATGTTCCACATTTATTGTATGTCATTATGTCAGTATCAGTATTTGCTTTCTACCATGCACAAATAAAAATGTCACTGAAATTTTGCTGTGTAATTGTAACAGTGAGCACTCAAATACATCAAACCAACAATTACTAAAAACGCACACAAAAACTGATTTTGCACGGGCACTTTGCACTGCTCCCTGAATCGACGCGCTTATATTCATTTGTGGATGATAACTGAATCTGTAAGTCAGCTATTCTGTTTACTTCTGAATATTATATTTCATTCTGGTGCGCTTAAAGTTATCGCTACTGTGTAATAGTAGCCTATGCTATTCACCAACTAAACATATCCTATTCAATGCGTTCACAGTCTCTTACACGGGCACCAAACCAACAATTATTAAAAACACACACAAAAACTGATTTTGCATGGGCATTTTGCACTAGTACTGTAAATTCTATTTAAGTACAAACAGAAAGAAAATTATAATGCAAGCATAATTTACACTTCACCTGATTTACCGGTTCTACAGCATATGGAAACTATCTGACTAAACCTGTCAGGTTTCAGATGACCGCTTAATACTGGAGAAATGAACAGCAGATTACACATTTCCATAATAAAAAAGAAAAAGTATTTCTTTAAATCAGTACATGCTCAAATTGGTGACATGCACTATTCACTGGCCTAAACAATTTGTCCTAAAGACTGAATATTAATGTGTGTGCCATCAGCACCAGCAACATGTGGCAACATCCCTTATACAAACACTGAGAAATACAATTTTAGGGAAAAATCCTTAGCCGCTCCTAAATCTGAACCCCTGCGAATCGCTTCAAAAACTGGGCATTATCTGTCATACACAACCTTTAAGTGCTTTCATAAATTCAACAGCAAATTCTTTAAAGTCAGCATTTTGTGCTTTTTAGGTTCCCACAATTTGTAGCGCATTTGCCAGGAATCCTTTTTAACGCAGACAATTACATAATCTCTCTCATATATGGCCATGCGTGATCAGGAATGTCTCTATTCTCAGTCATGTCGACATCGCTAACTCCCTCTGTCTCATCCATAACGTTAATCATTCTTCTTGTTGTCTTCTGCCTTGCTCCGTGGGAGCTTATAACCTACGTCTGTGTGCGTGATAGTCAAGAAAATTATACACCAATGGGGGAGTCATGTTTTCTGTTGAAAAAGGCGCACAATGACAAGAAATAGTATTGATCATGCCAGCAAATACAGATTAGAATTAAAGTAATGAGCCAGGTTTGAAAATATAAGTAGAAAGTACAAACATTTGTGTAAAAAATGTGAGTGAAAGTAAAAAGTTGTCAGAAAAATAAATAGTGAAGTAAACTGATACCAGAAAAATCTACTTAAGTAAAGTAACACAGTATTTGTACTTCATTACTTCCCATCTCTGTTTATAGCATTTGCATTTTATATATGTAAAAATGCTTTCACTTACGGGAAATTGTGTTTCCTGAATGAGATCTAATCTGTAGCTGTGTCTGAATCACATACTGTCTGAGTATGCACTACATTTGAATTAAGCGTGTTATATGAAGTATGAATGTGTATTATGAATGTAATCTGGACTAACTACATCCACCATGTTGTTACTGTCACATGACCAACCAGCATCAGTTGCGTCGCTTCACTGCCATTCAGTCCCGTGGCCTCATGGGATAGTAAAGTGTCCATCGAATGCACACTTCAGAACCTTGGAAGCAGTAGTAGGTCATCTGGGGACTTTTCGCCAACTGTGTTTCAAATACAGTGCATACTAATCCAGACTCAAAACACGTTTAGCTGTGCATTTACTGAATGAGCACTGTACCACTGTTCGTCTGACTATTTGTACTGTATTTTTTATTCAAAACTGTTTTAATTATTCTTATTTCTTTTGATTATTTTATTTTCTTCTATGTAAAACTTTGAATTACCATCGTGTGTGAAATGTGCTATATAAATAAACTTGCCTTGCCTTGCCTTGCCTTGCCTTACTCTTTTGGCGTAGGGAAGTATTCGATTCTGGACGCACCACATGTAAACTGAGTTCCAGGCATGGCATAAACAGTAAAGTGCCAGCAATTAATCACTCTTTCCACTCATTTAATTATCAAAGGCCTGAGGGCCAAAATCAACAAAGAATGTGTTTGACATCATCAGTTCTTCATTGTGTTTTCTAGTACATTTGAAACTATTCTAATGAGCATTTGAGAAGCATTTAACTCTACCATATCAATGCTGTGTAGGTCCTGGGCTTTAACAATGAACCACCAATGATGGAGCAAACCCAGAATCCTCAGACTCCTGCTGAACTCAAGGTTTCGTATGAATATTTACATCAAACACTAACCCAGTTAACAGGGAACGTTCTCAGAACTTTAGCTAACATTCTGTCAAGGTTCTGTTGCATGAACAGCTGTATTTACTGTAGAGATGCATTTATCCTTTGGGTTCGTCTGATTCAACTGATTAAATCTGATATTGTTGATGCAAACAGAAATGTCCAGAGGAAAAACCTGAGGACCAAATTCATTCCAGCTTCAAAAAGTTCATGAGTGATCTGAACAAACCAGGAGTCCCGTATGTGTTGAGTCTCGCCAACCGCCTCTACGGAGAGCAATCCTACCAGTTTGTTGAGGTCAGACTCGGTTTATTCACTGGAGGTTCTGGAAATGTTCTCAACTCTAATATCATTTGCACCTCAATCGGTTTGCTGTATTACAGAAATTTCTCAATGATGCAAAAAGCTACTATGAAGCCGGACTGGAGAAGGTGGACTTCAAGAACCAATCAGAGGCTGCTCGTGTCAACATCAACCAATGGGTGGAGACAAAAACACAAGGTGAAATCCAGCATAAACTTATTCTCAATTTGAAACTTATTCTACACTCTTACAAATAAAAGTTATTTCATGATTTTGCAGAACTTTAGTTTCAGCGAAAATGTCTTTTCAAGGGCCATGTTTGGCTTCATGGGTTCTAGAGTTGAGCTTTATAGTAAAAATATCAAACCAACCTGTTCAAATCACTGCTCAAAGTGAACAATGTCCATTTGTATTTTAGAGAAGATCAAGGACTTGATGCCACAGGGAGCCATCGATGAGATGACGAGACTGGTTTTGGTGAACGCCATCTACTTCAAAGGAAACTGGAAGGACAAATTCCCAAAGGAAGCCACCAGAGATGAGCAGTTTAAGCTGAACAAGGTGAGAATTCATGCTCTTTTTTAATATTATTTTAATAATATTTGTAACAGTCATGATGAAATATTAGGGGTTATAATGTGTTTCCATTGATGTTTGGCAGAATCAAACTAAATCAGTGAAGATGATGCATCAAAAGGCGAAGTTTCCTCTGGCCTTCATCCCAGAGATCAACAGTCAGGTTCTGGAGCTGCCGTATGTCGGGAATAATCTCAGTATGTTGATCATCCTTCCTAACGAGATGGAAGACGACACCCCTGGCCTTCAGAAGGTGATTTGAATGCTTAATTAGCCAGCCGTGACCAGTCAGATGTTGTGAAACAATTTTTTATTTGGACTATTTTAACTATTCATCTGATATGTCTCTCTTATTATCCAGCTTGAAAAGGCACTGACCTACGAGAAGCTCATGGAATGGACCGAACCAGAAGTCATGCGTAAACCAGAGGTTGAAGTGTCTTTGCCCAGATTCAAGATGGAGGAAACCTACGACATGAACAGTCTTCTCATCAGCATGGGAATGGAGGATGTTTTTGATGAGAAAAAGGTGAATCTTTCAGGCATGTCCTCCAACAACGACCTGGTGGTGTCGAAGGTGATCCATAAAGCCTTTGTTGAAGTCAACGAGGAAGGAACTGAAGCGGCTGCAGCCACTGGTGTCGTCATAAGGTCAAAGTGTAAAATCAAACCGCAGTTCTTTAACGCAGACCATCCTTTCCTTTTCTTCATCCGACACAATCCAACCAAGAGCATTTTGTTTTACGGACGCTTCTGCTCTCCATGAGTGAGTCCTGCTGCATGAGACGCTTCCAGCTAGTTTAGGTGATGATCTGGTTAAAATGAGTAGAGGAGACTCGGGACAGCTACTACAAATCAAAACAGTTTAAGAAAAATGTATATGTGCCAACAGATCTTTTGCAATTTACAGGAGAAAGACTTATTTAATTAATAGTATAAAATTGTACAAAAATGATTTGCTTCAAACAGAAATTAATCCTACTAGGGTAAGTGGGACCTGCATTACAATTATTTGAAATACATTAATTCCTAATCATTTTAGATCAGGGTTATTATCGTGAACTATATAAAACCATAAAAGTTACTTGAAAAAACAAAACAAAAAAAAAACATTTCGTTTAAGTTGTAGTACTCAAATAATTAAAAATGACAATGTACACAAAAAAATTACGAAAACTTTAAAATGAAAACAAAATAGCCTATAATAAAAAGGAAATCTACCAAAAAAAAATATTACCAAAAACTATAATAGTATATCAATGATAAATGTTACAAACTGCTCGGATACGCAAAGACTGAGGATCCAAAGGCAGTGGTTTATTAAAGGGTAATCCAAAGTATCATTTGGCTACATATTATGTGTATGCATTCACTGTAACAGTATATTCAACATAAATGAAATAAATCTTTACAATTCTTCAATAAAACCTGATTTTGAGTCATTTTTTACTGTAAACCGCTGTGACAAATTAACTGTGGTCAAACTCTGGTGCCAATGAAACTCAAAGAAAACTGGTTTCTGAAAAGAGCGTTGAGGGGGAAAACATGGAAAGAGATGAAATTAAACTACCATTTTAATTAGTAAAATAAGTTTATTTTTATGAATGTAACAGGGTGTATATGTTTATATATATATATATAAATATAAATACAAAAATTATATATTTTTACCATTAAGAGAATTATGTTTCATAATATTACTGTATAAAAGTTGCTGAAAAACTTAGGAGTTTTAATGAAGTTCGGGAATACTGTAGATTGTTGTTGCAATTGAACTGCATTTCATGTAAAATAAAGCTTAATTTTAGTTTAAGTTGAGTTATTTTGTTATGAGCTTTTGTCGATTTTATTCAGGTGGGTTTTTCCATTCAATTTAGCCTTTATTTTTTATTTCATTTTTAGTAATTAATTAGCTTATCAAAATAAATGTATTAATAAACATTTCTTATTTTTAAGTTTTTCCATCTAATATTTATATTTTATTTCATCTTTATTTTAACTACCCAAAGTAATTTTTAGTTTTAGTTGAGAATAACA
This sequence comes from Vimba vimba, assembly GCA_022828995.1. Lineage (NCBI taxonomy): Eukaryota > Metazoa > Chordata > Actinopteri > Cypriniformes > Leuciscidae > Vimba > Vimba vimba. Next base: position 35,665,081 of record CM040830.1, on the reverse strand, counting down.
ACACTTGCCAAGAGTTTAGAGTTTGTGTCTACACACACACACTGGAGTAAAAATAAATAAAAGTGTGACAACTAGCCCCAGTGTCCTCTACACCGTGGTTCCAGAAGGTCATTTAAAATTTCTTACTTAAGTCACTGCATAGATAAACAAACAAACAAAAAAAAAAAAAAAACACTAATGTCTGAGAACCACAAATGCGTCTTTAATTTTTGTTTTGTTTAGTTGAATAAGCGTCACTCACTCAGGATCCCACAATTTACCCATTCGTTCCAGCCTGTGTCCACTTTTATGTCAGTGTGTCGCGATGATGCACAACAACTGACATTATTGGCATGTGCCAGTGGATAGTGGCACATCATGCCTATAATACTGTCAGTGACACATGCCACTATCCACTGGCACATGCCAATAATGTCAGTTGCTGTGCATCATCGCGACACACGGACACTGACATGAGTCATGACACCTGACTGACACCGAGTTGCGGAACATGTCTCCGTATGTTGTGACACCTCCAGTAGTGACAATCCAACCGTCTTGACTTGCATTGCGAGAAGCTGGCTGCATCCTTGTCATTTATGACTTATAACAAAAAACAAAACAATGTCTAAAAGATGCTATGTGACAAGGTGTACAACAAACAAGCTAAAAAACCCAGAAATAAGTTTTTTTAAACTGTCGACCCCAAAAAACGAGCGTTTAAGGACATAAAAGTGGACACAGGCTGGAACGAATGGGTAAATTGTGGGATCCTGAGTGACGCTTATTCAACTTCAAATAAAAGCGCTTATACTTTTCATTTAAAACAAAAAATTAAAGATGCATTTGTGGTTCTCAGACATTAGTTTTTTTGTTTTTTTTTTTATCTATGCAGTGACTTTTTAAGTAAGACATTTTAAATGACCTTCTGGAACCACGGTGTATTTTTTTTCAGTGATCATTTCTGTTTAAAAATCTGTGTGTGTGTGTGTGTGTAGACACAAACTCTAAACTCTTGACAAGTGTTGTTATTCTTAACTAAAACAAAAAATTTAATTACTTTGGGTCATTAAAATAAAGAAGAAATTAGGCCTATATATATTAGATGGAAAAACTTAAAAATAAATATTTTTATATATATTTATTTTGATAAGCTAATTAAGTACTAAAAATTAAATAAAAATAAAGGCTAAATTGAATGGAAAAACCCACCCGAATAAAATCGACAAAAGCTCATAACAAAATAACTAAACTTAAATTAAATTAAGCTTTATTTTAAATTATATAATAGACTATAATATGAAATATATTAATAATGATAATAATAATTATAAAACAACACTAGTCTTGAATGTGATTGAACATTATTACCCATATTGTCACATTATATGGACTATATGTAGGCTTTTGTTAAGGTCGTCTGATTCTAGATCAGTCTGAGTGGCACAAGTCTTAGATCAGATTCCTTTTAGTTTTGAGTTGATCTTTGAATTTGGTTTATTTAATTGCCATATTTACTGATCTTTTTGTAACCACAGATCAGTTTTGATATATGTAAGGGATAATGTAGAGTGAGGCGGTTGTTATAGCAAATACAACCCCGACAGGCTGATCAGGATCCCGACGCGAAGCGGAGAATCAGCCTGAAGGGGTTGTATTCGCTATAACAACCGCCTCACTCTACGTTATCCCTTATGTATATTTCAACATACAGTGAGGAAAATAAGTATTTGAACACCCTGCTATTTTGCTAGTTCTCCCACTTGGAAATCATGGAGGGGTCTGAAATTGTCATCGTAGGTGCATGTCCACTGTGAGAGACATAATCTAAAAAAAAAAAATCCAGAAATCACAATATATGATTTTTTAACTATTTATTTGTATGATACAGCTGCAAATAAGTATTTGAACACCTGTCTATCAGCTAGAATTCTGACCCTCAAAGACCTGTTAGTCTGCCTTTAAAATGTCCACCTCCACTCCATTTATTATCCTAAATTAGATGTACCTGTTTGAGGTTGTTAGCTGCATAAAGACACCTGTCCACCCCATACAATCAGTAAGAATCCAACTACTAACATGGCCAAGACCAAAGAGCTGTCCAAAGACACTAGAGACAAAATTGTACACCTCCACAAGACTGGAAAGGGCTACGGAGAAATTGCCAAGCAGCTTGGTGAAAAAAGGTCCACTGTTGGAGCAATCATTAGAAAATGGAAGAAGCTAAACATGACTGTCAATCTCCCTCGGACTGGGGCTCCATGCAAGATCTCACCTCGTGGGGTCTCAATGATCCTAAGAAAGGTGAGAAATCAGCCCAGAACTACACGGGAGGAGCTGGTCAATGACCTGAATAGAGCTGGGACCACCGTTTTCAAGGTTACTGTTGGTAATACACTAAGACGTCATGGTTTGAAATCATGCATGGCACGGAAGGTTCCCCTGCTTAAACCAGCACATGTCAAGGCCCATCTTAAGTTTGCCAATGACCATTTGGATGATCCAGAGGAGTCATGGGAGAAAGTCATGTGGTCAGATGAGACCAAAATATAACTTTTTGGTCATAATTCCACTAAACGTGTTTGGAGGAAGAAGAATGATGAGTACCATCCCAAGAACACCATCCCTCCTGTGAAGCATGGGGGTGGTAGCATCATGCTTTGGGGGTGTTTTTCTGCACATGGGACAGGGCGACTGCATTGTATTAAGGAGAGGATGACCGGGGCCATGTATTGCGAGATTTTGGGGAACAACCTCCTTCCCTCAGTTAGAGCATTGAAGATGGGTGGAGGCTGGGTCTTCCAACATGACATTGACCCGAAGCACACAGCCAGGATAACCAAGGAGTGGCTCTGTAAGAAGCATATCAAGGTTCTGGCGTGGCCTAGCCAGTCTCCAGACCTAAACCCAATAGAGAATCTTTGGAGGGAGCTCAAACTCCGTGTTTCTCAGCGACAGCCCAGAAACCTGACTGATCTAGATCTGTGTGGAGGAGTGGGCCAGAATCCCTCCTGCAGTGTGTGCAAACCTGGTGAAAAACTACAGGAAACGTTTGACCTCTGTAATTGCAAACAAAGGCTACTGTACCAAATATTAACATTGATTTTCTCAGGTGTTCAAATACTTATTTGCAGCTGTATCATACAAATAAATAGTTAAAAAATCATACATTGTGATTTCTGGATTTTTTTTTGCAGATTATGTCTCTCACAGTGGACATGCACCTATGATGACAATTTCAGACCCCTCCATGATTTCTAAGTGGGAGAACTTGCAAAATAGCAGGGTGTTCAAATACTTATTTTCCTCACTGTATACACCCTGATGTTACATTCATAAAAATAAACTTATTTTACTAATTAAAATGGTAGATTGATTTCCTCTCTTTCCATGCTTTTTCCCCTCAACACTCTTTTCAGAAACCAGTTTTATCTGAGTTTCATTGGCACCAGAGTTTGACCACAGTTAATTTGTCACAGCGGTTTACAGTTAAAAATGACTCAAAATCAGGTTTTATTGAAGAATTGTAAAGATTTATTTCATTTATGTTGGATATACTGTTGCAGTGAATGCATACACATATGTAGCCTCATAAATGATTCAGTAAACTGCTAGATTTGATTACATGTACAGAAGAGACCCATCCAAAACCACAGCCTGAAAGAGACTCAGGACAACTGCAATGCATTTAATTTCTTCAATCATAAACACGTTTCCTAGAACTCTCCTGGACTCATTATCCCTGATGCTGTCAACTGTGTAACCTTGTTAACTTCATCTATATAAGCCTGATTTATTCCGTCATTCATTGCTAAGTCTTGTGTGTGTCACCTCTGCATTTCTGAGCGCTTCTTTGATTATCTGTTCCATGGTTTTAAGCCTGTTGCCTGTTTTTCCAGATTTTTCCTGGTATCTATTTGGATTGTTTGTCTGTGTTTTGACCTTTTGCCTGTTTTGGATTACGTCTTTGGATTAGTGATGGGAGAAAAGCTTTGAATCAATTGAACCAATTGCTTTGCAAAATTTCGAAGCTTCATTAAGGAGTGTTTCGAAAGCTCACATCACTACTTTGGATTACCCTTTAATAAACTACTGTGTTTGGATCCTCAGTCTTTGCGTATCCGAGCAGTTTGTAACATTTATCATTGATATACTATTATAGTTTTTGGTAATATTTTTTTTTGGTAGATTTCCTTTTTATTATAGACTATTTTGTTTTCATTTGAAAGTTTTTCATAATTTTGTTGTGTACATTGTCATTTTTAATTATTTGAGTACTTCAACTTAAACTAAATGTTTTTTTTTTTTTTTTTTTTTTTTTTAAAGTATACATTTATGGTTTTAGTTAACGACAATTACAAAAATATTATAATAATTACTAAAATTATTAGGAATTAATGTATTTCAAATAATTGTAATGCAGGTCCCACTTAACCTAGTAGGATTAATTTGTGTTTGAAGAAAAATCATTTTTGTAAAATTTTATACTATTAATTAAATAAGTCTTTCTTCTGTAAACTGCAAAAGATCTGTTGGCACGTATCAATTTTTCTTAAACTGTTTTGATTGGTAGAAGTTGTCCCGAGTCTCCTCTACTCATTTTAACCAGATCACCACCTAAACTAGCTGGAAGCGTCTCATGCAGCAGGACTCACTCATGGAGAGCAGAAGCGTCCGTAAAACAAAATGCTCTTGGTTGGATTGTGTCGCATAAAGAAAAGGAAAGGATGGTCTGCGTTGAAGACCTGCGGTTTGAAGACCTGATGACGAAAACAACCTAGCTTTCTGACGACACCAGTGGCTGCAGCCGCTTCAGTTCCTTCCTCGTTGACTTCAACAAAGGCTTTATGGATCACCTTCGACACCACCAGGTCGTTGTTGTTGGACATGCCTGAAAGATTCACCTTTTTCTCATCAAAAACATCCTCCATTCCCATGCTGATCAGAAGACTGTTCATGTCGTAGGTTTCCTCCATCTTGAATCTGGGCAGAGACACTTCAACCTCTTGTTTATACATGACTTCTGGTTTGGTCCATTCCATGAGCTTCTCGTAGGTCAGTGCCTTTTCAAGCTGGATAATAAGAGAGACATATCAGATGAATAGTTAAAATAGTCCAAATAAAAAATTGTTTCACAACATCTGACTGGTCACGGCTGGCTAATTAAGCATTCAAATCACCTTCTGAAGGCCAGGGGTGTCGTCTTCCATCTCGTTAGGAAGGATGATCAACATACTGAGATTATTCCCGACATACGGCAGCTCCAGAACCTGACTGTTGATCTCTGGGATGAAGGCCAGAGGAAACTTTGCCTTTTGATACATCATCTTCACTGGTTTAGTTTGATTCTGCCAAACATCAATGGACATACATTATAACCCCTCATATTTCATCATGACTGTTACAAATATAAGTAAAATAATATAAAAAAAAGAGCATGAATTCTCACCTTGTTCAGCTTAAACTGCTCATCTCTGGTGGATTCCTTTGGGAATTTCTTCTCCCAGTTTCCTTTGAAGTAGATGGCGTTCACCAAAACCAGTTTCGTCCTCTCATCGATGGCTCCCTGTGGCACCAAGTCCTTGATCTTCTCTAAAATACAAATGGACATTGTTCACTTTGAGCAGTGATTTGAACTGGTTGGGTTTGATATTTTTATCATTTATCTCAACTCAAGAACCCATGAAGCCAAACATGGCCCTTGAAAAGACATTTTCGCTGAACCTAAAGTGCTGCAAAAAACATGAATTAACTTTTATTTGTAAGAGTTTAGAATAAGTTTAAAATTGAGAATAAGTTTATGCTGGATTTCACCTTGTGTTTTTGTCTCCACCCATTGGTTGATGTTGACACGAGCAGCCTCTGATTGGTTCTTGAAGTCCACCTTCTCCAGTCCGGCTTCATAGTAGCTTTTTGCATCATTGAGGAATTTCTGTAATACAGCAAACCGATTGAGGTGGAAGTGATATTAGAGTTGAGAACATTTCCAGAACCTCCAGTGAATAAACCGAGTCTTACCTCAACAAACTGGTAGGATTGCTCTCCGTAGAGGCGGTTGGCGAGACTCAACACATACGGGACTCCTGGTTTGTTCAGATCACTCATGAACTTGCTGAAGCTGGAATGAATTTGGTCCTCAGGTTTTTCCTCTGGACATTTCTGTTTGCATCAACAATATCAGATTTAATCAGTTGAATCAGACGAACCCAAAGGATAAATGCATCTCTACAGTAAATACAGCTGTTCATGCAACAGAACCTGGACAGAATGTTAGCTAAAGTTCTGAAAACGTTCCCTGTTAACTGGGTTAGTGTTTGATGTAAATATTCATACGAAACCTTGAGTTCAGCAGGAGTCTGAGGATTCTGGGTTTGCTGCATCATTGGTGGTTCATTGTTAAAGCCCAGGACCTACACAGCATTGATATGGTAGAGTTAATAAAGTTAACTTAAACATATATTGTGAATGCACTTCTCAAATGCTCATTTTAATGAGTGGAAAGAGTGATTGATTGCTGGCACTTTACTGTTTATGCCCTGTCTGGAACTCAATTTACATGTGGTGTGTCCAGAATCGAATACTTTCCTACAAGGCAAGTTTATTTATATAGCACATTTCACAATGGTAATTCAAAGTGCTTTACATAGAAGAAAATAAAATAATCAAAAGAAATACGAATAATTAAAACAGTTTTGAATAAAAAATAAAATAAAATACAGTACAAATATTCGGACGAACAGTGGCACAGTGCTCATTCAGTAAATGCACAGCTAAACGTGTTTTGAGTCTGGATTAGTATGCACTGTATTTGAAACACAGTTGGCGAAAAGTCCCCGGATGACCTACTACTACTTCCAAGGTTCTGAAGTGCGCATTCGATGGACACTTTACTATCCCATGAGGCCACGGGAGAAGATTTATGAATGGCAGTGAAGCGACGCAACTGAAGCTGGTTGGTCACGTGACGGTAACAACATGGTGGATGTAGAACGTCTGGATTACATTCATAATACACATTCATACTTCATATAACACGCTTTTTAATGCCCGCAAAGTAAATTCAAATTCAAATGTATACATACTCAGACAGTATGTGTTTCAGACTCAGCTACAGATTAGATCTCGTTCAGGAAACAATTTCCCGTTAGTGAAAGCATTTTTACATATATAAAATGTAAATGCTATAAACAGAGATGGGAAGTAATGAAGTACAAATACTGTGTTACTTTACTTAAGTAGATTTTTCTGGTATCAGTTTACTTCACTATTAATTTTTCTGACAACTTTTTACTTTCACATTTTTTACACAAATGTCTGTACTTTCTACTTATATTTTCAAACCTGGCTCATTACTTTAATTCTAATCTGTATTTGCTGGCATGATCAATACTATTTCTTGTCATTGCGTGCCTTTTTCAACAGAAAACATGACTCCCTCATTGGTGTATAATTTTCTTGACTATCACGCACACAGACGTAGGCTATAAGCTCCCACGGAGCAAGGTAGAAGACAACAAGAAGAATGATTAACGTTATGGATGAGACAGAGGGAGTTAGCGATGTCGACATGACTGAGAATAGAGACATTCCTGATCACGCATGGCCATATATGAGAGATATTATGTAATTGTCTGCGATAAAAAGGATTCCTGGCAAATGCACTACAAATTGTGCGAACCTAAAAAGCACAAAATGCTGCCTTTAAAGAATTCGCCGTTGAATTTATGAAAGCACTTAAAGGTTGTGTTTGACAGTTAATGCCCAGTTTTTGAAGCGATTCGCAGGGGTTCAGATTTAGGAGCGGTTAAGGATTTTTCCCTAAAATGTATTTCTCAGTGATTGTATAAGGGATGCTGCCACATGTTGCTGGTGCTGATGGCACACACATTAATATTCAGTCTTTAGGACAGATTGTTTAGGCCAGTGAATAGTCCATGTCGCCAATTTGAGCATGTACTGATTTAAAGAAATACTTTTTCTTTTTTATTATGGAAATGTGTTCTCTGCTGTTCATTTCTACAGTATTAAGTGGTCATCTGAAACATGACAGGTGTAGTCAGATAGTTTCCATATGCTGTAGAACCGGTAAATCAGGTAAAGTACAAATTATGCTTGTATTCTAATTTTCTTTCTGTTTGTACTTAAATAGAATTTACAGTATAACTCGCCTCAATTTTGTCATTTTTAAAGCATCCAAAGACAAAAGGCAAAATCACCCCAATCTATGATGTGGCCTTAGGGGACGGCAAATAGTTTTTTTTCATCAGCTTAGTCTTTTCTCTGCTTGTGTATTACATGGTAGTTGTTCAGCCTGGATACATTCATTAGCTAACACAATTAGATTTGTAATTTCTTTTGTATTAAAGGGATTGTTCACCCAAAAATGAAAATGCTGTCATCATTTACTCTTGGTTCATTCTACTACTATGGAAGTCAATGGGGTCCATCAGTCGTTTGGTTACCGACTTTCTTCAAAATATCTTCTTTTGTGTTCAGCAGAAGAAAGAAAGTCCTCAATTTACTGATTAGATTCAAAATAGTTTCCATGGAAGGGGTTTTGTTGGTCTTTGATCTTCCTACTGAGAGTCAAACTATGTGTGAATGTTTGCATAGTCTTAGTTCTTGTGACCATGTGATGTTTATACACTTTGGGGGGTACCATTATCTTCATTAATTGCCTCAATTGTCTTTAGATGATTAGATTTAGTGGTCATCTCTAAGGCTGTGTGTAAGGTCAACACTTTCAAAGAATGTCAGCACCTTTAAGGACAGCCCACTGAATGCCTATAAGATACCATGTAAAGTTCCCTTAGTTAGACTTGATGACTGCAGCTACCGACAGCTCGTGTTCTCAATAAAGAATCCTGCTGAAGAAACAACCAAGTATCCTGGTCTTCGCTTCTGAGTTTCCAACACTATATGCTATCTAAATATAATATCAACAAACAACAAGATTAATTAACCTTGAGAGCTGTAATAGTAAAAAACGTGCTATAAGTCTACGATAGAGTACCACATGTAATACTCAGCTATTTCATAGGCAAAGATGTTAGCTTCTCACAGCAGACACGCCCCTTTCAAACAGAAGGCTTGTTCAACTTGACCCAGCGCTGCACAAACCGATGGGTGTAATACATCAAAATACAGCGATAGCGAATAGAGAGCAGACGACTCCTTATGCTTTTGAATTGCTCTCGCGGTAGTTTGATGTTAATAGCGACCCCTAGAGGCAGAGCATATTAACCCAGCATAACATTTTAAGCCAACACAACAGCCGGTTCAAGTCGAACAAGCCTAGACTGTTCAAATCAGAGGCTAAAATCAGGGTAGGAAAAAGCACACAGATTTGAACTCAACACTTGCAATAAATAGTGGAAGCATGAAAATGGTATGTGTGATGAATGTTTTAGAAACAGTAGAGCATGTATTTTTTAAATGTAACAAATATGATGATCAACGACCAGTAAATCTCACGGTTTGAGGGATTCTCAGTCATATAGGGCTGTTTTAACCTTTTTAAAGAATACAGGATTAGAGCATAGTATATAATGTATGGGAATCGTGATGCTTCTGCCCATCCTGGAAGTTGTGGGGAAAGATTGAAAGCTGGAGCTGAACATACAGCGCCAGCAGAGGGTGAGCGGGGCATTAAACAAACAAAAAGTACAGATTACTGATACCCATGTGATTCTTATACTATGGGCACTTTTATGTACTTTGGTCATATTTTTAAAAATACATATAATTTTGGACAAATTCCTCTTTCTTTTTCAAACTAACAATAAAACCTCCTTAAAAACTTTTTACTACCTTTCTATTATGATTTTTTCATACTTTTCAACCTCCTAATAGGTGTCAAAATCACTGTTTTCTCCTTGTCGCACACCCAGGCATTTTAACTTCAACAATGAAAATACAGTTTAAAAATATGACTTATCTGGTAACTATTAATATACCTAAATTAAGCACTAGTAAAATAATTAAAATACATTATAGTATTTAATGTGAGACCACCATCAATATTACTTTTTATACAAAATATAGCTGTCGCACAGTATTGGTGTCATTTCCACCACAACACTGTAATGTCCCTTTAAAAAGTTTGTGTGAAAGATTGTTTAGGTGGTTTCTATGGAAATGTTCCGTGACATCAGAGCATATGTAGGACATGGAGGCAAAAAAAACCCACACTGCCCTCTGTGGTGGAAATGACAGCATGTGGTGGAAACATGCTGTACCTTCAAGGGTGTTTTTAAAAAGTAAAAAAAAAAAAAGGTTAAATAAGAGTATTTTGCATACATGAAATTATAAGTATTAATTCAAAGCTAATCAGTGAAGCTATCTTCCATTTTTTCACAAAAAACTACAGAAATGTCATTTCCGTCACACTGCCCTCTGTGGTGGAAATGACAGCATGTGTTGGAAATGAAATTTATGGTTACAAAGTAAAAATTGATATGGATTGCAAGAGTAGATTTGTGTAATACTTTTTATATTATAATATTATAATAAATTACAATACTTTTATATTTATATTTATATTATAATATTATTTTATTTCTAAATTATACTTTTATGTTAATTGATTTCATTTAGATATATGAAAATTCTATTTTGTTGCATCATTTATTGCTTATATTTTTGCCTTGCCATCAGTTGTGTCAGTTATTTACAGTATGCACTGTAACCGTTCATCTGTGAGACAAATCAGTTGTATATGTCAAACTCAGCACTACACTAAAAACAGTTGTGGTTATGTTTAATGACTTTGTGAATTGAGTTTACTGAGTGTGATGAATTTAAGAGTTTTTCTAATAAATATCTCTACTGTTTCTCTACATTCACGTTAATTCATTGTCATTTCCACCACCACACACATTTTTTAAAAATATTTTAAAAGTTCTCATCACACATTAAAAATGTATCCACAATTTACGAGATCATGCTCTACTTAATATAAAAATTCAAGTTATTTATTTTCTAATAAGCTCTTGCCCAAAACAATATTAAATTTCAGAGTGTGACAGGTGTACAGTTCACCATTTGGTCCTTAGGGTAGTTAATTTATCTCATTGACAAATGTATAATTATTGTACATTGTGGAAAAACTGATAAAACTAGTTACAAAAATGATCTTAGACAATTCTTGAGTGGCATAAGTTATTCTGTTTTTAAATAACAGCTGTATATTGAGATGTGGTGGAAATGACATTTGTTCATTGCAGGTCGGAAAAATGTAAAATATTAACAATTTCTCTTGTAATCTAAGTTTGTCCTCTTACAGACCTTAAAAATAGAGAAATTATTTAAACTTATGAGACTGTGTTACGTGACTTTTGAACAAGTTTTTTTAATTCAACTTCACAAGCCTAAAAGTGCCCCTATTGAAGAAACGCCATGTGTCGATAATACTCCTATTGAGTGAGCGGCCATTAACAAGAGGAAGAACAAGAAAAAGAAGAGTAGAATTTTTTTTTTAATATAAATGATGACAATTTTTTTTTTTTTTTTATGTAAAAATCCTATTAACATAATGTCTGCACCAGTGCTTTAAGTGGCCCAAAAGAGGTGCCGGTACTCTGTTTTTTTTTTTTTTTTTTTTTTTTTTTGCTGACTCCCCTCCTCCCCTGAGGTAACTGGAAGCTTGTTTCCGCCACTGAATAATAAATAAATAATAATAATTGCGACTTTTTATCTCACAATTCTGACTTTTTTTCTCACAATTGCGATAGGCCTATATCAAGTCAGAATTGTGACTTTTTTTCTCACAATTGCGAGATATGAAGTCAGAATTGTGAGAAATAAAGTCGCAATTCTGAGATATAAAGTCGCAATTCTGAGAAATAAAGGCGCAATTGGGATATATAAAGTAAGAATTGCATGATATAAAGTCGCAAAATGCGTGTTATAAAGTCAGAATTGTGAGATATAAACTATTCTGAGAAAGAAAAAAAAGTCCGTCTTTTTTTTCCTTAGAATTTGACTTTATAGCCTCTCTCACAATTGTGAGTTTATATCTCACATTTCTGAGAAAAGATGTCAGAATTCTGACTTAATAAGACGCAATTGCGACTTTATTTCACGCAATTCTGACTTTATATCGATCGCAATTCTGACTTTATAACACGCAATTGTGACTTTATTTCACGCAATTCTGACTTTATATCTCGCAATTCTGAGAAATAAAGTCAGAATTGCGAGATGTAAACTCGCAATTGTGAGATAAAAAGTAGCAATTATATTTTAAAATGTTTTATTCTGTGGCGGAAACAAGCTTCCATAGGTAACAACAACTATGAAGGTTTTATATACAGCAGTCAACAGACGACCTTATAAAAAATAATAAATCCTTTATTAGTTTGTGGATTTGCTTGAGCTAGAATGAGCTACTGAACATAAATAAAATGTGCAAAAGGGTATTGAAAAAATACCCTTAGAAAGAGCTACTGAAGAAAGTGCTACTGAACATAAATAATATGCGCAAAGGGGTATTGAAAAAACAGAGTCTGAAGCCAGGAGAGCATATTAAGTGTTCATGTTTGTATTTTAACCGAGCAGCTATGGTTGCGCGTTTCTCACACCCTCTCCGGACGTTGAGTTGTTGACAGCAGCAAAAGCGACGCATGCGCTTTTCACAAACTCAAGGGTGTATGGGACGGGTAATGTAGTCTCTGCTCTCGGTGGGTCGAATTAGGAGGATAGGAAGCGTGCATTGTGAAGGGCGCTCTGAAAAGCGGCAGCGCAGCCAGAGGATTAAAACAGATGTGCAAATGAGCGTACCGGTACGCTAAAAGCACGTTCTGGGCGCACGGAGAGGTGGCGGTACGCTCAAGAGCTATATTTGGAAGTGGCGGTACTGAGTACCGGCGCGTACCGGCCCACTTAAAGCACTGGTCTGCACCCCAGCAAACATTATAAAACAATCACTCTCTCGTCACCCTCTTTTAAAAGTATATTGTGTGAGATCACCTTAATCATCTGAGCCGCTGTGTTTCCTCTTACACCGAGCAACACCATGGCCAGAGCCGAGGAGATGCTGACAGGAGAGAAGAACACATTTCCTGATGCGTTTCCTCCGCTGATCTTCTTGAACAGGTTGAGGGAGAACTGTGTGTTTGCTGCAGTCAAAGACTCCATTTTCACAAGCTAGAAAGTAAGAGAGAGAGAGAGAGAGATGATCAGAATAACAATGTGAAAATCCCAAACAGGGCATTGCTCAGTTCAGTTTCATTTCCTGTGTAAACAACATCACGTGCTTGTCTAAGAAAAAATATATCCATGCATTATCTTTCATATGACAGTACAGCACTAGAACAGCAGTTTTTGCATAATTTTCATCATTACACAGAAGTGTAATGTAAAAAATCTGTTCTATTCAAGCACTACCTAGAGTTTTGTTTTAGCAGGAACGATGATGTTTCCCCGTGTGTCAGAGGTGAAAGAATGATTTGCTGAGTTTCATTCTTACAAACGTTGTCTTGCCCTAAATAGTACGGAGCCCCTAAAGGGACGTGGTTGGTGGAAATTTTTTTAGGTTGGGAGATTTTTTTTTTTTTAAATCTTTTGCGTTCCCTCGCAAAGATATTTGCGTTCCCACCCAAAACCTGTTTTGAGCTCGGACAGACACTTCCTGTTGAAATGTCCCGCTGGCAGTGTTTCAGAGCTCCGTACGTTAATGGATCGTTTCATAGTGTTTGAACTTGGACACAAATATAAAGAAATGCGGTCAGTGCTTATAAGGAGTTCAGTGAAGTTGGCAATATTCACATAGGCTATTCGAACTTCCCTATTCTTGAGCTAAACGTTGTTAAAACACAAACAACACCTATTTACAATCACAGTAACCTAGACAACGAGCAACAACCCGATTCTCATCAAAACAAGCTTTATAATATAGGCTAAATTGATCTCTATGAGCAGGCGGCTGAGAGACTAGTTCAAAGGGACCGTCTGCAAAGTGCAATATAACCCCAAAACGACTACAGCATCAACTCACAGTCAAATAGTCATTAACTTCAATGTTACAAACTGTAGTGCCACCCAATTCAGTTTACACATCAATGGTGACCCACTGGTCATACTACACTACTTTTGCACATTTTATATTATGAAAAAATTCAATAACTTCACTGTAACACACCAAATTTAGTTTACACATGACACATCACTGCTCTAATGTTGCAACAGTTAGTTATGGAAGTAATTACACATAAAAAGTAGGTAAGTAATAATAATAAGTAGGCCTATTCTTTACACAAATGATATTGGTACTGTAGGCTACGCAGCTTTTGCATTATATTTGCTTACTGAATTTGATGGCATTACACTGTACACTGTATGTAAGCCTACACTTCACACAGTGTGAAGTTATTTCATATTTATTTCTAAAAAGGGTGAAGTTATTGCTTTTATTTCATAATAAATAATCATAAAAATTCTGCATTTTTTATAAGTAATGTATAACCAGCAGGAGAGCAGTGATGTGTGAACTGAATTTGGTGACAATTCTGCACATTTTATATTATTAAACATATTCAATAGCTTCACTGTGACACACTGACAGTCCTACAGTGAAGCACAGTGGAAGCTATTGAATATGTTTAATAATAGGCTATAAAATGTGCAGAAGGGTTTTGAGATTTGCACTTTACAGACGGCCCCTTATTTGGACTTGTCTCTCATTCGTCTGGTTAGAGAAATTAATATTAGCCTATAAAGCTTGTCTTCTATAAAGACCTCAGAGCAGAAATGAGTGAGAAACACCCAGAAACACCTCATATGTGCCGCTCACAGTAAGGGTCTTTCCTTGCCATTAGGGTCATTCTATCAGAAACGTACATTATCTGTCCTTGAACTGTGCAGTGAATAAATAGTATTTCATCCAAAAAATTCTAAAACTGGCTCATAGTTGATTTCTGTGAGTTGTTCTGTAAAGGAATATGTCATTCATTAGGTTCTCAGATATTTTTTTATTTATTAAAAACACTTTTGAAAATTACAAATCCTGTCCATGTCCTTGTCCTCAGCCAAATTGGAGCTACAGCTTTCATAGTTTTGTTATGCTAAAAACTGTTATTTAGAAAAAAAAAACTCCATCAATAACAAGTTTAAGCTGTTATCATTCACATCAACTGATAAAAAACATGAAATTATATATAAATTCTACAAATAAATTCTATTTTACAACTATCCCCATGTTTTGGTCAGTCCTGTCAAGTTTACATAAAACTCTACATAAAATGTGTGAAATACGCCTTTAAGGGTATCACTCAGAGGAAGTGACTTCATTTGACCCAGGTGAAGCTGACATTGATCAAGGCTGAATTCTGTCATTGAATTGTATGATTTTAAGCTTGTTTGTGTATGGTTTTTTTTAGGAAGACGAGCTAAAGGGTCAGGCCTTGTCATGGTAAAACATTCCAAAAAATAATAAAAATGTTTTAAATCCAAATCATGTCTAAAAAGGTTACTGAAATTCCTTGCTTGCATGTTAACAGTTTTTATGCTAGCATGCTAGCAGGCTGAGTAATGGCAGTTTAGAATGGCCAACCGTCAGGCCCTGTCACATTACTGTGTGACACGGCCTTACAAATTAATGTTATTGTTCTGTTTTATTACATTTATTGCATGTATTTAATGCATGCAATGGTAAAATGAAGGCCCAGGTGCTTGATTTTTATACAACTGTGGCCATGGAAGTGATTGGAACACCTGAATTCAATTATTTGGAGGGCTGTCCCAATACTTTTGGCAATATTATGTATGTCCTTGGCTGAATTTTACCATAGTCTAATATTACATTAACATTAAAATTATAATAATAATTTAAAAAGAAATGCCAATCAAAACTTAAATAAAGAACACAAAACATAACTTTTTCTGCATCATCAAAATCCATAAAGTCAGTCCTGTCACACAGGAAATTATGACAAAAGTGAACTATTTGAGGAAATATTAATTAATTAATCTCTTTAACTGTGTAGATGAGGGTGGGGGTATATATCCACTACTATGTTTTTGTAAAAATCTCCTATGTAAAGGTAGTTATTTTACAACTATATGAGTGCCTGGTGGGTATTCTGTGATTTTTTTTTTGTACTACAGTTGACTGAAAAGTTACTTGTATTTCTTAAATGAATTCTAAAACCATGTTAGATACAATCAGGGACATGTGATCAATAAGAAAATGCTATTTGCATCAAAGGAATTCATTAGGAAACCATTCTAACAGATACAAATTTGTCTGTGACAGGGCCTGACATTTTTGGGGTGAAATGCGTATAAAAATATATTTTATTCAATCATAAAAACATGCTGAGATGGCATGATATGTGTTCCTCATAGTTTAACATGTCCTCCATATGACTCAACCTTCTGATTTAAGAAAAATATATTTTTTCCCTCAATATTTTTTATAAGTGGAAATGTACGTTTCTGGTAATGCTTGGATTAACACGTCTACGTTTCCTTCCATTAATAATAATAATGTCTAGTGCGGTGGCTGTGATATATATAAACCTACCAACGTCCGTTGTCATGATTTTTGGAATGACTTATCAAGAGGAAAAAATTACGTTTTGGTCGCATAACATCGGTTAATGGAAACGCAGACATTTCGCAATAGTTTTTTTCGCAATAGAAAAAAATCGCAAAAGTTTTGCGCAAATCTGTAATGGAAACGCGCATGCCAATGAAGACCGGATGTGCCAATATAGTGACATGTGCCACTGGCTTCTGTGCGTCATGTTAATGTTAATACTGCTGCTGCTGATTTCGACGCCAGGAAAATACAAAAAGCGAAAATACAAAAAGCGAAAACAACTGCAAATCCACGTTTCGCTGCCTGGAGTCGTTATTTCTGTGAATTGCAGCGATTCATTTGCTTCTCTTTGCTGTAGCTTTCGACAGTCTCTATAAATATATCCCAGATTTATTTGTCAAATCTATTTGTACAGTCAATCTCAAAGCTCTTTCCCATTTTAGATGTGTTGTGTGTGTTTTTCGCGGCATTCACGCTGAAAACCAGCGCTACTACTTAGTCTTTTGCCACTCAGTGGGCGTAACCGCAGTCACTCCGGCCGACAGTGACATCACACACATATCCTCTCATTCCCTCCTCTCATGGTTGAGTAACCCGAGACGTTTTACAGAAGGGCTGGGTTTGGTTTAGAGGATGGGCTCTTCAGGGCGAGATAATGTTTATAAGAATGAAACTTAGTGACTCAGCAGATCATTCTTTCACCATTCTTTCATGGGGAAACATCATCGTTCCTGCTAAAAAAAACTCTAGGTAGTGCTTGAATAGAACAGATTTTTTACATTACACTTCTGTATGTGTAATGATGAAAATTATGCAAAAACTGCTGTTCAAGTGCTGTACTGTCATATGAAAGATAATGCATGGATTTATTTTTTTCTTAGACAAGCATGTGATGTTGTTTACACAGGAAATGGCAACTGAACTGAGCAATGCCCTGTTTGGGATTTTCACATTGTTATGCTGATCATCTCTCTCTCTCTCTTACTTTCTAGCTTGTGAAAATGGAGTCTTTGACTGCAGCAAACACACAGTTCTCCCTCAACCTGTTCAAGGAGATCAGCGGAGGAAACGCATCAGGAAATGTGTTCTTCTCTCCTGTCAGCATCTCCTCGGCTCTGGCCATGGTGTTGCTCGGTGCAAGAGGAAACACTGCAGATCAGATGATTAAGGTGATCTCACACAATATACTTTTAAAAGAGGGTGACGAGAGAATGAACTGTTTTGTTTGATTGTTTTATAATGTTTGCTGGGGTGCACTTATGATGTTAGTATGATTTTTACATTAAAAAAATTGTCATAATTTATAAATAAAAGGCATTTTTTCTACTCTTCTTTTTCTTCTTCTTCCTCTTGTTAATGGCCGCTCACTCCAATAGGAGTATTATTACCACATACTGTATATCTTACATATCTGTAATCTGTATTTTTTGTTTGTTTAATGCCCCGCCCACCCTCTGCTGGCGCTGTATGTTCAGCTCCTCCAGCTTCCACTCTTTCCCCTCAACTTCCAGGATGGGCAGAAGCATCACGATTCCCATACATTATATACTCTAATCCTGTATTCTTTAAAAAGGTTAAAACAGCCCTATATGACTGAGAATCCCTCAAACCGTGATATTTACTGGTCGTTGATCATCATATTTGTTACATTTAAAAAATAATAATAATACATGCTCTACTGTTTCTAAAACATCACATTATTTATTGCAAGTGTTGAGTTCAATCCTGTGCTTTTTCCTACCCTGATTTTAGCCTCTGATTTGAACGCTGTGTTTGAAGGGGCGTGTCTGCTGTGAGACTTCAGTGTAAACGCCCACAGCTGAGTATTACATGTGGGACTCTATCGTAAACGTTTAGCATGTTTTTACTACTACAGCTCTCAAGCTTAACTAATCATGTTGTTTGTTGATATTATATTTAGATAACCTATAGCCAGAGATGGCAAAAGTGCACACATCCTTCACTAAAGCAGAAGTACAGATACTCACGTTTCAAGTAGCCATTACTATACCTGTTTTAGTGTCGCGCTGGTAACTGGACCTCACATCCGATTGATGCTTTAATACAAAAGAACTTACATTTCAAATTTTGTTAGCTAATGAATGTATCCAGGCTGAACAAGCATAGCAAAGTCTAAGCTGATGGAGTTATCTCTCTATAAATTGCAGAAACGTCTGTCTGTCTGTACGTCCGTGTGTGTGTGTGTGTGTGTGTGTGTGTGTGTGTGTGTTAACCACATATCTCTCGAACCGTTAGTCCGATGGATTTCAAATTTAACAGGTGTCTCGCTACGGGCACGAGTAAATGCAGTGCCAAGTTTGACGTTGTTTGGATGAGAAATGCTAAAGATATCGTTAAATATATCATTTTTAAAAGGTTGTGGTTTAAAAATAAACATTCTGACATTAGAGGGTTGTATCGGTCAAAGAAGCCCCAAGAAGGTTATGGTTTAAAATTAAACACTCAGTCAGCTACACTGTTTACTTCTGAATATTATAGTTTATTCACAGCCATCATTTGTGGTAACCTATTCAAACTGTTTGCTCAAGCGTAGCATTTTTTTGGAGTTCACTGTGTAGCCTGCTCCCTCAATCGTTGCGCTTATTCATTTGTGGATGTTAACTGAATCGATAAGTCACCTACGCTGTTTACTTCTGTATATTATCTATCTATAAATTGCGGAACGTCTTTCTGTCTGTGTGTCTGTGTGTGTGTTATTCGCATATCTCTCGAACCGTTAGTCTGATGGATTTCAAACTTGACAGGTGTCTTGCTACGGGCACGAGTAAGTGCAGTGCCAAGTTTGACGTTGTTTGGATAAGAAATGCAAAAGATATTGTTAAATATATATCGATAAAAAAAGCACGTAAGTAGCGTTTTCTCGGAGTACCCTGTGTATCCTGCTCCCTGAATCGTGTAGTTTAATGTTCCACATTTATTGTATGTCATTATGTCAGTATCAGTATTTGCTTTCTACCATGCACAAATAAAAATGTCACTGAAATTTTGCTGTGTAATTGTAACAGTGAGCACTCAAATACATCAAACCAACAATTACTAAAAACGCACACAAAAACTGATTTTGCACGGGCACTTTGCACTGCTCCCTGAATCGATGCGCTTATATTCATTTGTGGATGATAACTGAATCTGTAAGTCAGCTATTCTGTTTACTTCTGAATATTATATTTCATTCTGGTGCGCTTAAAGTTATCGCTACTGTGTAATAGTAGCCTATGCTATTCACCAACTAAACATATCCTATTCAATGCGTTCACAGTCTCTTACACGGGCACCAAACCAACAATTATTAAAAACACACACAAAAACTGATTTTGCACGGGCATTTTGCACTAGTACTGTAAATTCTATTTAAGTACAAACAGAAAATTATAATGCAAGCATAATTTACACTTCACCTGATTTACCGGTTCTACAGCATATGGAAACTATCTGACTAAACCTGTCAGGTTTCAGATGACTGCTTAATACTGGAGAAATTAACAGCAGAGAACACATTTCCATAATAAAAAAAGAAAAAGTATTTCTTTAAATCAGTACATGATCAAATTGGTGACATGCACTATTCACTGGCCTAAACAATTTGTCCTAAAGACTGAATATTAACGTGTGTGCCATCAGCACCAGCAACATGTGGCAGCATCCCTTATACAAACACTGAGAAATACAATTTTAGGGAAAAATCCTTAGCCGCTCCTAAATCTGAACCCCTGCGAATCGCTTCAAGACCTGGGCATTATCTGTCAAACACAACCTTTAAGTGCTTTCATAAATTCAACAGCGAATTCTTGAAAGCCAGCATTTTGTGCTTTTTAGGTTCACACAATTTGTAGCGCATTTGCCAGGAATCCTTTTTAACGCAGACAATTACATAATCTCTCTCATATATGGCCATGCGTGATCAGGAATGTCTCTATTCTCAGTCATGTCGACATCGCTAACTCCCTCTGTCTCATCCATAACGTTAATCATTCTTCTTGTTGTCTTCTGCCTTGCTCTGTGGGAGCTTATAGCCTACGTCTGTGGTGCGTGATAGTCAAGAAAATTATACACCAATGGGGGAGTCATGTTTTCTGTTGAAAAAGGCACGCAATGACAAGAAATAGTATTGATCATGTCAGCAAATACAGATTAGAATTAAAGTAGTGAGCCAGGTTTGAAAATATAAGTAGAAAGTACAGACATTTGTGTAAAAAATGTGAAAGTAAAAAGTTGTCAGAAAAATAAATAGTGAAGTAAACTGATACCAGAAAAATCTACTTAAGTAAAGTAACACAGTATTTGTACTTCATTACTTCCCATCTCTGTTTATAGCATTTACATTTTATACATGTAAAAATGCTTTCACTAACGGGAAATTGTTTCCTGAACGAGATCTAATCTGTAGCTGAGTCTGAAACACATACTGTCTGAGTATGTATACATTTGAATTTGAATTTACTTTGCGGGCATTAAAAAGTGTGTTATATGAAGTATGAATGTGTATTATGAATGTAATCCAGACGTTCTACATCCACCATGTTGTTACTGTCACGTTACCAATCAGCGTCAGTTGCGTCGCTTCCCTGCCATTCATAAATCCTCTCCCGTGGCCTCATGGGATAGTAAAGTGTCCATCGAATGCGCACTTCAGAACCTTGGAAGTAGTAGTAGGTCATCCGGGGACTTTTCGCCAACTGTGTTTCAAATACAGTGCATACTAATCCAGACTCAAAACACGTTTAGCTGTGCATTTACTGAATGAGCACTGTGCCACTGTTCGTCCGAATATTTGTACTGTATTTTTTATTTTTTATTCAAAACTGTTTTAATTATTCTTATTTCTTTTGATTATTTTATTTTCTTCTATGTAAAGCACTTTGAATTACCATTGTGTATGAAATGTGCTATATAAATAAACTTGCCTTGCCTTACTCTTTTGGTGTAGGGAAGTATTCGATTCTGGACGCACCACATGTAAACTGAGTTCCAGGCATGGCATAAACAGTAAAGTGCCAGCAATTAATCACTCTTTCCACTCATTTAATTATCAAAGGCCTGAGGGCCAAAATCAACAAAGAATGTGTTTGACATCATCAGTTCTTCATTGTCTTTTCTAGTACATTTGAAACTATTCTAATGAGCATTTGAGAAGCATTTAACTCTACCATATCAATGCTGTGTAGGTCCTGGGCTTTAACAATGAACCACCAATGATGCAGCAAACCCAGAATCCTCAGACTCCTGCTGAACTCAAGGTTTCGTATGAATATTTACATCAAACACTAACCCAGTTAACAGGGAACGTTCTCAGAACTTTAGCTAATATTCTGTCAAGGTTCTGTTGCATGAACAGCTGTATTTACTGTAGAGATGCATTTATCCTTTGGGTTCGTCTGATTCAACTGATTAAATCTGATATTGTTGATGCAAACAGAAATGTCCAGAGGAAAAACCTGAGGACCAAATTCATTCCAGCTTCAGCAAGTTCATGAGTGATCTGAACAAACCAGGAGTCCCGTATGTGTTGAGTCTCGCCAACCGCCTCTACGGAGAGCAATCCTACCAGTTTGTTGAGGTCAGACTCGGTTTATTCACTGGAGGTTCTGGAAATGTTCTCAACTCTAATATCACTTCCACCTCAATCGGTTTGCTGTATTACAGAAATTCCTCAATGGCGCAAAAAGCTACTATGAAGCTGGACTGGAGAAGGTGGACTTCATGAACCAATCAGAGGCTGCTCGTGTCAACATCAACCAATGGGTGGAGACAAAAACACAAGGTGAAATCCAGCATAAACTTATTCTCAATTTGAAACTTATTCTACACTCTTACAAAAGTTATTTCATGATTTTGCAGAACTTTAGTTTCAGCGAAAATGTCTTTTCAAGGGCCATGTTTGGCTTCATGGGTTCTAGAGTTGAGCTTTATAGTAAAAATATCAAACCAACCAGTTCAAATCACTGCTCAAAGTGAACAATGTCCATTTGTATTTTAGAAAAGATCAAGGACTTGATGCCACAGGGAGCCATCGATGAGATGACAAAACTGGTTTTGGTGAACGCCATCTACTTCAAGGGAAACTGGAAGGACAAATTCCCAAAGGAATCCACCAGAGATGAGCAGTTTAAGCTGAACAAGGTGAGATTTCATGCTCTTTTTTAATATTATTTTAATAATATTTGTAACAGTCATGATGAAATATGAGGGGTTATAATGTGTTTCCATTGATGTTTGGCAGAATCAAACTAAACCAGTGAAGATGATGTATCGAAAGGCAAAGTTTTCTCTGGCCTTCATCCCAGAGATCAACAGTCAGGTTCTGGAGCTGCCGTATGACGGAAAGAATCTCAGTATGTTGATCATCCTTCCTAACAAGATGGAAGATGGAATATGGAGATGGAAGACCACTGGCCTTCAGAAGGTGATTTAAATGCTTAATTAGCCAGCCGTGACCAGTCAGATGTTTACTTGTGAAGCAGTTTTCATTTTGACTATTTCAGTTATTTCTCTGACATGTCTCTCTTATTATCCAGATTGAAAAGGCACTGACCTACGAGAAGCTCATGGAATGGACCAAACCAGAAAACATGAGTCAAGAAGAGGTTCAAGTGTCTCTGCCCAGATTCAAGATGGAGGAAACCTACGACATGAACAGTCTTCTGATCAGCATGGGAATGGAAGATGTTTTTGATGAGAAAAAGGTGAATCTTTCAGGCATGTCCTCCAACAACGACCTGGTGGTGTCGAAGGTGATCCATAAAGCCTTTGTTGAAGTCAACGAGGAAGGAACTGAAGCAGCTGCAGCCACTGGTGTCGTCGCAAGGGTATTGTGTTATATCAAACCGCAGGTCTTCAACGCAGACCATCCTTTCCTTTTCTTCATCCGACACAATCCAACCAAGAGCATTTTGTTTTACGGACGCTTCTGCTCTCCATGAGTGAGTCCTGCTGCATGAGACGCTTCCAGCTAGTTTAGGTGATGATCTGGTTAAAATGAGTACAACTTCTACAAATCAAAACAGTTTAAGAAAAATTGATATGTGCCAACAGATCTTTTGCAATTTACAGGAGAAAAACTTATTTAATTAATAGTATAAAATTGTACAAAAATGATTTGCTTCAAACAGAAATTAATCCTACTAGGGTAAGTGGGACCTGCATTACAATTATTTGAAATACATTAATTCCTAATCATTTTAGATCAGGGTTATTATCGTTAACTAAAACCATAAAAGTTACTTGAAAAAACCCCCAAAAAAAACATTTCGTTTAAGTTGTAGTACTCAAATAATTAAAAATGACAATGTACACAACAAAATTACGAAAACTTTAAAATGAAAACAAAATAGCTTATAATAAAAAGGAAATCTACCAAAAAAAAAATATTACCAAAAACTATAATAGTATATCAATGATAAATGTTACAAACTGCTCGGATACGCAAAGACTGAGGATCCAAAGGCAGTGGTTTATTAAAGGGTAATCCAAAGTATCATTTGGCTAAATATTATGTGTATGCATTCACTGTAACAGTATATTCAACATAAATGAAATAAATCTTTACAATTCTTCAATAAAACCTGATTTTGAGTCATTTTTTACTGTAAACCGCTGTGACAAATTAACTGTGGTCAAACTCTGGTGCCAATGAAACTCAAAGAAACTGGTTTCTGAAAAGAGTGTTGAGGGGAAAAAACATGTAAAGAGAGGAAATTAATTTACCATTTTAATTAGTAAAATAAGTTTATTTTTATGAATGTAAGAGTTTATATGTTTATATATATATATATATATATATATATAAATATAAATACAAAAAAATATATATTTTTACCATTAAGAGAATTCTGTTTCATAATATTACTGTATAAAAGTTGCTGAAAAACTTAGGAGTTTTAATGAAGTTCGGGAATACTGTAGATTTTTGTTGCAATTGAACTGCATTTCATGTAAAATAAAGCTTAATTTTAGTTTAAGTTTAGTTATTTTGTTATGAGCTTTTGTCGATTTTATTTAGGTGGGTTTTTCCATTCAATTTAGCCTTTATTTTTATTTTATTTTTAGTAATTGATTAGCTTATCAAAATAGATGTATTAATAAACATTTCTTATTTTTAATTTTTTCCATCTAATATTTATATTTTATTTCATCTTTATTTTAACTACCCAAAGTAATTTTTAGTTTTAGTTGACAATAACAACACTTGCCAAGAGTTCAGAGTTTAGACTTTGTTTCTACACACACACACACACACACACACACACACACACACACACTGGAGTAAAAAAAATAAAAGTGTGACAACTAGCCCCAGTGTCCTCTACACCATGGTTCCAGAAGGTCATTTAAAATTTCTTACTTAAGTCACTGCATAGATTTAAAAAAAAAAAAAAAAAAAACACACTAATGTCTGAGAACCACAAATGCGTCTTTATTTTTTGTTTTGTTTAGTTGAAAAAGTGTCACTCAGGATCCAACAATTTACCCATTCGTTCCAGCCTGTGTCCACTTTGTGTCGCGATGATGCACAACAACTGACATTATTGGCATGTGCCAGTGGATAGTGGCACATCATGCCTATAATAATGTCAGTGACACATGCCACTATCCACTGGCACATGCCAATAATGTCAGTTGCTGTGCATCATCGCGACACACGGACACTGAAGTCATGACACCTGACTGACACCGAGTTGCGGAACATGTCTCCGTATGTTGTGACACCTCAGTGACAATCCAACCGTCTTGACTTGCATTGCGAGAAGCTGGCTGCATCCTTGTCATTTATGACTTATAACAAAAAACAAAACAATGTCTAAAAGATGCTATGTGACAAGGTGTACAACAAACAAGCTAAAAAACCCAGAAATAAGTTTTTATAAGCTGTCGACCCCAAAAAACGAGCGTTTAAGGACATAAAAGTGGACACAGGCTGGAACGAATGGGTAAATTGTGGGATCCTGAGTGACGCTTATTCAACTTCAAATAAAAGCGTTTATACTTTTCATTTAAAACAAAAAATAAAAATAAAGACGCATTTGCGGTTCTCAGACATTAGTGTTTTTTTTTTTTTTTTTTTTTTTTACATCTATGCAGTGACTTTTTAAGTAGACATTTTAAATGACCTTCTGGAACCACGGTGTAGGGGACACTGGGGCTAGTTGTCACACTTTTATTTATTTATTTTTTCTCCAGTGATCATTTCTGTTTAAAAATCTGTGTGTGTGTGTAGACACAAACTCTAAACTCTTGACAAGTGTTGTTATTCTTAACTAAAACTAAAAATGTAATTACTTTGGGTCATTAAAACAAAGATGAAATTATATATACAGTGCAATGCATAAGTGAATACACCCATGCTAAAGTTGACTAAAAAGAGGAATAAAAAATCATATTTTGGAAATTGAACGTAATGCCTTAATTTGAAAAATTAGGAAAAATTCAACCTTTAAGGACACCAATTTTCTTTGTGAATGAATAATGTATCATAAATAAATGTTCTTCCTTAAAATACATGGTGCATAAGTGAGTACACCCCTATGTTAAATTCCCATAGAGGCAGGCAGATTTTAATTTTTAAGTATTTTAAAAAAATTTTTTTTAGGATACTATGCATCCTGATAAAGTTCCCTTGGCCTTTGGAATTAAAATAGCCCCACATCATCACATAGCCTTCACCATACCTAGAGATTGGCATGGGGTACTTTCCATAAGATCATCTCTCAATGCAAATCAAACTAGCTTTTAGGCTAACTGAAATAAAACCATGCCTATATATATATTTTCTTTAGTGGAAGCAATAAAATAATTTTTAAATCAATAAACACCTTTTTAAATCAATATTTTGTGTCAAATTATTGATTTATTTGGTAGGTATCCATGTAATAAGCAGGATAATGTAGAACGAGGCGGTTGTTATAGCGAATACAACCCCTTCAGGCTGATTCTCCGCTTCGCGTCAGGGTCCTGATCAGCCTGCCGCTATAACAGCTGCCTCGCTCTACATTATCCCTTACATATGTGTATTACAACATATACACCCTGATGTCACATTCATAAAAATAAACTTATTTTACTAATTAAAATGGTAGATTGATTTCCTCTCTTTCCATGTTTTTTCCCCTCAACACTCTTTTCAGAAACCAGTTTTATCTGAGTTTCATTGGCACCAGAGTTTGACCACAGTTAATTTGTCACAGCGGTTTACAGTTAAAAATGACACAAAATCAGGTTTTATTGAAGAATTGTAAAGATTTATTTAATTTATGCTGAATATACTGTTACAGTGAATGCATACACATTATATGTAGCCTCATAAATGATTCTGTAAACTGCTAGATTTGATTACATGAACAGTAGCATGAAGAGACCCGTCCAGAACCACAGCCTGAAAGAGACTCAGGACAACTGCAATGCATTTAATTTCTTCAATCATAAACACGTTTCCTAGAACTCTCCTGGACTCATTATCCCTGATGCTGTCAACTGTGTAACCTTGTTAAAGCTACACTGTGTAATTTAAGTTGATTCTAAGCAAAAAAAAACACTTTGTTCTTTCAAAATGATATGTGCTCATTAATGTCTAATTACTTCTACCAACTAATCAAGTATTCTCGTAAGCGTAGAATCTGCCATTTAGAATACATATGAGCGAGCCGCTCGAATGGCGGCAATCATGTTGCGCCTCCATCTTGAAAATACATTCGCCAAAGAGGGACATACCTGGAAGTTCAAGCTTCGCCTTTTGCGTTTTTACACTCAGTGGCACCGTGACGAATGCGAAGGGGAGATAACTCGCGACTGCCGGCAGATTTGAAATAATACGGACACCATAGGAGTTAAAACGCTCTCTGAATGGGAGGGGCTAGAAAGTAATATTCAGTTGGTAGTCATTAACAATTTCACTGCTAGATGGGAGAAAATCCTAAACTGTGTAGTTTTAACTTCATCTATATAAGCCTGATTTATTCCGTCATTCATTGCTAAGTCTTGTGTGTGTCACCTCTGCATTTCTGAGCGCTTCTTTGATTATCTGTTCCATGGTTTTAAGCCTGTTGCCTGTTTTTCCAGATTTTTCCTGGTATCTATTTGGATTGTTTGCCTGTGTTTTGACCTTTTGCCTGTTTTGGATTACGTCTTTGGATTAGTGATGGGAACAAAGCTTTGAATCAATTGAACTAATTGCTTTGCAAAATGATTCACTATTTCAAAGCATTTGAAACGCCATTCGCTGGTGACGCCTGCTGGTCAAAACAGTGTAAATGCAACAAAAATCATGTGACTTTGGCAATTTAAAACACGCGTCGAACCACTGATTCGAAACAAAAGATTCATAAAGGTTTCGAAGCTTCATGAAGGAGTGTTTCGAAAGCTCCCATCATTACTTTGAATTACCCTTTAATAAGCTACTGCCTTTGGATACTCAGCCTTTGCGTATCCGAGCAGTTTGTAACATTTATCATTGATATTCTATTATAGATTTTTTTTCATTTTAAAGTT
Organism: Vimba vimba; assembly: GCA_022828995.1. NCBI lineage: Eukaryota > Metazoa > Chordata > Actinopteri > Cypriniformes > Leuciscidae > Vimba > Vimba vimba. The sequence goes on along the minus strand of CM040830.1, from coordinate 35,637,060 downwards.
TTCATAATTTTGTTGTGTACATTGCCATTTTTAATTATTTGAGTACTTCAACTTAAACAACATTTTTTTTTTCAAGTAACATTTATGGTTTTAGTTAACGATAATAACCCTGATCTAAAATGATTAGGAATTAATGTATTTCAAATAATTGTAATGCAGGTTCCACTTACCCTAGTAGGATTAATTTGTGTTTGAAGCAAAATCATTTTTGTAAAATTTTATATTATTAAAGCTACACTGTGTAACTTTTTAAGTTGATTCTTAGCAAAAAACACTTTGTTCTATCAAAAGTATATGTGCTCATTCATGTGTAATTACTTCCACCAACTAATCAAGTATTCTCGTAAGCGTAAAATCTGCCATTTATAATACATACGAGCGAGTCGCTCGAATGGTGGTAGCCATGTTGCGCCTCCATCTTGAGAATACATTCGCCAAAGAGGGACATACCTGGAAATTCAAGCTTCGCCTTTCGCGTTTTACACTCAGTGGCACCGTGACGAATGCGAAGGGGAGATTACTCGCAACTGAACTCGCAGATTTGATCGCAACTGATTACTCGCAGATTTGAAAGATTGCTGAAGATGGAGGATCACGCCTATTTTCGAGGACATGTGGCAGAGTCGCCAAGGAAGCGAAAGAGAGAATTAAAACGTCAACGAGACAGGCAAATCAGCAAGACCAAAGTCAATATTGACGTAAAGGAGCAAAGATTTTAAAACGGACGCCGAAGTTGCCTGCTTTCTTCTCGGCAGGTAATTCAGCCTATTTGTGTAAATTCAAAGTTTTGTAGTTGCTTGTCTAACCATAGCAGAACGCCAGAACGAACTCTAGTACAACTTGCGTTACTTTTCCTCGCGTCAATGGTGAAAAAGTATTGTTTACCTTGTAACATAAATCTGTGCTGCGACGGATCACAGGTGATGAATAGTTTTAAAGGCGCAATTTTTGTGAAGTCGAACTGGAAGCCATGTTAATCTTGGAATAATACGGCCACCGTAGGAGTTAAAATGACCTCGGAATTGAAAGGAACAGAAACTAATATTCACTGGGTAGTCATATACAATTTCACCACTAGATGGGGGAAAATATCACACAGTGTAGCTTTAATTAAATCAGTCTTTCTCCTGCAAATTGCAAAAGATCTGTTGGCACATATACATTTTTCTTAAACTGTTTTGATTTGTAGAAGTTGTCTCGAGTCTCTCCTACTCATTTTAACCAAATCACCACCTAAACTAGCTGGAAGCGTCTCATGCAGCAGGACTCACTCATGGAGAGCAGAAGCGTCCATAAAACAAAATGCTCTTGGTTGGATTGTGTCGGATGAAGAAAAGGAAAGGATGGTCTGCGTTGAAGAACTGCGGTGTGGTATAACTCAAAAACATCATGACGGCACCGGTGGCTGCAGCCGCTTCGGTTCCTTCCTCGTTGACTTCAACAAAGGCTTTATGGATCACCTTCGACACCACCAGGTCGTTGTTGTTGGACATGCCTGAAAGATTCACCTTCTGCATGTCGAAAACATCCTCCATTCCCATGCTGATCAGAAGACTCTTCATGTCGTAGGTTTCCTCCATCTTGAATCTGGGCAGAGACACTTCAACCTCTTGTTTACGCATGACTTCTGGTTTGGTCCATTCCATGAGCTTCTCGTAGGTCAGTGCCTTTTCAAGCTGGATAATAAGAGAGACATGTCAGAGAAATAGTTGAAATAGTCAAAATGAAAACTGCTCCACAAGTAAACATCTGACTGGTCACGGCTGGCTAATTAAGCATTTAAATCACCTTCTGAAGGCCAGTGGTGTCGTCTTCCATCTCGTTAGGAAGGATGATCAACATACTGAGATTATTCCCGTCATACGGCAGCTCCAGAACCTGACTGTTGATCTCTGGGATGAAGGCCAGAGGAAAGTCCTCCTTTTGATACATCATCTTCACTGGTTTAATTTGATTCTGCCAAGCATCAATGGAAACACATTATAACCTCTCATATTTCATCACGACTGTTACAAATATTATTAAAATAATATTAAAAAAGAGAATGAAATCTCACCTTGTTCAGCTTAAACTGCCCATCTCTGGTGTCTTCTTTTGGGAATTTTTTCTCCCAGTTTCCTTTGAAGTAGATGGCGTTCACCAAGACCAGTTTCGTCATCCCATCGATGGCTCCCTGTGGCACCAAGTCCTTGATCTTGTCTAAAATACAAATGGACATTGTTCACTTTGAGCAGTGATTTGAACTGGTTGGTTTGATATTGTTACTATAAAGCTCAAATCTAGAACCCATGAAGCCAAACATGGCCCTTGAAAAGACATTTTCGCTGAAACTAAAGTGCTGCAAAAAACATGAAATAACTTTTATTTGTAAGAGTGTAGAATAAGTTTCAAATTGAGAATAAGTTTATGCTGGATTTCACCTTGTGTTTTTGTCTCCACCCATTGGTTGATGTTGACACGAGCAGCCTCTGATTGGTTCATGAAGTCCACCTTCTCCAGTCCGGCTTCATAGTAGCTTTTTGCGTCATTGAGGAATTTCTGTAATACAGCAAACCGATTGAGGTGGAAGTGATATTAGAGTTGAGAACATTTCCAGATCCTCCAGTGAATAAACCGAGTCTGACCTCAACAAACTGGTAGGATTGCTCTCCGTAGAGGCGGTTGGCGAGACTCAACACATACGGGACTCCTGGTTTGTTCAGATCACTCATGAACTTGCTGAAGCTGGAATGAATTTGGTCCTCAGGTTTTTCCTCTGGACATTTCTGTTTGCATCAACAATATCAGATTTAATCAGTTGAATCAGACGAACCCAAAGGATAAATGCATCTCTACAGTAAATACAGCTGTTCATGCAACAGAACCTTGACAGAATGTTAGCTAAAGTTCTGAGAACGTTCCCTGTTAACTGGGTTAGTGTTTGATGTAAATATTCATACGAAACCTTGAGTTCAGCAGGAGTCTGAGGATTCTGGGTTTGCTGCATCATTGGTGGTTCATTGTTAAAGCCCAGGACCTACACAGCATTGATATGGTAGAGTTAATAAATACAACTTCAACATATATTGTGAATGCACTTCTCAAATGCTCATTAGAATAGTTTAAAATGTACTAGAAAAGACAATGAAGAACTGATGATGTCAAACACATTCTTTGTTGATTTTGGCCCTCAGGCCTTTGATAATTAAATGAGTGGAAAGAGTGATTAATTGCTGGCACTTTACTGTTTATGCCATGCCTGGAATCGAATACTCCCGGTTGGCGAAAAGTCCCCGGATGACCGACTACTACCTTTCTATCCCATGAGGCCACGGGAGAGGATTTATGAATGGCCAACTGATGCTGGTTGGTCACATGACAGTATCAACACGGCGGATGTAGTACGTCTACATTTCATTCATATGATAATACACATTCATACTTCATATAACACGCTTTTTAATGCCCACGAAGAAAATTCAAATTCAAATGTATACATACTCAGACAGTATGTGATTTCAGACGCAGCTACAGATTAAATCTTATTCGGGAAACAATTTCCTGTTAGTGAAAGCATTTTTACATATATGTAAATGCTATAGACAGAGATGGGAAGTAACGAAGTACAAAAACAAATACGTAACTGTACATAAGTCGATTTTTTTACTTTCACTCTTATTTTTTACACAAATGTCTGTACTTTCTACTTATATTTTCAAACCTGGCTCATTACTTTATTCTAATCTGTATTTGCTGACATGATCAATACTATTTCTTGTCATTGCGTGCCTTTTTCAACAGAAAACATGACTCCCCCATTGGTGTATAATTTTCTTGACTACCACGCACCACAGACGTAGGCTATAAGCTCCCACGGAGCAAGGCAGAAGACAACAAGAAGAATGATTAACGTTATGGATGAGACAGAGGGAGTTAGCGATGTCGACATGACTGAGAATAGAGACATTCCTGATCATGCATGGCCATATATGAGAGAGATTATGTAATTGTCTGCGTTAAAAAGGATTCCTGGTGAATGCATTGCTAATTGTGTCAACCTAAAAAGCACAAAATGCTGGCGTTCAAGAATTCGCTGTTGAATTTATGAAAGCACTTAAAGGTTGTGTATGACAGATAATGCCCAGTTTTTGAAGCGATTCGCAGGGGTTCAGATTTAGGAGCGGCTAAGGATTTTTCCCAACAATTTTATTTCTCAGTGATTGTATAAGGGATGTTGCCACATGTTGCTGGTGCTGATGGCACACACATTAACATTCAGTCTTTAGGACAAATTGTTTAGGCCAGTGAATAGTGCATGTCACGAATTTGAGCATGTACTGATTTAAAGAAATACTTTTTTTTTTATTATGGAAATGTGTACTCTGCTGTTCATTTCTCCAGTATTAAGCGGTCATCACTACACTTTTTCACTCAAGGTAAAGTAAAAAAATATGGGCTCTACTTAAGTAAAAAGTAGCCATTACTACTACCTGTTTTAGTGTCGCGCTGGTAACTGGACCTCATATCCTATTAAAGCTTTAATACAAAAGAACTTACAAATCTAATTTTGTTAGCTAATGAATGTATCCAGGCTGAGCAACTACCATGTAATACACAAGCAGAGAAAAGACTTAAGCTGATGGAGTTATACTGTAAATTCTATTTAAGTACAAACAGAAAGAAAATTATAATGCAAGCATAATTTACACTTCACCTGATTTACCGGTTCTACAGCTACTTCAACTTTTAGTACTTCAGTCTTTTTAAACATGAGTATCTGTACCTTTGCTTGAGTGAAGGATGTGTGTACTTTTGCCATCTCTGGCTATATAGGCTATCGAAATATAATGCTAAAACCAACAAACAACATGATTAGTTAAGCTTGAGAGCTGTAATAGTAAAAACGATAGAGTCCCACATGTAATACTCAGCTGTGGGCGTTTACACTGAAGTCTCACAGCAGACACGCCCCTTCAAACACAGCGTTCAAATCAGAGGCTAAAATCAGGGTAGGAAAAAGCACAGGATTGAACTCAACACTTGCAATAAACAATGAGGAAGCATGAAAATGGTATGTGTGATGAATGTGATGTTTTAGAAACAGCAGAGCATGTATTTTTTAAATGTAACAAATATGATGACCAACAACCAGTAAATCTCACGGTTTGAGGGATTCTCAGTCATATAGGGCTGTTTTAACCTTTTTTAAAGAATACAGGATTAGAGCATAGGATATAATGTATGGGAATCGTGATGCTTCTGCCCATCCTGGAAGATGAGGGGAAAGAGTGGAAGCTGCAGGAGCTGAACATACAGCGCCAGCAGAGGGTGAGCGGGGCATTACATCTTCATATACAAAACAAAAAAAAAAAAAAAATACAGATGCATCACCCATGTAGGCTATCCAGTAGGTGGTGGTAATACTCCTAAGGAGTGAGCGGCAAAATGCCTTTTATTTATAAATTTTGACAATTTTTGGTGTAAAAATCATACTAACATCATAAGTGCACCCCAGGAAACATAAAAAAATAATAAAACAATGCAGTTCATGACCCCTTTAAAATCTGGAACGCATGCACTCGTTGTGTCAACTTGCTTCCTGGTTCCTCTGTCTCAGTCTACTTTTACTTTTGTGTGAGAGTGTGAGATCACCTTAATCATCTGATCTGCAGTGTTTCCTCTTGCACCGAGCGACACCATGGCCAGAGCCGAGGAGATGCTGACAGGAGAGTAGAACACATTTCCTGATGCGTTTCCTCCGCTGATCTTCTTGAACAGGTTGAGGGAGAACTGTGTGTTTGCTGCAGTCAAAGACTCCATTTTCACAAGCTAGAAAGTAAGAGAGAGAGAGAGATATGATCAGTATAACAAATGTGAAAATAATTAAATCCCAAACACGGCATTGCTCAGTTCAGTTGTCATGTCATATAAAGAAAGAAACAGTCAAATAGTGCTTTATCTCTCAAATGACATCAGTTTTGTCAAAGTCAGAACAGTATTTTAACTGTTTGCATCATTTTCACCGTTACACATACATAACTGAAGTGTACAAATCTGTTCTATTAGACCTGTTTACTCAGTACATTGTATTAAAGTACTTCTAACAAACAGAAAAGTTAAATAAAAAGCATTACCTAGAGTATTCAACAGGAACGATGAAGTTTCTCTGTGTGTTGGAGGAAGCAGCAACCTTCCTGTCTCTCTCTTGTAACCAACACGGAAGTGACTTAAACTGCAATTCATCGACTGATAACTGCCGCTAGAGACAGGCTGCAAAAGAGAGTCAATCCCATCTGCTGTCTGTTAGCCATCACCTCAGCTAATACTCCTGTTATTGTCACTCGCACCCGATGACAACGCAGTGCTGAAGTGCTAACTAGTCTCTCCCTATGGAGGATCCCGTTACCACTCTACAGATAAGGCGTTGTCGGGAAAATTCGTTTCGCGTTCCTACCCCGAAGAGACAAAATAAAATAAAATTCTTTATCAAAATTTATAAGGAAAGACAAGTACTTTGTTTAGGCTTGGCTTGTAGGGAATTCCAAACCTGCGCACATATATTCAAACGCAGACAACTACAGAACCAATTCTAAATGCGCATGTGAACGCCATCAGCGTTTCTCACAGGTTCGCGTTTAAAGTCTGTGTAGAGAGAATGGTGTCGTCTTAGCGACCCCTAATTTAATAACAAATGATCGTTGCGACGGAAGCAAATCAATCAAAACTAACTTTAGCTGGAAAATAACTTTATTGAAGAACCGTTGTAAAGCCAAAGCAATCTCTGTTACCTTACATTATACGCTTATCTCTGTAAAGCTGCTTTGAAACAATCTACATTGTTAAAAGCGCTATATAAATGAAGATGACTTGACTTGACTTGCGTGTCACATGTATAGTATAGCCTTCTCTGTCAGCACGGAGGCCTACACATGTAATAAATGCAGGGAGATAGTCAGACTGACGGAGAAGATTTCAGAACTAGAGACACGCATCCAAACATCAAACAGGTTCTCCCCACTCAGTGACGCACCCTCTGAGAATCCTGTTGAAAAGTGCCCTAGTTATTGGCGATTTTATTACACGGAATGTGAAAATAGAGACACCAGCCACCATAGTCACATGTTTGCCGGGAGCCAGAGCGCCTGAAATCAAAGCAAATTTAAAAGTGCTGACTAATGTTAATCGTAAATTCTCTAAGATTATTATTCACGTCGGCACTAATGATGTTCGACTTCGCCAGTCGATGATCACTAAAATTAACATTTAATAAATGTGTGAACTAGCAAGTGCAATATCAGGAACTGTAATTTGCTCTGGAACCCTTCCCGTTCGAAGGAGTAATGAGATAGATGGCTGGCTGTCTAAGTGGTGTCCGCAAGATAACATAGGGTTCATAGACAATTGGAAAAGTTTTTGGGGCAGATCTGACATGTTGAAATGGTATTCATCCCACATAGTCTTAGAGTTTATCCTTGACGATCTGATTCTGGGGCCAAGTTCACAAGCACAATAACAGGGCAGACAGCTACAGCTGGATCACATAAATACCACTGTAATAACGCAAAACACAGATGGTTGCGATATGAATACATTCGTTTTGCATACGCAGTCAATAATCATGAACTGCAGAGCCATACGTAATAGCAGTCTGAGGACAACAGTGCAAGGCCAGCAGTATCAGACCGGTGTTGGGGTGGAGCTTATAGCATCATTCAGGGTGGGGTTCGCACTCATTATAGTTGTTGTGAATAGTAGGGTTAGTAGTTGGGGCGGGTTATTCGATCGTCAGCAGCACCCTAACTTGGGTTAAAGTTTAAGTTAAACCCAAAGTGTTATGAGAAGCAGCAATGTGTAGTGTAGAGGACAAGCTGCCAGTGTCCAGCCGCTCCTGTAAGAAAGCCAGAATTACAGTCAGGTCACAGTTATGCCAATTTCACATTGCACGATTTTCGAAGTCGTCAGATCAATGTTCTTTTCGCACTGCACGACTTTCTGGGGTAGCTAACTAACCCTTTAATGCATTATGTGTGAGTTAAGAATATGCAGATTTCATGCTTTCTAGTCATAATAAATCAAATAAAATGTAACGCATAGTATATATATAAAAAAGAAAAGCCTTATTGCTGAGAACATTGTTTTCGGACATAATTTATTACTTTTATTAGCTATTGCATTTGGATGTATATATATTTAGACTTAATCAAAGACTGTTTTCTGTCACAGTTTAGACTTAAATATGTTTGTAATCGTTGTTGAATATTCTGGCTCAACTAACTGGTAATCCGTCTCCAACTTATCCTCTGATCTCACTCTGCCTCAGTGTATGTGTGTCTGTTACACTCTTGATGGTGTAACAAACAACATTGTTGTGTGCTTTTGACTGCATTAATGGATAAGAAATCTATTTAAATACGGCAATGCGCGAGCGCCCCGCGCCCGTGAACAGGACACTGCAATGCAAGGGCTGGGTCTGCCTTCTCCATGGACAGTGCATGCAGGTTCACCACCTGGTCCCTAAAAGGAGTGGTTGAAACTTTGGGCACATATCCAGGCCGGGGTCTGACGATGATGTGAGAGTTGGCCGGCCCGAATTCCAGGAATACATCGTTGACCGAAAATGCCTGCAGGTCCTGCACCCTCTTAATGGATGTGAGCGCAGTCAGGAGTGCTGTCTTAAGAGACATGATCTTAATCTCTACTGACTGCAAGGGCTCAAAGTGTGCTCTCAGTAGGGCCGTTAAGTCCAGAGAAGGGTCCCAAGAGGGGATGAGGCGTGGCCGAGGAGGATTCAATCTCCTGGCACTTCTCAGGAACCTGATGATCAAGTCAAGTTTCCCCAGAGACTTACCGTGTACTGCATCATGGATAGTTGCAACACACACTTTCAGGGTGGAGGGAGACAAGCTTCGCTCCAACCGGCCTTGCAAGAAAGAAAGCATGACATTGACAGGAAGAACACCAATCAATGAAGAGGTGCCACATCAAAGCACCATTTTTTTTTTATGTCAGTGTCGGCTGGAAAGATGAAGTTGACGATGCTGACTCGCGATCTTCGCAGTAGTGAACGCGCCAGAGAGAAATGCACATTTCATACGGATGACATAAGCAGAGAACAGTCAGTTTTCTTTCGTTTTGAATTGTTCTGTTTAAAAGTAGACATTTCAAGCTTTCTATATATGTCTCAGGTCTGTGAGCCAAGCACAGGTCTTTCAGAGCGCTCACGTCCGTAACAGAGACCTGTCCCGTCTGTAACATTGTTTTTTTTCTTCTTCATGGCGCATTTTTTGACTGATGCGACTTATTGTCCGGAAAATACGGTAAGTTATTTATTCTTTCTGTGCGGCCCGGTACCAAATGTCCGTACCGGTCTGCGGCCCGGGGGTTGGGGACCCCTGATCTAGGGGGACAGTTGCTGCACTTATCTGTGCAAAGGAATAATCTTTTTAGATGTGCAACCTCCACTGAAACGCGCCGTCAATCCAACACTGAAACAGCTTCCCTCTTGTTCTGCAGATACTCAGACGATTGATTGTAGCCAAGTCAAACCTGTCCACTCAGCTCTGAAATCTCACTCACCATTGTGCATTGGCTTGTTTTGTACTGTACCACTCGAAGGTAACTGGGCTCTCAGATGAGATCCCAATACATTAGTTCAGTCTGACGTAACGTCGTACGTGACTGACTGAGGGTTTTTCACTGACTGATAACCTTTCACTGACTGATAACCTACCATCATTAAACTGCCTATGGTTGGTTTTTTAGCAACTTTTATAGAGTAGTATTATGAAACAGGAATCTCAAATGGTAAAAATATAAAAGACAACATTTTAGCCAATAAAAGATTTAATTGAATGATTATATATATATATATATATATAACAACATACAGTATACATCCTGATGTGACATTCATAAAAACTTATTTGACTAATTAAAGTGTTAGTTTACTTTCCTCTTTTCATGTTTCCCCCTTAACACCTTTTCAGAAACCAGTTTACTTTAAGTTTCATTGGCACTAGTTTGACTACAGTTTGTGACAGCTAGCGGTTTCTATTAAATTACAATAAAAACTCAAAGCAGGTTTTATTGAAGATTTGTTTAATTTATGTTTAATATACAGTTACAGTTGATGCACAAACATTATTTCACTTGAATAACAGAGCCTCATGTAGTGCAAGAAACAACGCAAATGTTTATGTAAACTGATAGATTTGACTATAAATACAGAAACATGAAGAGGCCCGTCTAAAACTTTCTCCTGTAAATTGCAATAGTTGTCCCGAGACTCTCCTACTCATTTAAACCAAATCACCACCTAAACTAGCTGGAAGCGTCTCATGCAGCAGGACTCACTCATGGAGAGCAGAAGCGTCCGTAAAACAAAATGGTCTTGGTTGGATTGTGTCGGATGAAGAAAAGGAAAGGATGGTCTGCATTGAAGACCTGCGGGATGATCAAACACTCTAGCCTTACGACGACACCAGTGGCTGCAGCCGCTTCAGTTCCTTCCTCGTTGACTTCAACAAAGGCTTTATGGATCACCTTCGACACCACCAGGTCGTTGTTGGAGGACATGCCTGAAAGGTTCACCTTTTTCTCATCAAAAACATCCTCCATTCCCATGCTGATCAGAAGACTCTTCATGTCGTAGGTTTCCTCCATCTTGAATCTGGGCAGAGACACTTCAACCTCTTCTTGACTCATGATTTCTGGTTTGGTCCATTCCATGAGCTTCTCGTAGGTCAGTGCCTTTTCAAGCTGGATAATGAGAGAGAGACATGTCAGAGAAATAGTTGAAATATTCTAAATGAAATCTGCTCCACAAGTAAACATCTGACTGGTCACGGCTGGCTAATTAAGCATTCAAATCACCTTCTGAAGGCCAGTGGTGTCGTCTTCCATCTCGTTAGGAAGGATGATCAACATACTGAGATTCTTCCCGACATATGGCAGCTCCAGAACCTGACTGTTGATCTCTGGGATGAAGGCCAGAGGAAAGTGCGCCTTCTGATACATCATCTTCACTGGTTCAGTTTGATTCTGCCAAACATCAATAGAAAAACATTATAACCCCTCAGATTTCATCATGACTGTTAAAAATATTTTAAAAAGAGCATTAAATCCCACCTTGCTCAGCTTAAACTGCCCATCTCTGGTGGCTTCCTTTGGGAATTTCTTCTCCCAGTTTCCTTTGAAGTAGATGGCGTTCACCAAAACCAGTTTCGTCATCTCATCGATGACTCCCTTTGGCACCAAGTCCTTGATCTTTTCTAAAATACAAATGGACATTGTTCACTTTGAGCAGTGATTTGAACTGGTTGGTTTGATATTGTTACTATAAAGCTCAACTCAATAACCCATGAAGCCAAACATGGCCCTTGAAAAGACATTTTTGCTGAAACTAAAGTGCTGCAAAAAACATGAAATAACTTTTATTTGTGTAGAATAAGTTTCAAATTGAGAATAAGTTTATGCTGGATTTCACCTTGTGTTTTTGTCTCCACCCATTGGTTGATGTTGACACGAGCAGCCTCTGATTGGTTCATGAAGTCCACCTTCTCCAGTCCGGCTTCATAGTAGCTTTTTGCGTCATCGAGGAATTTCTGTAATACAGCAAATCGATTGAGGTGGAAGTGATATTATAGTTGAGAACATTTCCAGAACCTCCAGTGAATAAACAGAGTCTTGCCTCAACAAACTGGTAGGATTGCTCTCCGTAGAGGCGATTGGCAAGACTCAACACATACGGGACTCCTGGTTTGTTCAGATCACTCATGAACTTTTTGAAGCTGGAATGAATTTGGTCCTCAGGTTTTTGTCCGGTTACTGGAGGATTGTTAAAGCCCAGGACCTACACAGCATTATTATGGTAGAATTAATAAAGATAACCTCACTATTTTGATAACTTCAATAGTGTGAATGCACTACTTAAATACCCATTAGAATAAATAAAAAAATAAATGCACTAGAAAAGAGTGATTATAATAGTTGGCACTTTACTGTTTATACAATGTTGGAACTCAAATGACACATATTGGGTCTTAGTCTGGAAACACAATTTCTTGTTTGTGAATGAACTTCTTTCTAACGGTTTAATGTTACATTTCTCTGAATGCAAGTTCTTGGAAATATAGAAACTTGGAATATAATCACTCTTAGAAGAAAAGGTTCTATATCTTAAAGGGTTCCATCAAGTGCTTCATATACAGAACCTTCCCATCATGGGATCATTTTATGGATCATTTTTAAAATCTGATTAAATTTTTTGAATTAAACAGCTTGAAAACATTTTAATTCTAGGGAAAAAAATAACTCAAATTAAATTATACAATCACTTAAGGAATTTCTCTGCTCCCTCTGTCTCAGTCTACTCTCTCGTCACCCTCTATAAAATATATTTTGTGAGATCACCTTAATCATCTGATCTGCTGTGTTTCCTCTTGCACCGAGCAACACCATGGCCAGAGCCGAGGAGATGCTGACAGGAGAGAAGAACACATTTCCTGATGCGTTTCCTCCGCTGATCTTCTTGAACAGGTTGAGGGAGAACTGTGTGTTTGCTGCAGTCAAAGACTCCATTTTCACAAGCTGAGCAAATAAGAAAGAGAAATTATCAGCATAACAATGAAATCCCAAACACAGCATTGCTCAGTTTAGTTGTCATTATATGCAAAGTAAGAAACAGTCAATCAATGCTTTATCTCTCAAATTACATCAGTTTTCTTAAAATCAGAACAGTAGTTTAACAGTTTGCATCATTCTTCAAACAAACAGAGAAGTTAAATAAAAAGCATTACCTCGAGGCTCGAGTATTCAGCAGGAACGATGAAGTTTCTCCGTGTGTCGGAGGTGAATGAATGAATGATCTGCTGAGTGTCATTCTTATAAACGTTGCCTTGCTCTGAAGAGCCCATCCTCTAAACTAATCCAGCCCTTCTGTAAAACTAAAGGCTTGTCTGACAGGTGAAACTCGTCGCTTTGATTGTCGAAAGGAATGTAGATCCGCGATCCACAGAAACAAAAGCAAATATTGGCGTTCCAGGCTAATTGTTGTCAATAACATGGATGCAACATCTGTAATTTCCTTTCATTTTTAGTTTTGTAATAGTCATATCTTATTATACATATATCAAGCTGTCAGAGTGTAGGCTACTAAAAGAGAACGCGGTTCTTTGACCAGGTTTCTCTTAAAGTTATAAACAAAAACATTAAATAGGGTTAATCGAACTGTTCAAAGTAGGCTATATGGTCTTTAATAATATTCCCAAAAGACCGAAGTCACAAAAACATTACTTAAACATCATTCATAGAACGTTTTTTTTCCTGAAACGGGTTTGGACATTAGATGTTATTACGTGTTTCAGAAAGTTCAGTGAACATTCCAAAGTAATTTTCCGGTAATGTTTTACAAAATTATAAAATAGAACGTTTCTTAAATGTTTGCTTGACCAAGAAAAAAAAAGAAAAAAAAAACTTTTTAAAAACATTTAAATACTGGACGTTTTAAACGCCCAGAGATCATTCAGAAATAACATGTTAATATCTTAATGGGAACGTTAGGAAAACATTCTAAGATAGGCTAATATTTTTGTCAGCTGGATGGAATAATGCTGAAATCCATTGGGGGTTCTTACTTAGTAAAAAAAAAATATATATTTTTTTTCATTTTCAGAATGTTGAATGATTTTCTATATTTAGAGCAATCTATATTGTTAAAAGCGCTATATAAATGAAGGTGACGAGACTTGACTTGACAGTAATATTCTACAGTTACTTAATATAATTTGATATAAGCCAAGGAGGTTAATCTGTGTCCTCATCATGCCATTTTCCATGATGCTTGGGGGAGAGCAAGTTGGACTGCATTTTTAACTGAATCTGATTATAACTTGCTGAAGCTGGAATGAATTTGGCCCTCAGGTTTTTCCTCTGGACATTTCTGTTTGCATCAACAATATCAGATTTAATCAGTTGAATCAGACGAACCCAAAGGATAAATGCATCTCTACAGTAAATACAGCTGTTCATGCAACAGAACCTGGACAGAATGTTAGCTAAAGTTCTGAGAACGTTCCCTGTTAACTGGGTTAATGTTTGATGTAAATATTCATACGAAACCTTGAGTTCAGCAGGAGTCTGAGGATTCTGGGTTTGCTGCATCATTGGTGGTTCATTGTTAAAGCCCAGGACCTACACAGCATTGATATGGTAGAGATAATAAATATAACTTAAACAAATATTGTGAGTGCACTTCTCAAATGCTAATTAGAATAGTTTAAAATGTACTAGAAAACACAATGAAGAACTGATAATGTCAAACACATTCTTTGTTGATTTTGGCCCTCAGGCCTTTGATAATTAAATGAGTGGAAAGAGTGATTAATTTCTGGCACTTTACTGTTTATGCCATGCCTGGAATCGAATACTCCCGGTTGGCGAAAAGTCCCCGGATGACCGACTACTACCTTTCTATCCCATGAGGCCATGGGAGAGGATTTATGAATGGCCAACTGATGCTGGTTGGTCACACGACAGTATCAACACAGATGTAGTACGTCTGCATTTCATTCATATGATAATACACATTCATATCATATAACATGCTTTTTAATGCCCACGAAGTAAATTCAAATTCAAATGTAGTATACTCAGACAGTATGATTTCAGACGCAGCTACAGATTAAATCTTATTCAGGAAACACAATTTTTCCATTTGTGAAAGCATTTTTACATATATGTAAATTCTATATACAGAGAAGGGAAGTAATGAAGTACAAATACTTTGTTACTGTACATAAGTCGATTTTTCAGTACTTAAAAACTTTTTTACTTTCACTCTTATTTTGACACAAATACTGTATCTGTACTTTCTAGTTATATTTTCAAACCTGGCTCATTACTTTAATTCTAATCTGTATTTGCTGACATGATCAATACTATTTCTTGTCATTGCTCGCCTTTTTCAACAGAAAACATGACTCTCCCATTGGTGTATAATTTTCTTGACTATCACGCACCACAGACGTAGGCTATAAGCTCCCACGGAGCAAGGCAGAAGACAACAAGAAGAATGATTAACGTTATGGATGAGACTGAGGGAGTTAGCGATGTCGACATGACTGAGAATAGAGACATTCCTGATCACGCATGGCCATATATGAGGGAGATTATGTAATTGTCTGCGTTAAAAAGGATTCCTGGCAAATGCATTGCTAATTGAGTCAACCTAAAAAGCACAAAATGCTGGCTTTCAAGAATTTGCTGTTGAATTTAAGAAAGCACTTAAAGGTTGTGTATGACAGATAATGCCCAGGTCTTGAAGCGATTCGCAGGGGTTCAGATTTAGGAGCGGCTAAGGATTTTTCCCAACAATTGTATTTCTCAGTGTTTGTATAAGGGATGTTGCCACATGTTGCTGGTGCTGATGGCACACACATTAATATTCAGTCTTTAGGACAAATTGTTTAGGCCAGTGAATAGTGCATGTCACCAATTTGAGCATGTACTGATTTAAAGAAATACTTTTTCTTTTTTATTATGGAAATGTGTAATCTGCTGTTAATTCTCCAGTATTAAGCGGTCATCTGAAACCTGACAGGTTTAGTCAGATAGTTTCCATATGCTGTAGAACCGGTAAATCAGGTGAAGTGTAAATTATGCTTGCATTATAATTTTCTTTCTGTTTGTACTTAAATAGAATTTACAGTATAACTCCATCCGCTTAAGTATTTTCTCTGCTTGTGTATTACATGGTAGTTGCTCAGCCTGGATACATTCATTAGCTAACAAAATTTTGTATTAAAGCTTTAATAGGATGTGAGGTCCAGTTACCAGCACGACACTAAAACAGGTAGTAGCAATGGCTACTTTTTACTTAAGTAGAGCCCATATTTTTTTACTTTACCTTGAGTGAAAAAGTGTAGTGTACTTCAACTTTTACCAGAGTCTTTTTAAACATCTGTATCTGTATCTGAGTATCTGTACTTTTGCTTGAGTGAAGGATGAAGGCCTACTTTCTCTGGCTATATAGGCTATTTAAATATAATGCTATAACCAACAAACAACATGATTAGTTAAGCTTGAGAACTGTAATAGTAAAAACATGCTAAAAGTTTACGATAGAGTCCCACATGTAATACTCAGCTGTGGGCGTTTACACTGAAGTCTCACAGCAGACACGCCCCTTCAAACACAGCGTTCAAATCAGAGGCTAAAATCAGGGTAGGAAAAAGCACAGGATTGAACTCAACACTTGCAATAAACAATGAGGAATGGTATGTGTGATGAATGTGATGTTTTAGAAACAGCAGAGCATGTATTTTTTAAATGTAACAAATATGATGATCAACAACCAGTAAATCTCATGGTTTGAGAGATTCTCAGCAGGGTTCGAAATGAGGGGGGTCTGGGGGGGTCCCGGACCCTCCATAAGTCATTAGGGACCCCCCATAATAATTTATTTTTGGATTTTAGGGGGGTCCCCGACAAATATATTTTGACATAAAAAATGATTGTGAAAATTATAGGTCTTTAGTGATGTTTTATATTTATAACAGTAATTAATTTATTTCCTAGTGCGACTCGGCGAGGCAGCAATCAGGGCAGCTATTAGCCGAGTGAGTTCCTATACAGCATCACAGATTGTTGTTGTGGTGCTCCCGCAGACATGTAGCTGAACTCGGCAAAACGAAACCTCACAAAGAGTGAAATCCTGAATGAAAGTCCTGTAAGTGCTTCGATTATGTTTATATCTCCATAATTGCTTATAGTAAAATATTAGGAGTTTGAGTTCCTATAAAAAAGTTGCATTAACTAGATACCCAGTGTAATGATTAGAAGAGTACGTTTGACAACGTTTCTTGCTACTGTAGCTGTATGTGTATGAAGCCAAATGATCTGCCAGCTAACAGCAGACCTAGCAGCTAGACTAGTTATTCAAAGCTATCTTAACAACCTGTCCAGACAGTGATTAACATTACGAAAGATAACCAAGACTTAATTCAAATCTGTGAGTTGATTAAAATGAATGTGATTTGAGCATGAATGAGTACGTACATGAGAGCTTGGTAAGCTATCTAGGAAGCTAATATTATTTTTCTTAATTTAGAATCCTGCATCATGGAGAGAAAAAGAGGAAAAAGAAAGATCACCAACTTTTTTTAAGGGTATATTGTGCTTATGTCATAACATGGCTGTTGTTGGGGGAAATTGTAGATATATTGGTCAACACTTATTATTCACAGATGTCTTTATTAAAATTAATTTAATATAGCCAAATGTTTTACATAATAATAGTAGATTAGATTATATACCTGTTAGATTATAGCCACTTCTCCAGACACCACTACAATACTGGGCCTAGCCCAAACCATGAAAAACATCCCAAGACCATTATCCCACCTTCAACATTAGTCCATATAATTTTGCCTACAGTACATAGTGTAGCAACTTAGCAAGGTAGTCTTCAGAATTTTTAATAATTTAATAATTAAATTTTAGGGGCCCCCCAAGAGTCCTAAGTCATTTCGAACCCTGGATTGTAGCAGAGTCAAACTTGTCCACTCGGCTCTGAAATCTCACTCACCATTGTGCATTGGCTTGTTTTGTACCACTCGAAGGTAACTGGGCTCTCAGATGAGATCCCAATACATTAGTTCAGTCTGATGTAACGTTGAACGTGACTGACTGAGGGTTTTTCACTGACTGATACCCTACCATCATTAAACTGCCTATGGTTGTTTTTTTAGCAGTTTTTATACAGTAGTATTATGAAACCGGAATCTCAAATGGTAAAAATATAAAAGACAACATTTTAGCCAATAAAAGAATTTAATGATTTGTATATATATATATATATATATATATATATATATATATATATATATATATATATATATATATATATATATACTGTATATATATATATATATATATATATATATACACAGTATATATATATACACCCTGAAAAATAACTTATTTGACTAATTAAAGTGTTAGTTTACTTTCCTCTTTCTGTTTCCTCCTCAACACCTTTTCAGAAACCATGAACCAACTTAAATGAAACTTTAAGTTTCATTGGCACCAGTTTGACTACAGTTTATTTGTGACAGCGGTTTCTATTAAATTACAATAAAAAACTCAAACAAAGCAGGTTTTATTGAAGATTTGTTTAATTTATGTTTAATATACAGTTACAGTTAATGCACACACATTATTTGACTAATATAACAGAGCCTCATGTAGTGAAAGAAACAACACAAATGTTTATGTAAACTGATAGATTTGATTGGATATACAGTAACATGAAGAGACCCGTCCAAAACTGTATCCTGTAAATTGCAATAGCTGTCCCGAGTCTCTCCTACTCATTTTAACCAAATCACCACCTAAACTAGCTGAAGCGTCTCATGCAGCAGGACTCACTCATGGAGAGCAGAAGCGTCCGTAAAACAAAATGCTCTTGGTTGGATTGTGTCGGATGAAGAAAAGGAAAGGATGGTCTGCATTGAAGACCTGCGGGATGATCAAACACCGTGTCATTATGACGGCACCAGTGGCTGCAGCCGCTTCGGTTCCTTCCTCGTTGACTTCAACAAAGGCTTTATGGATCACCTTCGACACCACCAGGTCGTTGTTGGAGGACATGCCTGAAAGATTCACCTTCTGCGAGTCAAAAACATCCTCCATTCCCATGCTGATCAGAAGACTCTTCATGTCATATTTTTCCTCCATCTTGAACCTGGGCAGAGATATTTGAACCTCTTGTTTACGCATGACTTCTGGTTTGGTCCATTCCATGAGCTTCTCGTAGGTCAGTGCCTTTTCAAGCTGGATAATAAGAGAGAGACATGTCAGATGAATAGTTCAGTCAAAATGAAAACTGCTCCACAAGTACAGTAAACATCTGACTGGTCACGGCTGGCTAATTAAATAGGTCATGAACTGAGAATAAAATTTTTTCTTGATCTTTTGACAGTTAAGAGTTCGTTATACTAAAAAAATACCCTGTACTGTAAGTTTCAAAACTCAAAACTTCCTTGTTATTCCAAAAAATGCTTTTATTGAAACAAAAGGCTAGAAAACGACAGGATCTAAAAAGTGGAGACGCATGACGTCACAGGGCAGCGAAAGACCACCTTTGCAGAAGAATATCAAAGCCCATGTCTACATCACCACATCTTTGGTGCCGCCCACTGGAGCGTTAGTGAATATTGACATGAGAACTAGAAAAGATCGACACAGGATCAATACCATTACCTTCCAAACGATCCTAATGCTAGGATATGGGGTTTCTTTTTCAACAATGCGAATGTCTCAGCAGTGCATTATTTGTTTGTATTCGGTGCATTTCACTGTGTGGGTTATTTGGTAAATTTCGGCGCAGGCTTTGCAAACAGACTTTTACGATATGGATCTGCCAGCAATGCCACAAACATGCAAGTAATCATGTTTATTCTAATGCCTGATCTGTGATCAGTGATTTCTGATGTACAATTTTTCAAGTTCAGACAGATTATCTCTCAAAATCATTTAATACTGTTTATGCATCAGTAAATCAAATCAGTGACTAAACGATCAACTTCACATCATTTCTCTTAGTAGGATGAAAATAATCTTATTTAAACCGTAATTAAATTATATACAGAAAGCGATCAAAGAACACTCCCTTTCCAGTCACCCAAGCTGTCAATCACACAGCACAAGTTTATCTGGACACTTGCCAAAACTCATTATGAAATCAATGACGCTGTTACACTGCACAACAAAGCTTTCACTGTATTTACATTGTGTTTGCATTGTTATTTGGCAATCTTTCATGTGATGGGAATAGATCTAAATATATTATCAATACTTTTCATGATTCATTAATCTCAATAGCTGTAATAGTAAAAACATAGTAAAATATTTTGAGAGAGTTCCACATGTAATACTAGCTATCATATGCAAAGATGTCAGCCAATCACGGCAGTGGGTGTTTACGCTGAAGTCTCACAACAGACACAACCCTTCAAACAGAGCGTTCAAACCAGAGGCTAAAATCAGGCTTGGAAAAATGCCTTTTATTTCTAAATTATGAATATTCTAAAAATCATACTTACATTATAAGGGCACCCCAGGAAACATTATAAAACAATAAAATAATCCAGTTCATGACCCTTTTAAGCATTCAAATCACCTTCTGAAGGCCAGTGGTGTCGTCTTCAATCTCGTTAGGAAGGATGATCAACATACTGAGATTCTTCCCGACATACGGCAGCTCCAGAACCTGACTGTTGATCTCTGGGATGAAGGCCACAGGAAAGTGCGCCTTTTGATGCATCATCTTCACTGGTTTAGTTTGATTCTGCCAAACATTAATGGAAACACATTATAACCCATCAGATTTCATCACGACTGCTAAAAATAATTAAAAAAAGAGCATGAATTCTCACCTTGTTCAGCTTAAACTGCCCATCTCTGGTGGCTTCCTTTGGGAATTTCTTCTCCCAGTTTCCTTTGAAGTAGATGGCGTTCACCAAAACCAGTTTCGTCATCCCATCGATGGCTCCCTGTGGCACCAAGTCCTTGATCTTCTCTAAAATACAAATGGACATTGTTCACTTTGAGCAGTGATTTGAACTGGTTGGTTTGATATTGTTACTATAAAGCTCAACTCTAGAACCCATGAAGCCAAACATGGCCCTTGAAAAGACATTTTCACTGAAACTAAAGTGCTGCAAAAAACATGAAATAACTTTTATTTGTAAGAGTGAAGAGTATAAAATTGAGAATAAGTTTATGCTGGATTTCACCTTGTGTTTTTTTCTCCACCCATTTGTTGATGTTGACACGAGCAGCCTCTGATTTGTTCTTGAAGTCCACCTTCTCCAGTCCGGCTTCATAGTAGCTTTTTGCATCATTGAGGAATTTCTGTAATACAGCAAACCGATTGAGGTGGAAGTGATATTAGAGTTGAGAACATTTCCAGAACCTCCAGTGAATAAACCGAGTCTTACCTCAACAAACTGGTAGGATTGCTCTCCGTAGAGGCGGTTGGCGAGACTCAACACATACGGGACTCCTGGTTTGTTCAGCTCACTCATGAACTTTTTGAAGCTGGAATGAATTTGGTCCTCAGGTTTTTGTCCGGGTACCGGCAGAGCAGGACATTTCTGTTTGCATCAACAATATTAAATTTAATCAGATGACTCAGACGAACTTAAAGGATACATGCACCACTTCAGAAAAAAAACATCTGATAATCATAAAGCCATGAGGTTAGTGTTTGATGTAAATGTCCATACCCAAACTTCAGCAGGTAACTGAGGTTTCTGGGTTTGCTGCATCATTGATGGTCCATGCTGATCCTTGACGCCACATGTAATCTGGGGCTTCTGAGCTTGTTGCATCATTGCTTGTGCAGGTGGAGGATTGTTAAAGCCCAGAACCTACAAAGCATTATTATGGTAGAATTAATGAAGATAACCTCACTATTTTGATAACTTCAATATCGTGAAATCACTACTCAAATACCCATTAGAATAAAAAAACAAAAAAAATGCACTAGAAAAAAGTGGAAAGAGTGATTAATAACTGGCACTTTACTGTTTATACAATGTTGGAACTCAAATTACACATATTGGGTCTCATTCTGGAAACACAATTACCCGTCTGTGAATGAACTTTTACATGTGTTGTTGCTTACAGTTTAATGTTGCATTTCTCTGAATGGTAAGTTCTTGGAAATATAGAAACTTAGAATATAATCACTCTTAGAAGAAAAGGTTCTATATAGAATCTTAAAGGGTTCTAAAATCATTTTATGGATCTAGTTTTTTAAAATGTTATTACAATCTATGAATTAAACAGCTTGCAAACATTTTATTACTAGGGGAAAAAAAACATAACTCGTTAAACATGACAGTGTTATGCAATAATTTTAAAGGCATTACTCTTTATATATAATTTTTTTGGCATTAAAGGGCTTCTTTAAAATTGAGCCAGAATTCTAGATACTGAAACGCACCGAACCATTTTTTCTAAGAGTGAAGTACACAATCTGTATGGGATTCTTTCACAGCGCGTTGAGGACGAGTAAATATTTTAAAGATTTCATTTTTGAGTGTGCTGTTGCTTTAAAACAGAGTTAGAAACGGTTGGAAAGCTTGCGCTCGTTGTGCAAAGGCTTGCATCACTTCCTCGTTCCTCTGTCTCAGTCTACTTTTACTTTTCCGTCACCCTCTTTTAAAAGTATATTGTGTGAGATCACCTTAATCATTTGAGCCGCTGTGTTTCCTCTTGCACCGAGCGACACCATGGCCAGAGCCGAGGAGATGCTGACAGGAGAGAAGAACACATTTCCTGATGCGTTTCCTCCGCTGATCTTCTTGAACAGGTTGAGGGAGAACTGTGTGTTTGCTGCAGTCAAAGGCTCCATTTTCACAAGCTGAGCAAGTAAGAGAGAGAGAGAGATATGATCAGCATAACAATGTGAAAATAATGAAATCCCAATCACAGCATTTCTCAGTTCAGTCATTATATGCAAAGTAAGCAACAGTCAATCAATGCTTTATCTCTCAAATGACATCAGTTTTCTTAAAATCAGAACAGTAGTTTGACAGTTTGCATAATTCTTCAAACAAACAGAGAAGTTAAATAAAAAGCATTACCTAGAGTATTCAGCAGGAACGATGAAGTTTCTCCGTGTGTCGGAGGTGAATGAATGATCTGCTGAGTGTCATTCTTATAAACGTTGCCTCGCCCTGAAGAGCCCATCCTCTAAACTAATCCAGCCCTTCTGTAAAACTAAAGGCTGGTTTGAAAGGTGAAACTCGTCGCTTTGAATGTCGAAAGGAATGTAGGCGTCTTTACTCAAGGAGAGGAGTGGAAACTGCTGTCAGGACAGATGTTTCATCTGCAGTAGATCTGCGATCCACAGAAACAAACGCAAATATTGGCGTTCCCTAATTGTTGCCAATAACATGGATGCAACATCTGTAATTTCCTTTCATTTTTAGTTCTGTAATAGTCATATTCTATACAGATATCAAGCTGTCATAGTGTAGGCTACTAACAGAGAACGTTCTTTGACCAGGTTTCTCTTAAAGTTATAAACAAAAACATTCTTTAAGTAAGGTTAATCGAATTGTTCAAAGTATGTATTTAATAATATTCCCAAAAAGTTCCACAAAAACATTACTTAAACATCATTCATAGAACGTTTTGGACTTTAGTTAAAAAAAAAAAAAAAAAGTACTGCGTGTTTCAGAAAGTTCAGTGAACATTCCAAAGTAATGTTGCGGTAATGTTTACAAAATTATAAAATAGAACGTTTCTTAAATGTTTGCTTGACCAAGAAAAAAACGAATTTTTATTTTATTTTTTAAACATTTAAATACTGGACGTTTTGAACGCCCAGAGACCATTTAGAAATAACATGTTAATATCTTAATGGGAACGTTAGAAAAACATTCCAAGAGAATATTTTTTGTCAGCTGGATGGAATAGTCCTGAAATGCATTGGGAGTTCTTACTTCTCAGTCAAAAAAAAACAAACAAAAAAAAAAACAAACATTAAACATTTTCAGAATGTTAAATGATTTTCTATATTTCTATAAATCAATCTATATTGTTAAAAGCGCTATATAAATGAGGGTGACTTGACTTGACAGCAATATTCTACAATCTTACTTAATAGAATTTGATATAAACCAAGGAGGGTTAATCTGTGTCCTCATCATGCCATTTCCCATGATGCTTGGGGGAGAGCAAGTTGGACTGCATTTTTAACTGAATCTGATTATTATTGTTCCTAAAATTGTTGTACGATAGAGTTGTTTATTATTTAAAAAAAAAACCTTGCTGTGATAATTTCTGCGAATTATGTATTTTTCATACAAGCCTTAGTGACATGTTTTCTATGAAATACTTTCCCAATACATTGAGACATAAAATGTGGCAATATTCATATATGCTCTTATTCATATATCCTACAGGCATATATCTGCCAGTAAGGCCAGTGTTGTTCATTAGAACAGTTGTGAAGGTACTTACTGGTTAAAATAAAAGTATATCAGAACTGAGTCATCTTGGGTGTGACTGTATGAGGTTTGGGAATGTAATTGTGAAAACATGCTTTCACCATCATACAGTAGAGCTGGTGTAATCTGTGTGTCTTTAGTTCTGTGCCAGGTAGATTTCAATTTATGATCCTGCAAACCACAAGATGTTCTTGCAAAAGATTTCAGGTTTTGGCTTAAAGGGGTTTCTTCTCACAGTAGTTTTTTTTAGTTGTTCCCGCTTAAAGGAACTTTATATTGAAATATATATTTATATTTTATATAAAAACTTTATATTTTATAATATGAAATACTGTAAACCACTTTGGATAGTAGCATCTGACAAGTGACAGCTTGCTTTTTACTTTCTTACTAAATACAACTTTGCGCATTCACATGATATTTAACATTGACTAAATCCATGACACCCCTTTCTACACTCTTTTCAGAAACCAGTTTTCTTTGAGTTTCATTGGCACCAGAGTTTGACCACAGTTTATTTGGAACAGCAGTTTTTATTAAATTACAATTAAAAACTCAAACAAAGCAGGTTTTATTGAATAATTGTAAAGATTTATTTAATTTATGCTGAATATACCATTACAGTGAATGCTTACACATAATATGTAGCCTCATAAATGTTTAGGTAAATGATAGATTTGATTACATGTACAGTAGCATGAAGAGACCCATCCAAACCCAAAACCTGAATGAGACTCAGGACAACTGCAATGCATTTCATTTCTTTGATCATAAACATGTTAACACTTATCCAGTGCATGTAAAGAGAGAAACATGTCTGTTACTTTGAAGGTAAACATATATTTTTTTTATTTTATTTCGAAGCTAAATGTTGTGAGGTTTAGACTGATTGCAGCACTAGTTATAGAAATGGAAATTCTCAATTGAAAGTTTAAATCTTTACAATGTCGAATACACATCATTTCAATAAAAAGCAACAATGCAGTTGATATTTTAGTATCATTGATATACTATTATAGTTTTTGTTAATATTTTGTTTTCATTTTAAAGTTTTTGAAATTTTGTTGTGTATACAGTCATTTTTAATTTTATTTAATTTATTCAGTTTTACTTATTTTGAGTACTTCAATTTAAACTGAGAAATGGTGCCTTCGCAACAAGCTGAAATAAAGAGTTTTCTATTTTATTTTAATGTCAGTTAATGTTTATTTATTTCAAATTACTTTTTTTATGGTTTTAGTTAATGTTAATAACCCTGTTGGCACATACATTTTTCTTAAACGAAATGATTTCTAGTAGAGTTGTCCTAAACTAGCTGGAAGCATCTCATGCAGCAGGACTCACTCATGGAGAGCAGAAGCGTCCGTAAAACAAAATGCTCTTGGTTGGATTGTGTCGGATGAAGAAAAGGAAAGGATGGTCTGCGTTGAAGACCTGCGGTTCGATATAACACATTAACATTATGACGGCACCGGTGGCTGCAGCCGCTTCGGTTCCTTCCTCGTTGACTTCAACAAAGGCTTTATGGATCACCTTCGACACCACCAGGTCATTGTTGTTGGACATGCCTGAAAGATTCACCTTCTGCATGTCGAAAACATCCTCCATTCCCATGCTGATCAGAAGACTCTTCATGTCGTAGGTTTCCTCCATCTTGAATCTGGGCAGAGACACTTCAACCTCTTGTTTACGCATGACTTCTGGTTTGGTCCATTCCATGAGCTTCTCGTAGGTCAGTGCCTTTTCAAGCTGGATAATAAGAGAGAGACATGTCAGAGTAATAGTTGAAATAGTCAAAATGAAAACTGCTCCACAAGTAAACATCTGACTGGTCACGGCTGGCTAATTAAGCATTTAAATCACCTTCTGAAGGCCAGTGGTGTCGTCTTCCATCTCGTTAGGAAGGATGATCAACATACTGAGATTATTCCCGACATACGGCAGCTCCAGAACCTGACTGTTGATCTCTGGGATGAAGGCCAGAGGAAAGTCCTCCTTTTGATACATCATCTTCACTGGTTTAGTTTGATTCTGCCAAACATTAATGGAAACACATAACCTCTCAGATTTCATCATGACTGTTACAAATATGATTAAAATAATATTAAAAAAGAGCATTAAATCTCACCTTGTTCAGCTTAAACTGCCCATCTCTGGTGGCTTCCTTTGGGAATTTCATCTCCCAGTTTCCTTTGAAGTAGATGGCGTTCACCAAAACCAGTTTTGTCATCCCATCGATGGCTCCCTGTGGCACCAAGTCCTTGATCTTCTCTAAAATACAAATGGACATTGTTCACTTTGAGCAGTGATTTGAACTGGTTGGGTTTGATATTGTTACTATAAAGCTCAACTCAAGAACCCATGAAGCCAAACATGGCCCTTGAAAAGACATTTTTGCTGAAACTAAAGCCTGGTTCACACGGCAGGATAATTAGGCAGATTTTAGCCCCGATTCACCCCTTCCGACAATCTTAAGGATGCTCCGATTATCGTAAAATAATCTGATCAGATATTCCTGCCGTGTGTGGTGTGTTAAGACTGCTCTCGTCTGCTCGGAAGGACGTCGGGACTGCTCCGATCTCAAATCGGGGATATCCAACATGTTGGATTTTTTTGGCCCGATTTCTCCTCATGTGTGGTGTCCCCCGGGGACAAACGAGCACGCAGCCTGTGGACTGTGGCGTGTAGCCAGTCAGAAAGTGAGGTGACGAGGCGGCGAGGAAGCACCGGGAAACAAAATCAAAACAGCCAGCGGCATGGCTCACCAGAAAGTCTCCACTTCTTTGACAATCGCCTTTTCTTTTGATAACGTTTTTTTTCGTTTAAAAACAAACTACAAACTATCGCCACTGCATCCTCTTCGTCTGCCATGATTGTTTACTCTGAAGTCACGTTTGATCTTGAGGGATTTCGCGAGATTTCCCGTCTGACCTGGGAATGCTCGGGAGTCAAATCGGTTCATGTGTGATGTGTTGATTTTGCCGTGTGGCTGCGCACCACACACTGTACGACCAAAACTGTTAGACCCGTGATTTTTTAATCGCCGTGTGTGGGGTCTCTCAGGTTTGGAAAATCGGCCGACAATTTTAAAATCGTCCCGTGTGAACCAGGCTTAAAGTGCTGCAAAAAACATGATATAACTTTTATTTGTAAGAGTGAAGAGTAAGTTTAAAACTGAGAATAAGTTTATGCTGGATTTCACCTTGTGTTTTTGTCTCCACCCATTGGTTGATGTTGACACGAGCAGCCTCTGATTGGTTCATGAAGTCCACCTTCTCCAGTCCGGCTTCATAGTAGCTTTTTGCGTCATTGAGGAATTTCTGTAATACAGCAAACCGATTGAGGTGGAAGTGATATTAGAGTTGAGAACATTTCCAGATCCTCCAGTGAATAAACCGAGTCTTACCTCAACAAACTGGTAGGATTGCTCTCCGTAGAGGCGGTTGGCGAGACTCAACACATACGGGACTCCTGGTTTGTTCAGCTCACTCATGAACTTTTTGAAGCTGGAATGAATTTGGTCCTCAGGTTTTTGTCCGGTTACTGGAGGATTGTTAAAGCCCAGGACCTACACAGCATTATTATGGTAGAATTAAAGATAATCTCACTCTTTTGATAACTTCAATAGTGTGAATGCACTACTTAAATACCCATTAGAATAAATAAAAAATGCATTAGAAAAGAGTGATTATAATAGTTGGCACTTTACTGTTTACACAATGTTGGAACTCAAATTACACATATTGGGTCTCAGTCTGGAAACACAATTTCTTGTTTGTGAATGAACTTTTAAATGTACTGTTGCTTACAGTTCAATGTTGCATTTCTCTTAATATAAGTTCTTGAAAATACAGAAACTTGGAATATAATCACTCTTAGAAGAAAATGTTCTATATAGAATCTTAAAGGGTTCCATCAATATAGAACCTTCATTTTATGGATCATTTTTAAAATCTGATTACATTTTTTTAATTAAACAACTTGCAAACATTTTATTTCCAGGGGAAAAAATAACTTGTTAAACAATAAATTATTATGCAATCATTTAAGGAATTTATCTGGTCACTCTCTGGTCCCTCTGTCTCAGTCTACGCTCTTGTCACCCTCTTTTAAAAGTATATTTTGTGAGATCACCTTAATCATCTGATCTGCTGTGTTTCCTCTTGCACCGACCAACACCATGGCCAGAGCCGAGGAGATGCTGACAGGAGAGTAGAACACATTTCCTGATGAGTTTCCTCCGCTGATCTCCTTGAACAGGTTGAGGGAGAACTGTGTGTTTGCTGCAGTCAAAGACTCCATTTTCACAAGCTAGAAAGTAAGAGAGAGAGAGAGAGATGATCAGCATAACAAATGTGAAAATAATTAAATCCCAAAAACTGCATTGCTCAGTTGTCATTATATGCAAAGTAAGAAACAGTCAATCAATGCTTTATCTCTCAAATGACAACAGTTTTCTTAAAATCAGAACAATAGTGCATCATTTTAATCACTACACATTCAGAACTACAAATCTGTTCCATTAAATCCATTGATCCACTTTTATGTCCTGAAACAACCGTTTTTTGGGGTCGACAGCTTATAAAAATGTATTTCTGGGTTATTTTGCTTGTTTGCTTGTTTGCACATAGCAGCTTTTAGACATTGTTTAGTTTTTTGTTATAAGTTATAAATGACAAGGAGGCAGCCTCTCGCAATGCAAAGTCAATGGAGACGGTTGGATTGTCGTCCCCCCTCCCACCGTGGGCGTGGCCTAAGCGACGCAGCTTCAGGGTTAGCCAAAGCTGCAAAAGCTCAAGTTTAAATTCAATATTAAAATTATTAACAGGTTGTTTCATTACATCTAACATTGAATGCATCCGCATTTTTACATTTCCGTTGAATGAACATGACTGAGTGACAGCCTGTCAATGCGCAGAGACTTTCAATGCCTGGTGAAATATCAGCAGAAAGCCTCTCGTAAAGTGAGATTCAAGGAACTAACTGTTATATAACAATGGCCTAACAAGCTCATTGTCGGGTTTATGTTGTGTTTATTAGCCTATATTATGTGGACCCGACCCTTATTTTGACACTGTATCTTCATTTTGCTCCACTTCGCTTTTTAGTTTCGGTTTCATTACTGATGTAGGCTACTCGTATTTGTGCCTGCTTGACCACAGCGTAAAACTTATTTAGCAATACATAAATGGAGATAAAAACGCATATCGCGCTGTTAAGTCACTCAAAATTACCTCAAGGGAAATTCCTTCACCATGACAGCCCTACTTGTTTCTTGGCCATTTTGACAGTACTGACGTAATCACAGTCTTGCTCATTCCGATTTAAAATCCTAAATATCAAACATGTTTGATGTGATCGGGGCGAGCCCGAAGAGCAGATCGGGAGGAGCAGATTCGATCTGTGAACGCCTCATTACCAGATAATCTGCGCCGAACATCGGAACTGATCGAGGTCATCAACAAGATTTTTTATCCAATTCTCGGGAGGGGAAAACCGGGGATAAATCGGCCTAAAACTCCTGTAGTGTGAGTCAGGCATACTTAATACATAATATTAAAGTGCTTCTAACAAACAGAGAAGTTAAATAAAAGCATTACCATTAGAGTTTGAAGTTTCCCCGTGAATGAATGATCTGCTGAGTGTCATTCATTCATATAAACGTTGCCTCCAATGCCTCGCCCTGAAGAGCCCGTCCTCTAAAACTAATCCAGCCCGTTCTGTCGCTTGAATGTCGACGGGAATGTAGTCAAGAAGAGGAGTGGAAACTGCTGTCAGGACAGATGTTTCATCTGCAGTAGATCCGCGATCCACAGAAACAAAAGCAAATATCGGCATTCCTTAATTGTTGCTTAATAAGCACACCTGATTCAATTAATGAGTAGTTATTAGAGTAGGAAGAGTAGGAATTAGTCAATTAATCAATTAGTCAACTACTCATTAAGCCTTTAATTAACTGAATCAGGTGTGCCATTTCAGGGTTAAAACAGAAACATGGCCTGTCAGGGGGTCCCTGCAGGAGAGGTTGAGAACCACTGTTTTAAAGGGTTAGTTCACACAAAAATGAAAATTATCCCATAATTTACTCACCTTCAAGCCACTCTTCTTCTTTCAGCCAAACACTAAAAAAGTTATTAAAAATATCCTGGCTCTTCCAAGCTTTATAATGGAAGAGGATATTGTCATTTACACCGCTCTACAGTAATTTGAAAGTGATTGCAGTACCAGTTTTGGCCACAATCTTACATACAGCTCCTTTAAGTAATTATTGATTACCTAATAAGGAACTATCTCCTAAATTTGATATTACTTACTGATTAGTTAAACTTGTTTCTATATTAGTTAATAGTAGTAGCTGAAGTGTTAATGTTGCACTACTCATTAGTCCTGCATTACTTCCTGCATAGTTACTTATTAATGACGGACCATTATTATTATTATTATTATTATTATTATTATATTATTATTATTATTATTAATATTATTATTCTAAAGTGTTACCCAGAATAATCCAAAATATATATTTTTTTTATATTATTTGTATTTTGTGCAGAACTGTCTCGAGATTCTTAATTGACTCTGTAAGTAAACGCATACAGACAATTTCACTCAATTATTTTCTAATGATTTTATTTATCAGAGGAACAGAGTCATCTAGAATTATCACTTCATCATCACTATCTTCAAGGAGAACAGAGGCGTCCATAAAACAGAATGACATTGGAGGGATTATGTCGGATGAAGAAAAGGAACGGGTGGTCTGCAGTGAAGATTTTTGGGGGAGAGGATGGCATTACAGATGTTATACCGACAGTGATGATGGCGGTGGCTGCAGCCGCTTCAGTTCCTTCCTCATTTACTTCAACAAAGGCTTTATGGATCACCTTCGACACCGCCAGGTCGTTGTTGGAGGACATGCCTGAAAGATTCACCTTTTTCTCATCAAAAACATCCTCCATTCCCATGCTGATCAGAAAGCGTTCCATGTTGTATTTTTCCTCCGTCTTAAATTTGGGCAGAGACACTTGAACTTCCTGTAGGATCATCTTGCTGGGTTTGGTCCACTCCATGAGCTTCTCGTAGGTCAGTGCCTTTTCAAGCTGGATAATAAAGTGAGGCATGTTAATTTGCATAAACTGGGGTCTGTTTGTACAGCATCAATGATGTGACGTTTATTTTATTGTATATGAATCGGCAATGCAAGTCATGGAGACAGTAACTTGAATACACCTCTTCAATGGCTTAGATTAGTGGTTCTCAACAGGGGCGTTCAGAGAACAACGGGGGGTGTTGGAACAATATTTTTGAAAGGGGGCATTCAGGTGTTCATGGGGGGCGTTCACGAGTTTACACCAAAGATCCAGGCAAGACAAGATTAAACATAATTGCCTACGACATTCTAAAATCTGCCAGTTGCAACGTAAGCTATGTGACTCGATTATTTTTCCAGTCATAGACCAGCGCTCAAGCACTGACTAGAATCCAGCGCTGACAAGAATCAGCATTCACAAGCTCAAAAATGTTTCTCGCGCTGACAACAATCCGGTGGTGTCTAGAATCCAGCGCTGACTAGAATCACACAGCGGAGGAATGGAAAGTTGACAAGCCATTAAAAAAGTATTGACTTAAGAACCAATTATAATATTTTCAATAAATCATGTTCCCATTTACTCCAGTGACAAATTTTAAAATTAAACTAAATTATATTATAAGGTAAAACTTTTATATTTTTAGGCATTAACTAATGCCAATGCCTAATGCCAAAATGTTTTCTTTGTTCACCAAGTAATTTACTGGTCAGGCATTACTGTTAACTCACAAAACTGGAAGAAGAAAATGACAATTTGATGGATAATTTAAATATATTCTGTAATCACATTTTGGTAATGTATTAATTCCATCTGAGCACAAAACGCTGCTTGGATAGTTTCAAGATTAAAAATAATTATACAATAATAATTTAATTATTCATATGTGTTTATTCTTGTTAGAAGGTTTTTTTTGTTTGTTTTACTGATTGTATTTTTTTATTTATTTTTTTTCGAAATTAAGGTTAATGTAAGCAGCTTTTTGCAATACTCTCTTAAATCAGTGCTGTCGCCAGACCTCAGTCTTAAGGGGGGCATATGAAATTTATGAGAGGGCACAATTATTATTAGCCTACAGTACGTATATTTATTTTACAATAATCGTATACTCTATTCGCGCAGCACGTAATCATCACGTTAAACATAACCAACAGCAATATGACCAGGTAGCCTATAGCCTACACCACATTACATAGAAGCAATGTTATGAATATCCATAAAACACTTGACTATACAACATGTTAGATGTAACACCAGAAGCATCTCTCAAACATTGCATTTTAAAGCAGTCAACAGAGGGATATGCATTGCCATGAGACACACACACACGCACGCACATACACACGCACAGAGACAAGCATTTTTGGGGGCGGGTCCGGCCCCCTATGGCCCGCCCATAGCGACAGGTGTGTCCTAAATGCATAATAAAACCTAAGAGCAAACATTACAGCTTTAATGACGTTTGTTTTTACTGTCCAATGGCAGCCCATCTTATATCTACTTTGAGTGGCATG
The DNA here is from genome assembly GCA_022828995.1 of Vimba vimba. Classification (NCBI taxonomy): domain Eukaryota; kingdom Metazoa; phylum Chordata; class Actinopteri; order Cypriniformes; family Leuciscidae; genus Vimba; species Vimba vimba. The sequence continues at coordinate 35,604,456 of CM040830.1, read as the reverse complement.
GGAGAGAGTTGGAAGTTCATTTGTTTCCCCTACGAGTTTATAATAGCATATTTTAACAAGATTTTCAAATGGATAAAGAAAAAAACTGCCACAATGTTTTTTAAATGTTGGCTTTATTAAACTATAGGCCTATGTTTTAAACATGTGAATAAAGAGTCTAATATGTCTATTTATTTTTAATATAGGCCTACTATTTATTCATTTATTGTTCTATTTTATTTAACATTTTTACATTTAACATGAATAATCAAACATTTAACATAAAACAAGAATTGCACAACAATTTTAAATGTCTACTCATTTGTTCATTTTAAAATGATTTATTCATTTACGTACAAAACATATATGTTTTAATTAAATAGATTTATGCTATTCCTTATTCTTTCGGTTTATAAGGTGTCACAACAAATCCTGCATTCCTAGTCTTCCATACATAATAACCTCTGTGACATTTAGTCACTTATCAGTTCAAAATCACAGTCCACAAACAGTGCATTTAAAAAAGAGATTTGTCCACTCAAATTTGTAACCGTTGCATTTCATTAACACTGATACACTGACATATAGGCTAATTTCTACTTCAGATGACTTTTTTGCTCTCTGGGAACGAGTTGTTCTGAGACAGTGCTTATGATTTATGGGGATTCAAAAAAAAGAAGCATTTTTATCATTATAGGGTAGTTGTGTACACACACTGCCAACACACATTTATGTTCAAACGCCATGTAAAAGTGAATTTTGCATAATAAGTGCCCTTTAAATATCAGTTGTCACTCTATAATGTATTAGTACTTAGTTTTATGATCAAAGCTCTGTAGTTTTAAAACATGTAATGCAATGCAATACAGTGATGATTGAGATGAACAAATAAATGCTCACCAAAAGCCAGATGGATCATATTTTATACTTGCATGATTTTTCTGGAAAAAAATATATATATTTCTGGATAATCAAGTAAACCCCAGTAGGTGTTCATCAAAATAATATAAAAGTTATTCTTACACTTACTTTATTTTAATCAGTAAAGATTTCACAGTTAAAAAAAAAACATTAACCATGAGCTGAAGGTGGACGTTTAATGGCCTTTATACTTGCTAAAATATATAGACTATCAATAAGATTACAGAAGGCATGTAGTAGATAAGAAATTTGCTGCTATGTCACACCTGTCAGCTGAAGTGCAGATGATAGCCACTCTTACTATATCCTTGATCATATCATGAACTAGATTTCCCATAACCCCTTGCCTGGACTAATCGTTTTCTGATTACTTCCACATGTGTGTTATTATCTCATTTACTCTTGCCTATTTAAGCCCTGTGTATTAATTCTTACTTTGTGAAGTCTTGTTTGTCACACTGCATTTCTGAGTGTTTTTTCTGTGTAATATATATATTTTTTTTTAATTGTCTGCCTGGTTTTGATCATTTGCCTTATGGATTACGATTCTGGATTGCCCTAATAAACATCTACATTTGGATCCTCAACCTGTGTGTGTGTGTCTCTGAGCAGTTTGTGACAACAGCACACTTTATAGGGTTAAACAGCTATTCCAAATAATGAAACAAAAAGCACCATACTAGCAGAACCTCACCTTCTGAAGGCCAGTGGTGTCGTCTTCCATCTCGTTAGGAAGGATGATCAACATACTGAGATTCTTCCCGACATACGGCAGCTCCAGAACCTGACTGTTCATCTCTGGGATTAAGGCCAGAGGAAACGTTGACTTCTGGTGCATCATCTTCACTGATTTAGTTTGAATCTGCCAAAAATAAGTGGAAACACTTTATAACTGATCTTTTTAAGACTGTTCAAATTATTTAAATAAAAAGAGCATGAAATCTCACCTTGTTCAGCTTAAACTGCCCATCTCTGGTGGCTTCCTTTGGGAATTTTGTCTCCCAGTTTCCTTTGAAGTAGATGGCGTTCACCAAAACTAATTTCGTGTCCGCATCAATGTCTCCCTGTGGCACCAAATCCTTAATCTTTTCTAAAATACAAATGGACAAATTGTTTACTTTGAGCAGTGATTTAACTTGTTCTCATAGGCCTAAATGAATTTACTGAATCTATAACACTCTATTGTTATGTAAGTAAAAAATTTTAAAAAATACAAATAAAACACTATTAAAGTGCCGTCTCAAAGTTCTTATGGAATAAAGTTCTTATGAACTTAATGGCCAAATAAAAACTGCATTAAAGTCAAAACATTAACCTCCAAATAACTTTATAGCTCAATTCAAGAACCCATTAAAGGGATAGTTCACTTTGAAATTAATTTTTGATATGTTTTAGCTTACCTTTGTTTCCGCAGTAGTTTCAATTTTGATATTTTTAGGTCAAACCGTTCTTGTCTGTCAGTCATATAATGCAGGTCTATGGTCACTGGCTCAAAACACAAGCACAGAGTCCAAATTAAAACAATTCCCCATCGTCCAAATGAAACAATTCCCCATCATAAGTACACATTGATGGCCTAAGACACGAAACGAGCGGTTTGTGTGAGAAAACGAACAGTATTTATATCGTTGATATCTCTTGAAAACAGCACACGTCCAAATGATCTGACGGCGCGGGCGGGTATAGATATATACATAGATTCCGCCTTGGCTACTGCAGTTCATTGGAGCGAAACCGTAGCCAAGCGACATCTAGTGTATATATCTATACCCGCCCGTGGGCGGGTATAGATGTATACACTAGATGTCGCCTTCGCTACTGCAGTTCATTGCAACGAAACCGTAGCCAAGGCGACATCTATGTATATATCTATACCCGCCCGCGCCGTCAGATCATTTGGACGTGTGCTGTTTTCAAGAGATAACAACGATATAAATACTGTTCGTTTTCTCACACAAACCGCTCGTTTCGTGTCTTAGGCCATCAATGTGTACTTATGACTTATAATTGTTTCATTTGGACGATGGGGAATTGTTTTAATTTGGACTCTGTGCTTGTGTTTTGAGCCAGTGACCATAGACCTGCATTATATGACTGACAGACAAGAACGGTTTGACCTAAAAATATCAAAATTGAAACTACTGCGGAAACAAAGACACCTACATCTTGGATGCCCTTGAGGTAAGCTAAAACATATCAAAAATTAATTTCAAAGTGAACTATCCCTTTAAGCTGAACATGGTCCTTAAAATAAAATTTTACTGAACTTAAAAAGCAGCAAAAATACATCAAAGAATTGTTTGTAGAATAAGTTTATGCTGGATTTCACCTTGTGTTTTTTTCTCCACCCATTTGTTGATGTTGACACGAGCAGCCTCTGATTGGTTCATGAAGTCCACCTTCTCCAGTCCGGCTTCATAGTAGCTTTTTGCATCATTGAGGAATTTCTGTAATACAGCAAACCGATTGAGGTGCAAATGATATTAGAGTTGAGAACATTTCCAGAACTTCCAGTGAATAAACCAAATCTTACCTCAACAAACTGGAAGGATTGCTCTCCGTAGAGGCGGTTGGCGAGACTCAACACATACGGGACTCCTGGTTTGTTCAGCTCACTCATGAACTTGTTGAAGCTGGAATGAATTTGGTCCACTGAATCATGATGTCCTGGAGTCGCGGCTTCGGGTTTGAGAGGGTTTTTAAAGCCCAAGACCTGCACAGCATTATTGTGGGTAGAATTAATAAAGATAACCTCACTATTCTGATATGTTTAACATATAAACTCTAAAAAAAAAAAAGCTGGGTTGTTTCAACCCATGTTTGGGTCAAATATGGGCAAACCCAACCGTTTAATTTTTTTTTAAATTCAGACCCAAATTTTTTAATTCAGTTTTTAACCCAGCAGTTATATTTGTCCATATTTGATACAAACATGGGTTGAAACAACCCAGAATTTTTAGAGTTAGTATTAAAAAACAATATATAGTAGTTTAAAATACTGAGCATGATGATGCATGAAACACACATATAGCCTATATACACATTTTGAATTCTGAACTACAGGCCATAAAACATACATAAGTGTGAGATCACCTTAATCATCTGATCTGCTGTGTTTCCTCTTGCACCGAGCGACACCATGGCCAGAGCCGAGGAGATGCTGACAGGAGAGTAGAACACATTTCCTGATGCGTTTCCTCCGCTGATCTTCTTGAACAGGTTGAGGGAGAACTGTGTGTTTGCTGCAGTCAAAGACTCCATTTTCACAAGCTGAGCAAGAAATAGCAGTAGTTTTATCAACAGCAGATTTGAACACACAATCTGTTTTAATCTAATGTTATTACTGTGTGAGTTACCATTTAAATTGCATACATAAAAGTACCTCTAAAAGCATTACCTAGAGTAGTCGTCAGAAATGATGAAGTTTCCCAGCGTGTCTGAGGAGAATGAATCTGTGGTTGTGGGTGTCGTTCTAATAAATGATGCCTCGCCCTAAAGTGGTCAGCCTTGAAGCCCAATCAGTTTGTAACATTCCCTGTAATTATTAAACTTATGTTTACCCACCTGGATCAGCATAAGACTTAAAATGCGTGATTCATTCTTCATTTGTTTATCATAAGTAAAAAAATTGCTGAAGAAACTAACCTGAACTCAAGAAATATAAATGATAATTGTATTAGTCATTCTTAATCATAATGTGTGTACAACCCAGTAGTGATTATGCCCCACCTTGTGACCCTATGATTGATGGTGACCTCTTGACCTTTTTTGCAACACCCACGGCCCATCCAAGTCGTGCCCTAGCGATGACCTTGACCCCTCCAGGCCGGTGTCGCCTTTGACCTTGGGTATCCTCCAGGGATGAAAATGATGTATGACCAGTGACTAATTGGAATGTCTCTGACATTGTGAGTTAGCCTGGGAAAACCCAGACAAACTTCCGGCAAATTTAGATTTGCTCTGCAAGAAGTCTGGCAAAGAACCCATTCAAGCCGATTTCGAATCCGTCCATATAGAGGCACCAATCAGAAACGTTGAGGCGAGCTTTACACGATGACGATCGCTCTGATTGGTTTTAGGTCTATCCAATTGCGCCCAGAGGCATTTGAGCGACGTCCGTTGGTGAAGCGCACCAACTTTTAAATGCATTATTATATTCAAATTGCAAACACATGAGGACAGTCTCCATGAAAGACACACTGGCAGATGAACGTGCTACTACATTTCTCAAAGAAACGGTAGGAAATTAAATTAACTGTGACAAGATGATTGACAGGGCAGTTTACGTGACAGGATGCACGCGACAGATCCGTCCGATAAAGATGACGAAGTAGTATGTCCCAAAGCTTGCCTACTTTTTGCTGCACATTCAAAAGTAAATACATTTTCTTCACAAAAAGAGTACATACTTTTATGGCGTAGAGTAACTTAGGCGAATTGGGACGCAGCATATGGCTTTACACGATGACGATCGCTCTGATTGGTTTTAGGTCTATCCAATTGCGCCCAGAGGCATTTGAGCGACATCCGTTGGTGACGCCCCTTTGGAAATCAGTAGCTTTGCCAGACCATAACTCAGTTACTACTTGTGAGTATAATTTGTCCTTTGATTCATTTTTGAACTTTGTCATGTTATAATGGAAGTCCTGAGGGTTATTTTTTGACCTGATATCAGGATGGGTCTGTACACCACATGTTGCATCCACATTCCATCTCATTATATTTTATGGGGGTCTCCATAAAATATTAAGGAAAAATTAAGATCAAGATTAAGGAAAAATTTTAACAGACCATATCACAATACACAATTGAACTCTTAAGTGCTTATTTTAAAGAATAAGAATGTATCTCTATGTTTGTATCTTCCGGACATATAGATACCGAATTAAACCTCTTGGTTTGCCTAAGCTAAATATATATATTAGGTTACCATACAATGTATTATACCATGTTTACCATCTTTTGGAGTAGAAATGACGAATTCTAACACCACCATAAACCATGCAAATTAAGCTGTCGAGAGGAGACAAAGAAACTCTCTCAAAGAAACTCTCCCTACGCCCTCTTCAAGCTCTCTCTCTTCAAGTTCTCTCTTCAAGCTTTTGTCTTCTTCAAGTTTGTTTTGTCTCTCTAAGTTTGTCCTCTCTCCAAGTTTTGTTAAATGTCTTGCCTTGTTTTAGTCTCGTGCTCATTCATTTCTATCTATGAGTGAAATGGACTTAAACTGAGTTGCTGGCAACTTTTCTTACAAGTAAACCGTTTGAACTTCCCGCGAACGACGCGCTCCGGAGAACCGAAAGAACTACACGCGCTCCGGAGAACCGAAAGAACGCTTCAAACTAACGGACACACCAAGGACGGACACTCACACACACGCATTCTTGCTCAGCAACAAAGATCCATGCAAGTATTATTCCTATCGAGATTTAAATGCGTTTAAGGTTGTCTGCCCCTGCTTTAAGGTGATTTGATTCTTTGCTGGCTCTCAAAGGTTAACTGTTTGTGATATTTTGCCATTCTGTGATCTGCTCTTTCTTTCTTTATTTACTTTCGTTATTCTGTTTATATATTATTTGTTAATTGTAGTTGTATGTTTTATAGTTTCATTTATTAAAAACCCATTATATGCTTGATTGTCTCTGTCTGCTGCTCACCGAACAAAGCGTCTTAAATGTGTGATCTTAAGCTACAAGCTTTATATTGTTGATTAGCCTACAAGTTAGTAATCTTATAGAACAAGAAAGTTATTCTTCATGACCAGAAGAATAGCCTTTCTTGAGAGTTTATAAGAAGAATAATACTCCTTGAGAGTTGATAAGAAGATTGTATGGTCGGTTCGGTGGACGAACGGATTATTCGATGTGAAATTAATTTTGTAGGTTATTCTGAAATTTGATCTATAGCCTATCTGTATATTTATAATTGATTATAATTCGTTGTGGTTAATTATCTATATATAGAGATACAAATATATGGGCTATGTATTCCCTTTTTGGGCGATTTAAAATGTGTAATTGATCATAACCAGTATGATTAATTATTAATTATATATTCCCCTCATTTGAGCTGATTCGCTACACCACAGTTGAAAAAGGTGAAAAAAAGATTCTATTTGTTATGAACTGCTCCAAGACACGAAGGTTGAGGATCCAAATGCAGTTTATTTAAAGGGTTGTTCAGAATCGTAATCAAAATCCAGGCAAAGGTCATACACAGGCAGGCAATCCAACAAACAGACAAATCCCGAGGATGAGGCAGGAACAGGAAAACCAGGACATGGGCAGAGATCAAGAACCAGGAACAACGACAACAAAGGAAACACTCAGAAATGCAGTGGAATAACATACAAAACTTCGCAGTGAGTGAATGAGTGAACATGGTATAAATAGGCTGAGACTAACAGGGTAATGAGACACAGGTGAATGCAATCAGTGATGATGAGTCCGGGCAGTGAGTTATGGGAAATGTAGTTTGTGAGGGAGTGATAATAGTCTGCAGTGGAGTGCCCTCTGGTGGCTCTCAAGGGCACTCCAGCTGGTGACCGTTACATAGCCCCCTCAAAGGAGTAGCTTCAGGCGGCCAGGGAGGAGAAGACCCTTCAGGCGGCCAGGGAGGAGCAGACAGTTCAGGGGGACCAAGCGGACCTGGCGGTTCAGGGCTACAGGGCGGACCAGACAGTTCATGGCGAGGCCTCCATGGTCCTATGAAGGGACCTCCTAAAATTAATGATTGTCAAGTAACTTCTTTCTCTGAAGATGCGGTGGCGATTAGAAGTAGGCCTACCTTATAAGCAGCCTATCAATGGGGACGGCCTGAGGCTTCACAGTTTCTAAATGTTTTCATTGTTGCTCTCTCTCTCTCTCTCTCTGAAGATAGGCCTATGTGGTGATTTTCTCACAGATACAACTTAAAACACATTCCACATGTATGAGATGACTTGTGACACCTCAAATTTCGAATTATTTTACATACCCCTGATAAATAAAAAATATACTTTAAGTTCAAGTCAAGTTTTTCCACAGACCATCGATGTAGAATATTTGTTTTTATTAAGACTTTAAATAATTCATTGAATTTTATTTAAAACATCTTTTATTTTTAAAAGACATAATTTAAACTTTTAAGATTATACTTTGAAATAAATTTAGCACTAAAAAAACATTCACAATGTCTCATGACTCTGGGATCTTTTTTATTTAACTTGTTGCATTTTTGTAAACCCCATTCACATGTTGTATATGTAAGGAGCTACTTCTACAGCTCTCTGAAAATGTAAGATGATTTATTTTATTCAACTTTAGATAGTGTGAAATATACGTCATTATTAGAAAACCTCTTTTTATCACTTCCACAGTGCCCAGCAATCCCATCCATGTGATTGAATGGAGCTGCATGTGACACAACCTGATGTCAGAGCTCACAAAAATAACCCTTCATGACTTCCATTATAATGGACCAAAGTTCAAACATTAATCAATAGGCATCTTAAACTCACAAGGTCATACACATTAACCAATTAGTCAACGGTCATAGGTCATTTCCACCCCCGTAGGATACAAGGTCAAAGGTGACACTGTCATGTGAGGTCAAGGTCAGCGCAAGGGCAGGGGTCAAGAGGGCAATCAATTACAAGGTCATCAATCTTTTTTTTGACACATGCTGGGTCTTAACACTGGAGGCCATGATGGAAAGAGGCTACTGGGCAAATTTGGCCAGGATGGGATTTTTTGTGACCACAGAGAGTCAGGACCTCGGTTTAACGTCTCATCCGAAGGACGGTGCTCTTTGACAGTATAGTGTCCCCGTCACTTTACTGGGGCGTTAGGACCCACACAGACCACAGGGTGAGCGCCCCCTGCTGACCTCACTAACACCTCTTTCAGCAGCAACCTGGTTTTCCCAGGAGTCTCCCATCCAGGTACTAACCAGGCTCAACCCTGCTCAGCTTCAGTGGACAACCAGTCTTGGGCTACAGGGTGATATGGCTGCTGGATAGTGCATGGGGTCTATTTTACCGGTGGAACATGCACGACTATGCCTTCTTGGATATAAATCAGTGCCCTTATTAAGATTGGTTGTCTCACAGCTGCCAGGAGGATTTTACACAACTGGAAATGAAAGATTGGATTGGTGGGATAATTGAAATTGCTTCATATGCTGTCGTGTGTTTCCACAGACTTTCCAACGAACCCTGACGTAACGCTGCCAGTGCTACGTGTTGTTTACCTGACTATAAGCAGTTTAAAATCAATCAGTTTGCGTGCATGTTCTGTTTTGCTGTTCACACAGTGCCGGGACTGATAGTGTACCGGCGGCTCGCATAAACTCAGGCTATACTCTCATCTGTCCTTTTCGGAGGAATATTATTTTTTATTTTCAAAAAATGTTGAACAGATTAAAGTAAGACTTTAGAATAATGGTCCGTCATTAATAAATATCCTAACTATGTAGGAAGTTATGCAGGACTAAGTTAATTACTAATCACAAATTTAACGTGGCTGAGACGTTAACAATTGTCTTTTTTTACTCTCAATGAGGTCAGAAAATGCATCATTAATTACTCAAGTGTTACTTAGTCACTATGCAGGAACTACTAGTGATCCGGACCATTATTTTAAAGTAAAAACATCTTTTTCACTTGGTCCAGATCACTAGTAGTTCTTGAAGATTGTCATGTTTTTTTTTTAAAAAATTCAGAACATGGTCATAAAATGCACCACTAATTACTCAAGTACTGACCTGGTAACACTTGAGTAATTAGTGATGCATTTTATGACTATATTTAGAGTAAAAATGATGACTGATTACGTCTCAGACACACAATAATGTTCTTTATAATTTGTCAGTTAGTTAATAGTAATTTATAAGGCTAATATCATTAAGTAATTATTGATTACCTAATAAGGAACTATCTCCTAAATTTGATATTACTTACTGATTAGTTAAACTTGTTTCTATATTAGTTAATAGTAGCTGAAGTGTTAATGTTGCACTACTCATTAGTCCTGCATTACTTCCTGCATAGTTACTTATTAATGACGGACCATTATTATTATTATTATTATTAATATTCTAAAGTATTACCCAGAATAATCCAATATATATATATATTTTTACATTCTTGGTATGTTGTGCAGAACTGTCTCGAGATTCTTAATTGACTCTGTAAGTAAACGCATACAGACAATTTCACTCAATTATTTTCTAATGATTTTATTTATCAGAGGAACAGAGTCATCTAGAATCATCACTTCATCATCACTATCTTCAAGGAGAACAGAGGCGTCCATAAAACAGAATGACATTGGAGGGATTATGCCGGATGAAGAAAAGGAACGGGTGGTCTGCAGTGAAGATTTTTGGGGGAGAGGATGGCATTACAGATGTTATACCGATTGTGATGATGGCGGTGGCTGCTGCCGCTTCGGTTCCTTCCTCATTTACTTCAACAAAGGCTTTATGGATCACCTTCGACACCACCAGATCATTTTTGGAGGACATGCCTGAAAGATTCACCTTTTTCTCATCAAAAACATCCTCCATTCCCATGCTGATCAGAAGATTCTTCATTTGGTATTTTTCCTCCGTCTTAAATTTGGGCAGAGACACTTGAACTTGCTCTAGGATCATCATGCTGGGTTTGGTCCATTCCATGAGCTTCTCGTAGGTCAGTGCCTTTTCAAGCTGGATAATAAAGTGAGGCATGTTAATGTGTGTCTTTGCATAAACTGGGGTCTGTTTGTACAGCATCATTTTTTTTTTTGTATATGAATCAGCAATGCAAGTCATGGAGTCAGTAACCTGAATACACCTCTTCAATAGCTTAGATTAGTGGTTCTCAACAGTGGTGTTCAGATAACAACGGGGGGTGTTGGAACAATATTTTTAAAAGGGGGCATTCAGGTGTTCATGGGGGGCGTTCACGAGTTTACACCAAAGATCCAGGCAAGACAAGATTAAACATATAATTTCTTGCAAAATAATTGCCTACAACATTCTAAAATCTGCCAGTTTAATGTGACATGTAAGCTATGTGACTCGATTATTTTTCCAGTCATAGACCAGCGCTCAAGCACTGACTAGAATCCAGCGCTGACAAGAATCAGCATTCACAAGCTCAAAAATGTTTCTCGTGCTGACAACAATCCGGTAGTGTCTAGAATCCAGCGTTGACTAGAATCACACAGCGGAGGAATGGAAAGTTGACAAGCCATTAAAAAAGTATTGACTTAAGACTTATAAATTATAATATTTTCAATAAATCATGTTCCCATTCACTCCGGTGACGAATTTTAAAATTAAACTAAATTTTATTTATAAGGTAAAACTTTTACATTTTTAGGCATTAACCAATGCCAATGCCTAATGCCAAAATGTTTTCTTTGTTCACCAAGTAATTTACTGGTCAGGCATTACTGTTAACTCGCAAAACTGGAAGAAGAAAATGACAATTTGATGGATAATTTAAATATATTCTGAAATCAAATTTTGGTAATGTATTAATTCCACCATCACATCTGAGCACAAAACGCTGCTTGGATAGTTTCAGGATAGTTCAAAATAATTATACAATAATAATTTAATTGTTCATATGTGTTTATTCTTGTTAGAAGTTTTTTTTTTATTATTATTATTTTTACTGATTATGAACACAAATTAATCATGACAAACCAAATTAATTGTAATTGTATTAATTATACCATTGATGAAAACAAGCAGATACCAAGGTATTTTAGGCCTACAATTCTAACATAATTTTTCATGAAAAATCATGATTGTATTATTTAATTTTTTTCGAAAGTAAGGTTAATGTAAGCAGCTTCTTGCAATACTCTCCTAAATGCGTAATAAAACCTAAGAGCAAACATTGGCACACACTGCCAACACACATTTATGTTCAAACACCATGTTAAAGTGAATTTTGCATAATTTATTGAAGTCAGCTGAAGTGCAGATGATAGCCACTCTTACTGTCTACTTGATCATATCATGAACTACATTTCCCATAACCCCTTGCCTGTTCTGATTACTTCCACCCGTGTGTTATTATCTCATTTACTCTTGCCTATTTAAGCCCATTCTTACTTTGCGAAGTCTTGTTTGTGTCACACTGCGTTTCTGAGTGTTTTTCTGTGTAATATTTTTTTATTGTCTGTCTGGTTTTCTGGATTTCCCTGTTTGCTTATGTTTTCTTCCCTGTTGTTATCTGAATTGTTTGCTTTATGGTTTTGATCTTTTGCCTGTCTTTTGGATTACTATTCTGGATTGCCCTAATAAACATCTACATTTGGATCCTCAACCTGTGTGTGTCTCTGAGTAGTTTGTGACAACAGCACAAATAATGAAACAAAGCACCATACTAGCAGAACCTCACCTTCTGAAGGCCAGTGGTGTCGTCTTCCATCTTATTAGGAAGGATGATCAACATACTGAGATTATTCCCGACATATGGCAGCTCCAGAACCTGACTGTTGATCTCTGGAATTAAGGCCAGAGGAAACTTCGACTTCTGTTGCATCATTTTCACTGGTTTAGTTTGAACCTGCCAAAAATAAGTGGAAACACTTTATAACTGCTCTTTTTAAGACTGTTAAAATGATTTTAAAAAAAGAGCATGAAATCTCACCTTGTTCAGCTTAAACTGCCCATCTCTGGTGGCACCAAGTCCTTGATCTTCTCTAAAATACATTATAATACATAATAAATTATTTAAGTTAAAAAAAAGCAGTATAAAAGTATCTGTCTCAAAGTTCTTATGGAATTAAATTCTTGTGAACTTAATTATGAACTTAATGGCCAAATAAAAAGTGCATTAAAGTCAAACCTTTAACCTCAAACGAACTTTATAGCTCAATTCAAGAACCCACAAAGCTAAAATGGTCTTAATTTTTTTTTTGGCTGAACTTAAAAAGCAGCAAAAACACATCAAAGAATTGTTTGTGGAGTAAGTTTATGCTGGATTAGGCCTTGTGTTTTTGTCTCCACCCATTTGTTGATGTTGACACGAGCAGCCTCTGATTTGTTCTTGAAGTCCACCTTCTCCAGTCCGGCTTCATAGTAGCTTTTTACGTCATTGAGGAATTTCTGTAATACAGCAAACCGATTGAGGTGGAAGTGATATTAGAATTGAGAACATTGCCAGATCCTCCAGTGAATAAACCACATCTTACCTCAACAAACTGGATTGCTCTCCGTAGAGGCAAGACTCAACACATACGGGACTCCTGGTTTGTTCAGCTCACTCATGAACTTTTTGAAGCTGGAATGAATTTGGTCCACTGAATCATGATGTCCTGGAGTCGCGGCGTCGGGTTTGAGAGGGTTTTTAAAGCCCAAGACCTGCACAGCATTATTGTGGGTAGAATTAATAATGGTTTCTTGCACGTTACGCCCTAAATACGCCTTTTCCGTCTTTAAACAACAAAAGTGGATTCGGACACGCTCTAAGTGTACTTGTGCCGTGTGCTTTAGACCATGTGCTTAGAACGATAAAATAGGGCCAATAAACTCTGGGTTGTTTCAACCCATGTTTGGGTCAAATATGAACAAACCCAACTGTTGGTTTAATTTTTTATTCGGTTTTTAACCCAACAGTTAGGTTTGTCCATATATGGCCCAAACATGGGTTGAAACAACACAGGATTTTTAGAGTTAGTATTAAAATACACAACCCGTTGTTCTCATTCCCGGGGCGTAATATACTTACGCTTTTGACACGTCCGTCAGCATATACTTTCAACGCACATGGCAGCCATTAGCGTCAAAAGAGACGCACAGAGCTTTCCACTAACTCCAATGTAAACCCATCCACGGTACTATTGAACGCCCAGGGCACGGCGAACTGAGTGTTGATAATAACACCCCGGAAGTGTCCTCATTGTCAATTCAAATGTTTTTTGTTTTTTTTAGATTTTAATATATACATATTTACATTACATTTTACATTTATTCATTTAGCTGACGCTTTTATCCAAAGCGACTTACAATTGCTATACATGTCAGAGGTCGCACGCCTCTGGAGCAACTAGGGGTTAGGTGTCTTGCTCAGGGACACATTGGTGTCTCACAGTGGATTCGAACCCCGGTCTCTCACACCAAAGGCATGTGTCTTATCCACTTATCCTTGACAATTTCACCATTAATAATCAATTAATCTCGATAAAATATTTGGCAGACGGAGCCAGTGGATTCACCCTTCACCCAATCAATTCAAATGTTTTTTTTTTTTCTTGTTTTTTTTTTTTTTTTCAGATTTTAAACATATATATATATATATGATTTTATTTTTATATATTTCAACACAAAAATGTGATAATTCTACAATATGAAAATGTTATGGTCTTTTTTTTTTTTTTTTTACTTTACAACAGCGTCATGAATATTGATTGGTTTAAAGATTATTTTATTGTTAATATTTATATTCAGCCTACTATTAGCCACAAACGTTACCATTTCACCATTAATAATAAATTAATCTCGATAAAATCTTTGGCAGAAGAGAACTACCCATAATCCGTTGCTATGGAGACACTGACGGGGTCGGAGTTTGATGGGAGTTTTTTCTAGTTCGTGAGCATTTTGTGACGCAGGTAACGTTAAGTCAAACTTTGGCTATTTAAGTTCTGAAGGTGATATTATACAGCTGTTTTAGAAAGACAACGTTTCTGGCTTGATTTGCTAAAATCTCGCAAACCTTTTTCAAATAGTAAAAAAATACTTTGACTCGTTCTCAAAGTAGTTTAAGCCAATTTATAGCTAACTATTTTCTAGGTATATTAAGATATATTAAGATTTACACTAAATACATAACTTTCAAAAGCCAGGACTAATTGGAATTGAGGATACCAGGGCTAACATTTAATGTAACGTTAGGGTAAATTTACACCTTGCATTGATGGCATAGCTGCTAACTTACATGCCTGTTAGCCTGTTGGTTATTTACTTTCTCCTGTCCCACTATCATGTGGTGCTATACCTTAATTTTCTACAGTGATATTAGCCTGATATGATATTATTTGATATTAGCCTCTGAAGATTTCCTTCTGCCTTTGTCTATTGCAGTCCATTCCAGCACTGTGATGTGTAATTAGCATTAAAAGTAGATTTCCTAATATGTTGAGATTTTAGCAGTTGGTTAAGTGCTGGAAGAGCAAGAGAGTAAATGGTTTACTGACAAAAAAGTGTGAGGTGTTTGATATTTGTTGCACTAAGTAGAAAATCTCAAAATATTGCATGAGTGTAATATCACAAGCGGTTGTTAAAAGACTTAACATTAGCTCAGATACTATATTTTCTCTAGGGAGCAGGGTGGCTTAAGTATGATATTTCCAATTCCTGCCACAGATAAATTACAAATGAATGATCAGGCTTCTCAGTTTATTTAAACGTGTTTATATAAGGTTATTATTGACTGTTCAAACTTTATCTTCTTTGCATTTAAGTCTACTCTTTCTGAGTATGAATAAATGAACATCAGCTGCAGATGTCATTTAGTGTTGCTTGCTTGCTGTTGTTAACAAGTAATGCATCATTTTAATATGATATTGATAATCCTGACATGATTAATTTTCATTTGCAGAAATGACAAATCCCCCCCCAAAAAACATGCCCTTCATGCCAGACTCTTAACAGGCTTAACAGAAAGACCTGCATTGCCTGCCTGTGCTGTCTCCAAATCAATCTGAGAAAAAAACAAGAAAAGGTCAAGAACAGCAACTGGGCTGCTTCAGTCAAAAAGAACCGCAATTTCAGTAAAATTTTAAATTCTGCCCAGCTGTCGGTAAGTTTTCATAATCCTGATTTAACAAGAGGTAGGCCTACCAGATAATTATATAATCATCACAGTTGTGAATATTTTTAATATCATCAAATTTCAGATATCTCTAATCAAAATTAATTTCAAGATATCTATAACTTGATAATAGATATCTACAATTAAATTATGACTATCCCTAACTCCAGTTTGAGATATCTACAACGCCATTTTGACTAGTCATAACTCCAGTTACAGATATCTACAACGTCATTTCGCCTAGTCAAAACTTAATTTAAGATATCTGAAAAGGAAGATGTAGATATCTTGAATTGAGGTGAATTAAAGATATCTTGAACTGGAGTTATGACTAGTCAGAATCAAATTGAAGATATCTCAAACTAGAATTACAGATATCTACAATTCAATTGCAGATATCCGTAATTTACATAGTGGATATCTGCAATTGAATTGTAGATATCTGTAATGATAAACCCCATACAAATGAATGTCAAAAGTGACGTCATTTGTCCTAGGAAGAATGTCTTTGTGGATATCTGAAATGACAATTATGGATAGGAAGAATGTAGTTGCGGATATCTAAAATGTTCTTTTTGACTAGGCAAAACTGAATTACAGATATCTGCAACACATATCCAGTCTAGCTGTTAAATGTTAAAATGGCTTGCCATACGCAGGAGGTCGGAACGGACGATTTCAGTGCCCTGTGCACTCTGCTAGACATCCTGCAGATCAATGCCTCCCTGCCGGAGCCATCGAGCCCGCCTCGGGTGCTGGAGGAGAGGGCGCGGGTGCTGCAGGAGAGGGTGCAGGTGCTGGAGAAGAGGAAACGGGTGCTGGAGGAGAGGGCGCGGGTGCTGCAGGAGAGGGTGCAGGTGCTGGAGAAGAGGAAACGGGTGCTGGAGGCTCTTTCCGCCGCCCTGCCGGAGCCGTCGAGCCCGCCTCGGGTGCTGGAGTAGAGGGTGCTCCGTCGGAGGAGACGGAGCGGGTGCTGGAGGAGAGGGAGCAGGTGTTGGAGGATAGGGAGCGGGCGCAGGAGGCTCTTCCCGCCGCCCTGCCGGAGCCGTCGAGCCCGCCTCGGGTGCTGGAGGAGAGGGTGCGGGTGTTGGAGGAGACGCAGCGGGTGCTGGAGGCTCTTCCCGCCGCCCTGCTGGAGCTGTCGAGCCCGCCTCGGGTGCTGGAGGAGAGGGTGCGGGTGTTGGAGGAGACGCAGCTGGTGCTGGAGGCTCTTCCCGCCGCCCTGCCGGAGCTGTCGAGCCCGCCTCGGGTGCTGGAGGAGAGGGTGCGGGTGTTGGAGAGAGGGAGTGGGTGTTGGAGGATAGGGAGCGGGCACAGGAGGCTCTTCCCGCCGCCCTGCCGGAGCCGTCGAGCCCGCCTCGGGTGCTGGAGGAGAGGGTGCGGGTGTTGGAGGAGACGCAGCTGGTGCTGGAGGCTCTTCCCGCCGCCCTGCCGGAGCTGTCGAGCCCACCTCGGGTGCTGGAGGAGAGGGTGCGGGTGTTGGAGGAGACGCAGCTGGTGCTGGAGGCTCTTCCCGCCGCCCTGCCGGAGCTGTCGAGCCCACCTCGGGTGCTGGAGGAGAGGGTGCGGGTGTTGGAGGAGACGCAGCTGGTGCTGGAGGCTCTTCCCGCCGCCCTGCCGGAGCTGTCGAGCCCACCTCGGGTGCTGGAGGAGAGGGTGCGGGTGTTGGAGAGAGGGAGCGGGTGTTGGAGGATAGGGAGCGGGTGTTGGAGGATAGGGAGCGGGCGCAGGAGGCTCTTCCCGCCACCCTGCCGGAGCCGTCGAGCCCGCCTCGGGTGCTGGAGGAGAGGGTGCGGGTGTTGGAGGAGACGCAGCTGGTGCTGGAGGCTCTTCCCGCCGCCCTGCCGGAGCTGTCGAGCCCACCTCGGGTGCTGGAGGAGAGGGTGCGGGTGTTGGAGAGAGGGAGCGGGTGCTGGAGGAGAGGGAGCGGGCGCAGGAGGCTCTTCCCGCCGCCCTGCCGGAGCCGTCGAGCCCGCCTCGGGTGCTGGAGGAGAGGGTGCGGGTGTTGGAGGAGAGGGTGCGGGTGTTGGAGGAGAGGGAGCGGGTGTTGGAGGAGAGGCAGCGGGTGCTGGAGGAGAGGGAGCGGGTGCTGGAGGAGAGGGTGCAGGCGTAGGAGGCTCTTCCCGCCACCCTGCCGGAGCCGTCGAGCCCGCCTCGGGTGCTGGAGGAGAGGGTGCGGGTGTTGGAGGAGACGCAGCTGGTGCTGGAGGCTCTTCCCGCCGCCCTGCCGGAGCTGTCGAGCCCACCTCGGGTGCTGGAGGAGAGGGTGCGGGTGTTGGAGAGAGGGAGCGGGTGCTGGAGGAGAGGGAGCGGGCGCAGGAGGCTCTTCCCGCCGCCCTGCCGGAGCCGTCGAGCCCGCCTCGGGTGCTGGAGGAGAGGGTGCGGGTGTTGGAGGAGAGGGTGCGGGTGTTGGAGGAGAGGGAGCGGGTGTTGGAGGAGAGGCAGCGGGTGCTGGAGGAGAGGGAGCGGGTGCTGGAGGAGAGGGTGCAGGCGTAGGAGGCTCTTCCCGCCGCCGGTGTGAAGATTGCCAAGCCCATGAAGGTCAACGCTCCTCGCGTTGGTGGCAAGCGCTAAGCTCATGTTTCACTGTTGTGTGTTAATAAAGGTTTCGCCATCAACTCGAGTCCCCTTGGATTGATTTCATTGATGTTCAGTGATAGTGGCATTAAAGATACAATATGTAAGAATTTTTCGCCACAAGAGGGCGCAGTTCCCAACAATAACTTTTTTTTTGTTTTTCAGATTTTAAACATATATATATATATATAATTTTATTTTTATATATTTCAACACAAAAATGTGATTGATAATTCTACAATATGAAAATGTTATGGTCTTTTTCTTTTTTTTACTTTACAACAGCGTCATGAATATTGATTGGTTTAAAGATTATTTTATTGTTAATATTTATATTCAGCCAACTATTAGCCACAAACGTTACCATTTCACCATTAATAATAAATTAATCTCGATAAAATCATTGGCAGAAGAGAACTACCCATAATCCGTTGCTATGGAGACACTGACGGGGTCGGAGTTTGATGGGAGTTTTTTCTAGTTCGTGAGCGTTTTGTGACGCAGGTAACGTTAAGTCAAACTTTGGCTATTTAAGTTCTGAAGGTGATATTATACAGCTGTTTTAGAAAGACAACGTGTCTGGTTTGATTTGCTAAAATCTCGCAAACCTTTTTCAAGAAGTAAAACATTTAAATGTAAATCGTTGACTCGTCATAAGCCAATTTAAACTAGCTAACGGGTTTGCTAGCTAAAATTGCTAAATTGCGTTATTAAAGTGTTAATATAATTACAATATAATTTAATAGTGTGTAAAATTAAAATTCAGGTATTTATGTAAAAAACAACAACAACAACGTGGCAATATAATTATGACAATATAACCTCACTTTATAACTTTGCATGTATTTTCATATTTGTTTTAGGCTACTTTACATTTTCACCCGAATACAAACTATGAAGATGCATTTGATTGTAGGTTTTTATTAAGTAAGCTATCTGTTTATTTTGTGTTCTGTCAATATTATCTCTCCTGTTTAGTTTGTTGAAAAATGAGTGGTTTTAATTTTGATGCTGAAGATTTGGAGTTAAGAGGATAAGCTTCAGGATGTTAACAGATTTCTTCAGGTTTTGGAGGTAAGTGTTGCATTATGGCAAAACGTTCGAAGAAAATCATTTTACACCTAAATTATATATTCATTATTTGGAGTGTTGCTTTTTTGTGTGTCTTGTTGAATTACACAGAGTGAGGCTCAGAAGGAACTCAAGGCACAGAGGGAACAAACCCCAACCCCTGTTCGATGGAAGAAGCGTGACAGGCATGGGTTTGTTATTCCTAAAAGGCCTTCATCCAGTAAGAAATCCAGTGGAATGCCATCTGGTTAGTAGTCCTACTTATATTTCTCCTTTCTGTTTCCTTAACAATTTCCATTACTAAATTGGTCTCAATGTCATTTTCAGCGCCAAATACCAAGCAAGATCAACGCACAGGTAAAGCCAAAACACATTTTGTGATTATGAAAAACTAAAAAAGATGGATATTTACATGGTTTTAATCTCCATAACTTTATTAAAGTCTGTGAAAAGGAGTTTCAAAGTTCCAGATTGTCTTTCTTCTCTCCTTATGTCATGTTGAAGGAGTTGGAGTCTCAGCAGCAATACCATCAATTAATAAAACAGACCAAATGTTATTGTCAGAATTGTACTGAAAACTGATAGTCTCTCTGATAAAGCCTGCCTGTCTTTGCCACCTGTATTTCCTTAAAAAAAAAAAAATTGTTAACACAGAACAGCCCAGATGTGCGGCACCAACTGATGTTGTTTCCAGTGTCAACCTAACAAAAGGTACATAATTAAAGCATAGTGTATTGTAATTGCCTGGATAGATTATACTTTTATTATTAGTTTAGATGTAATTTCTTGACCGTTTTGGTTTAGGTAGAAATGTATGAGCTGTTGTCAATTTGAAACAATAGAGTTGGTTTATTGGCGAAGTTTATTTATTTCATTCTTTTTCTGTTAGGATCTGAAACTGAGGTGCTTCGTCAGGAGCTCCTTGAGCTGCTTGAGGATGTAGTAGACGATGAAGTATTGGAGGACACAGCAGTGATTTGTGAGGCGTCATCCGAGTCAGCTGCTACTGACTGGGAGGTCAGAAACAAAGTGTCCTCACAAAAGTGGAAAGAGGCCAGACCATTTCTTCTTAAAAATATGCTGGCTACCCAAGATCCACATCCACATTGTGGGTGCCAGTGTGGCAAACAAGCTGTAGTGAGGTGTCTGGACTGCCTGCCTTTCCCGTTCCTTTGTGAGGACTGTGATACTGCTGTTCATTCACGCTTTGTCCTGCACAACAGAGAGTCACTAACTGGAGGATTTCGGCAGCCTTTGTCAGAGTTGCGCCAGCAAATGGGTAAGACCATTTCCAAGTATTATGCCTTACTATGGATGAAACGTGCTATTCTTGTAACTGGATTCACATTAAGAAACCAAATGTTGATGTTTTTCAAATTCTCTATGCAATGCATCTTTTTAGTTGAAGAAATAGTTAATATTTGCATAACAAGTTAGTGTGTGTGCTTTTTTTTGGTATCTAAACAATACACAATTTCATTTTTTTGATAGCACGGCTGTTACCTATACAGAGACCAGATCGTGTGTGTGGCTGTTCAACAGGCAACATTCATGCGTCACCTGGCAGAAATGTGGCTGTCATTACCATAAATGGTAAGTGGACATTTTACACATGGTAGCTTCGCCTCTTGAGAAGTTGCAGTTTCTATTATTTAGTCAATGTAACTTACCCTGTACACTTACAGCTAAACTGAGGCATATTGTTGACATTTTTCTATCTGCTCTACTCGCTTGCCAGTCTTGTGCCGAGTTGTGCCCGCTGAGAATTTCATGCACATCACGGTTCCTCACGGGTATATTCTAAGTACTGTTTAAAAACTATATAATATTCTTTGCGCAGTTCATCAATGTTGATAAATGATTCAACCATCCCGTGAGGTGCGGAAACCTCTGCACAACACCGACACAGCTGGTGCTCCGTCTCTCTTTTTCTTCTGTCACACACACTACACCCACACATACGCACTGATCTCCCTTCCTTCTTATTGTTCATGATTACTCATCATGCAAGGGGTTTTGCCCAATTTCACTGTGGGTGTATGTGTGTTATTATCCAAGCGGTATTTTTTTGTAATGCACGAGTATGACAAGGTGGCAGTACCTACATTTACAGTGCATTATCATGTGTTTTCCGCAACATCTTCTTGCAATCTTTTCCTATAACCATTTAAAGATGGAATTTAAAAAAAACAACGGCCTGTTTTCCTTCTTCTGTTGAGGTAAATTAACAATATTACTTCATTTATTCATTTAAATGAATGCTCCCTACAGGCCGCTACAACCTTGTATTGCCAGCTGTGAGTTGCACCAGCTGTTGCCTAACATGGTCCCCCACCATTGAGGACATCCAGCGTGATGGATACTGGCCTGGCACCATGAATTTCTGCACCCTGTATACCACTGATGTCTTTCAGTCTTTCTATGACCTTAAGATGGCTGCACCAGGTGTATCACTTAAGGCGTACATCAAAATGCTTGATGAAAGAACAGAGCGCTTCGGAAGAGTGAGTTTTCAATTTTGCCAAGCTTAATGAAGATGCATGCAATGTTTATTAGTTAGTGTTTATGGTGAGTTACACAAATATTATTTTCCTTAGAGTTTTTTCCTATGTTTGTCCTAAATCTAAAAGGCGGGCAAAATATCAGCTGATACCTTCAGCAAAAGCTTTTCTGAGTGGGTTGCTGTGACATACGAGGTGGAGAAGATATTCCACGAGAAATCATTTGACTGCCCTGCCTGCACTCCAGAGATGCTTGCAGTGTCAGTTGACGGAAACCGCAAGCTTTATCGCTTAAAATCAAATGCAAGGTATTTCAAATTTAGGGTTTTAGACCAAAAAAGTATTCCTAACTATTGGTTCCTACACTTCAAATGTTTAGTAGCCAAATCAGGTTAAGGAGCCAAAACGTAGAATTTTCCATATGAAATTATATTTTTTACATTATGCATTAGATATGGGTTAAGTTAACTTGTAGCCCATGTCAACAGTGTATGGAAAATGGACATTATTGGTTTGAACAGCTCTCACTGTATTGTTTCAGCACTTCAGAGCCAGGCAACTTTGAAGGTGTCTTTATTCAGAAAGATGAGGAGGTTGCTGAGTTTGTTGACAACATCCACAGACAAACAAATCATGCAAGTTTCAATATTTGTTTTTGTCTCACTGCTGTCTTGACATTATTTACTTTGAGTAAAATAACATAATCATAGAGACTTATTTTTAACGAAAGAGTCTTTAACCTAAGAAAGTGTAACCTGTGCAGGAAATTAATTATATTTATTAGACTTGCTTGGTTTAGGCTTCTCCAGGGTTTAATGTCTTATTAAGATTAATTTAAGGAAGGAAAGGCATATCTAGAAAATTTTATGAAGCTCAGATTTAATTTCTCTATCTATTTTAAAAGGACAGTAAAGGCTTTTTATATCCATACATTTGGAGGTTCCATACGTGTTAAACTAGTTTATCCTACAGTAGTTCTGCAAACAGAACACATCATCCAGTCCAGTAACTTTGAGAACCAGTTGACAGTCACAATTCTTAGAGGGTTTAAAAATTCATTTAGTTCAGTTATAATCTTTGAATTTATAGATCTCAGGAAAAGGGTCGTGTGGATCTTCAAGTTGGAGAGCAGCTAAGGAGTCTTCCAGGAAAAACACCAGCAAATTGGATGAGGAAGGGCTTGAAATTGCTGTCTGTCGCCATGGAGTCCTCCTTGGAGCACTGAACATGTTTCGAGGGGAGATCTTTGCCTACCCTCTTTTCCTCCAAAATATGTTGGCAGAAAAAGCCCCAGGAAACATCACATTCCTTTGCTCCGATGTGGCATGCAAATATTTCCCATATTTGTCCAAGGTGGCTCACCAATGCCCTGAGATGAGGAAGCTCCTGTCCATGCGTCCTTTCCTGTCTGTAATGCACGCAAAGGCTCACACTGGGAAATATGAAGTACATTGCAACTTTAATGACTAAGTTAGAAGTCATTTGAGTCATTGAGTAATTTAGAAATATCATTATTTTATGATTATTGTACGCACTTCTTATTAGATCAAATGGGGAGGCGCATTTCAGGAAGGTGCAGGCTCAACAATTGGAGAAGAGGTTGAGCAAGTGAACAGTTTCTTGTCCAGGGCAGCAATCACGACCAAGTACATGTCCAAAGCAGGTGTGTTTGTGTCTGTGTGTGTCTCTGTGTGTGTCTCTGTGTGTGTCTCTGTGTGTGTCTCTGTGTGTGTCTAGGAGGTGATTATTAATTTGTACTGACATTGAATTCAGGAAGAACAAACATGCTGACCCTTCTGGCTTCCGGGTGGAATAAAAAGAAAGTCAAGAATATGGGCCGCACTTTAAGCCAGAGATACACCAAGGTACATTTTTCTACAGTGATGTTGATATCATAATGAAAAATAAACACAAATAATGTACATGCATACATGAAAGGACATTTGTTATTGTAGACTGTAAGGATGCTCAAAGAACAAGTGGACATCCTGAATGCTACCAAAGATGAGCTTGGTGTAGATGATGACACACTGCAGCTATGGGTGTCTGATGTGCAGCAATGGGCTGAGGGTGAGATGGCTTATTGATCATTGTTGATCAATCAACAATGATCTTGTCATTGAAATTCCTGGGGTTACACAACAGAGCGAACGTGAACCATTGGTTAACCCTAATTGTGCTTAAAGAAAAATGATTGCTGAATGTAATAGAATGATTGTGGTTATGTGTATACTCAATAATATGACTCTGATTTAGAAACTGATCCAGGTGATGGCAGCCTTGGGGCATTGCAGGCACGAATAGAAGAGCTAGCAGTCATCATCAAAGTGCGAACCCAAAACCTTTACAAACAAACTGGTAGGTCACAGTTGCAGACATTTGACATTGCCTAGTTAGAAAATGCACATGGTAACCTATACAGGAGTTCAGAAAACCCAACAAAATCTTATCCAGGGTGGTTAAAGGAATAAAATGCACATTTTCCAAAACTCTGCTAAAAGTGTCACAATCGGGATTTGATTTTAAATGCATACATACTCAGAATTTTTTTTTTTTTTTTTTTGCAGATAGCAACAAGAGGTGTCACAAGATCAGAAAAGTAATTCTTGATGAGAAAAAACGCTTGGCAGCGACCATTTGCGAGTATAACAACTTGGCTGAACCATTTAAGCAAATTGTGTCCACTGATGCCAGTGTCCTGACTGATGCATGGCCTTGGAACAACATAAGTGAAAGTAAGTTCCCCATTAAAGGGATAATTTTATTTCAAAGGGAATTTTGGTATGTTTTAGCTTACCTCAAGCTCTTTGCTCTTTGAGACAGTGACCATAGACCTGCATTATATGACTGACAGACAAGAACGTTTTGACCTAAAAATATCAAAATTGAAACTACTGCGGAAACAAAGACACCTACATCTTGGATTCCCTTTAAATAAAATCTATATCTGAGCACTTCTTGCATAATTTTATTTGTATTAATCCAAAGAACAAAACTTCTAACTCTAATGTCTTCTGTTTTCAGTGACGTGCGGTGATGTCTTAAAGAGGCTAGGCACTGGCAGTAGGCACTGAGTTATGAAAGCCAGATTTGATTTATTGTTTAGGCTAATAATACATAATAACAGTAAACGTTACGCACAAGCGCGGCATATCAAGAAATGTACAAATCAGGATGTATATCGTGTATTCTCTCTCTCTCTCTCACACACACACACACACACACACACACACAAACACACATACATACACGCACGCACGTCACACACACACAATCGCGGCACACAGGCACACACACCGGTAACATGTCCACTCCAGCATTAGAATGCAACCATTCTTAATCCTTATTGTTGCAAAGCAGCCAAAAGTAAAACTACACACTGCTCAATTGAATATGAAGGCATAATGGTTTGCATTAATTCAACCATATTTATCAATTCAATATTAAGCCCAAAATAGTTTTTGACTCACCAATCGGTAGATTATTTGCAGCCTACATAAAATTCATCCGCCGATCACAGCTTTGTAAAACTCGTCTTTACGGGCCTTCAGTTTGCAAAGTCTCTGGCTCTCAATTTAATTTTTTTTAACTCTTGTGATGACAGCCGGTGCTGTCATTTTGGCTTTGAATTTGGCGCGGGGATTAGGCATGTAAGCTAGCTGTGGTGTAACGTTAATGACGTTAGCTGCGCAAATGTCCAGTAATATCTCGATTTTAATTGGTCCATGTCTGATATGTTACGGAGATGTTACGGGCATACCATATTTACGTCCAAAGGCACAGCAGAGTTGTGCTTTTTGACGCACATGTTAAAGAATACAGGATCGAAGTGCGCATGCGCAACATGGGTTTTTCGCTTGCCATCTGCAATGAATGGACAGTAAAAGCACTGCTTATTCTACGATTTGTTTTTATTTGATTATTTGAACTGCTACATTTGTCATCATAACGTCTAAATAATTGGAATAACACACATATTGCATATTATAAATCACAAGAATAAACAGTAAAAATAAAAATACAAGTTTATTATTTAATAAACATTTTTTTTTTGAATTTTGGCAGGGTAGGCAGTGCCTAGTTTGCCTACCCAGACCGCACGTCACTGTCTGTTTTGATGTTGATGAATTGAAGCTGCTGCTGCTGACCTTCACACCAAAAGAACAGTGTTTGAGAAGGTAATGGCTGTATGACGCCTGAAGGAGGAGGAAATGATTATCTCTAAAGAAATGCAGCAACACTGGACAGCAATGAAGGCACAATCTATGATGCTGGCAACTCTCTCCTCAAACTGTAAGCACTATTTTTGTCTATGTATGTCTCCTGAAATATCAGATCTGGACTATACTAATTTGTATCTGTGCAAAATTTGTCACTAGAGTTTTTCTTTTCCATATTCTTCTACTGAAAGGGAAATGTCTGCTTACTTTCCTGAAATCTGAAATTTAAACATAAACCAGGCAAACTAGATTAGATACGTAATAAACACAACAGGCTAGCAAAATGTCACCACCCAAAGTACTCAACCTCCAGTACTGAGCGGAAAGAACAGAGAGCAATAGCTTGCACCATCAAGTGTTGACTGTTGACAGTTTTTTATTTATTTATAAAAACTGCCTCCTGAAGCTTGTATCTAAATTTCATTTCACAACCCTGTTGTAATATGACTATTGAAACCTACTTTGTAAATACTTATTAAAGTGTCATTATTGACTTTAAAGGTCCTGTATTATGCCCCTTTTCACAAGATGTAAAATAAGTCTCTGATGTCCCCAGAGTGTGTATGTGAAGGTTTACCTCAAAATACCCAAAAGATCATTTTTTACAGTATGTTTAAATTGTAATTTTTTGGGGCTTAGAAAAACGTGCTGTTTGTAAAAGGAGTGAGTGGATTTTTATCACTATTGGCTGGCTGGTTGTGTACACACACTGCCAACACACATTTATGTCCAAACAGCATGCAAAAGTGAATTTTGCATAATAGGGGACCTTTAAGAATAGTGTGTTTATGATAATATGAAAATCTTTTGTTTTTACAGCCTCGTTTGCTGACCAGCCTGAGGATGCACAAAGAGGACTACAGTGTCTGGTTCTTCAGAAACAAACTGAACTAAAAGCAGAAATGGTAAAAGTCAAGGGCTTTTACAGGAGAATCCTCAGCCATCAACCACTTCTGGAAATGGACTCGTCGGAGGAGGAGATGTCAGAAGATGATGCAGCTGACTTGGATTCCAGCACTTCTGATGAAGACTAAATGCACTATGTTTATGTTTGATGTTATTGAACAATAAACACTTTCTCTAGATGTTATCTCTGGCTTTTAGCTAACTGTGGGAAACATTTTCTAAATAATTGTTTCTGTTACCATGTTTTTGAAAGGACACATTTGAAAACAATGTTTTCTTGTTTTTTTCTCAGATTGATTTGGAGACAGCACAGGCAGGCAATGCAGGTCTTTCTGTTAAGCCTGTTAAGAGTCTGGCATGAAGGGCATGTTTTTTTTTTGTTGGGATTTGTCATTTCTGCAAATGAAAATTAATCATGTCAGGATTATCAATATCATATTAAAATGATGCATTACTTGTTAACAACAGCAAGCAAGCAACACTAAGTGACATCTGCAGCTGATGTTCATTTATTCATACTCAGAAAGAGTAGACTTAAATGCAAAGAAGATAAAGTTTGAACAGTCAATAATAACCTTATATAAACACGTTTAAATAAACTGAGAAGCCTGATCATTCATTTGTAATTCATCTGTGGCAGGAATTGGAAATCTCATACTTAAGCCACCCTGCTCCCTAGAGAAAATATAGTATCTGAGCTAATGTTAAGTCTTTTAACAACCGCTTGTGTTATTACACTCATGCAATATTTTGAGATTTTCTACTTAGTGCAACAAATATCAAACACCTCACACTTTTTTGTCAGTAAACCATTTACTCTCTTGCTCTTCCAGCACTTAACCAACTGCTAAAATCTCAACATATTAGGAAATCTACTTTTAATGCTAATTACACATCACAGTGCTGGAATGGACTGCAATAGACAAAGGCAGAAGGAAATCTTCAGAGGCTAATATCAAATTCAATTCACTGTAGAAAATTAAGGTATAGCACCACATGATAGTGGGACAGGAGAAAGTAAATAACCAACAGGCTAACAGGCATGTAAGTTAGCAGCTATGCCATCAATGCAAGGTGTAAATTTACCCTAACGTTACATGAAATGTTAGCCCTAGTATCCTCAATTACATCCAATTAGTCCTGGCTTTTGAAAGTTATGTATTTAGTGTAAATCTTAATATACCTAGAAAATAGTTAGCTATAAATTGGCTTAAACTACTTTGAGAACGAGTCAAAGTATTTTTTTACTATTTGAAAAAGGTTTGCGAGATTTTAGCAAATCAAGCCAGACACGTTGTCTTTCTAAAACAGCTGTATAATATCACCTTCAGAACTTAAATAGCCAAAGTTTGACTTAACGTTACCTGCGTCACAAAATGCTCACGAACTAGAAAAAACTCCCATCAAACTCCGACCCCGTCAGTGTCTCCATAGCAACGGATTATGGGTTCTCTTCTGCCAAAGATTTTATCGAGATTAATTTATTATTAATGGTGAAATGGTAACGTTTGTAGCTAATAGTTGGCTGAATATAAATATTAACAATAATAATCTTTAAACCAATCAATATTCATGACGCTGTTGTAAAGTAAAAAAAAAGAAAAAAAAAAGACCATAACATTTTCATATTGTAGAATTATCAATCACATTTTTGTGTTGAAATATATAAAAACAAAATTATATATATATATATATATGTTTAAAATCTGAAAAAACAAAAAACAAAAACATTTGAATTGATTGGGTGAAGGGTGAATCCACTGGCTCCGTCTGGAAAATATTTTATCGAGATTAATTGATTATTAATGGTGAAATTGTCAAAACAATGAATATATGTATATATTAAAATCTAAAGAAAAAAAACATTTGAATTGACAATGAGGACACTTCCGGGGTGTTATATCAACACTCAGTTCGCCGTGCCCTGGGCGTTCAATAGTACCGCGGATGGGTTTACATTGGAGTTAGTGGAAAGCTCTGTGCGTCTCTTTTGACGCTAATGGCTGCCATGTGCGTTGAAAGTATACGCTGACGGACGTGTCAAAAGCGTAAGTATATTACGCCCCGGGAACGAGAACGGGTTGGAATTCTATATTATTTTGCAGACACAATCTCGACAGTCAGCCATTTGAGTGAGGACAATCTACTAACTATCTCATCACTCCGGCGAACAGGAAGGGGGCCAGAGCAAATTACAGTGCCTGACGTCGTACTTGCAAGTTCACACACCTCTTTAATATTAATTTTGGTGATCTCCGACTGGCGGAGTCCAACATCATTAGTGCCGACGTGAATAATAATTTTAGAGAATTTACGATTAGCATTAGCCAGCACTTTTAAATTTGCTTTGATGTAAGGCTGGCTCCCGGCAAACATGTGACTACGGTGGCTGGTGTCTCTATGATCTGGATACGGCCGGGGTCCACCTCACCTCAGGAAACGGAGAAACTGGTTGACACTTCAGGACTGCGTTGTCGACCCGTCCAGGCGCTGGTCCTTCATCAGATCTGGATACGGCCTGGATCCGGCAGGCTGTGGTAAACCTCGGTATAAACAGAGAGACTAATATTAGCGTAGACGCCATTCTTCTTATGATGTAACGAGTACATAAGGATTTATGGGAGGTGTTCCCGGTTCCGGCTGGCCGAATCTATGCAGCCTAATATGGAATTATAGAAGTCTATAATGTGTTATGTGTATGCTAGGTCAAAGAGATGTGTCTTTAGTCTAGCTTTGAACTGACAGAGTGTGTCTGCTTCCCGGACAATGGTAGGAAGGCTGTTCCAGAGTTTTGGTGCTAAATAGGAGAAGGATCTACCGCCAGCATTCGATTTTGATATTCTAGGTATTATCAACTGGCTGGAATTTTGAGATCGCAATAGACGTGAAGGACTATAATGCGTTAAGAGCTCGCTCAAGTTCTGCGGAGCTAAACCATTTAGTGCTTTGTAAGTAATCAGCAATATTTAAAAATGTATGCGATGTGTAATAGGCAACCAGTGCAGTGTTGACAGAACCGGGCTAATTTGGTCATACTTCCTGGTTCTGGTAAGAACTCGAGCTGCTGCGTTTTGAACTAGCTGTAGTTTGTTTATTAAGCGTGCAGGGCAACCACCCAGTAGAGCATTACAATAATCTAGCCTTGAGGTCATGAACGCATGGACTAATTGTTCCGCATTTGTCAATGAGAGCATATGTCGTAATTTAGATATATTTTTAAGATGGAAAAATGCGGTTTGACAGATACTAGACACGTGTCTTTCAAATGAAAGATTGGTATCAAAGAGCACACCCAGGTTCCTAACCGACGACGAAGACTTAACAGAGCAGCCATCAAGTGTTAGACAGTATTCTACGTGAGGAAGTTTTTTTGTCCAATAATTAGAATCTGTTTTTTCAGAGTTAAGAAGTAGGAAATTACTAGTCATCCAAGTCTTTATATCAGCTATGCATTACGTTAATTTTGTGAATTAGAAAGTTTCGTTAGGTTTTGAAGAAATATACAGCTGAGTATCGTCGGCATAACAGTGAAAGCTAATTCCATGTTTCCTAATGATATCTCCTAAGGGTAGCATGTACAGAGTGAACAGCAGCAATCCTAGTACTGAGCCTTGTGGTACGCCATACTGAACTTGTGACCGGTGAGACATCTATTCATTTACTGCTACAAACTGAAAACGGTCAGATAAGTATGATTTAAACCATGCTAGTGCAATTCCACTAATGCCAACATAATTTTCGAGTCTATTTAAAAGAATGTTGTGGTCAATAGTGTCAAATGCAGCACTAAGATCGAGTAACACTAATAGAGACATACAACCACGATCGGATGATAAGAGCAAATCATGTGTGACTCTAATGAGAGCTGTCTCAGTACTATGGTACGGTCTAAATCCGGACTGGAAATCATCGCAGATATCATTTCTTTCTAGAAAGCAACATAGTTGTGAGGATACCGCCTTTTCTAATATCTTTGACAGAAAGGGTAGATTCGAGATCGGCCTGTAATTGACTAATTCTGTAGGATCAAGTTGCGTTTTTTTAACAAGCGGTTTAATCATAGCCAGCTTAAAGGTTTTTGGTACGTATCCTAGAGACAAAGATGAATTAATGATATTAAGAAGAGGATCTATGACCTCTGGGAGCATCTCTTTCAGTAGCTTAGTCGGTATAGGGTCTAAAATACATGTTGTCGATTTAGATGAATTAACGAGTTTGCAAAATTCTTCCTCTCCTATAGCAATAAATGAATCACATTTTTCCTCAGGGAGACTACAGTGCACTGCCTGATGCGATACTGTAGTAGACGGTTGCATAGTTATAATTTTCTCCCTGATATTATCAATCTTGTTAGTAAAGAAGTTCATAGTCATTACTGCTGTGTTGCTTGGAAACCTCTGGGCTTGGAGCTTTCTTTTTCGTTAGTTTAGCCACTGTTTCAAATAAATACCAAGGGTTTTGTTTATTTTCTTCTAATAGGGTTGAAAAATAAGCAGATCTAGCAGCTTTTAAGGCCTCTCTGTAAGTAATCGAGCTCTCCTTCCACGAAATGCAAAATACCTCTAGTTTTGAACAGAGACTTCTCTTTGTAAATAATTGGAATTTGTTCTGGGAGCGACCTAGGCTCTTCCGTGCTGATGGCTTACACCCCAGCAGAATCGGAGCGGCTCTTCTGTCGGACAACATCTCCAAGACGTTACACACCATATGACTAGTAAGTCAAAGTCCAAATCACACTCTTTGCTGTCCAAACTTAATTGATATAAGTACCAATGTAGAACATTATATTGAAACTGTGTCTATTCCTCGTTTAGTGAGGTCGAACTTTAAATCTACTGTAGGATCCAGGAAAAATCTAATTGTGATTAAACCAGAAAATCTCAATATTAGTGAACAAAAACAATTTATAAAGCTAGGTCTTCTTAACATTAGATCGCTCACACCTAAGGCGGTTATTGTAAATGAAATGGTCACAGATAATAGCTTCGATGTACTTTGCCTTACTGAAACCTTGCTTAAACCTAATGATTATTTCGGTCTTAATGAGTCTACTCCTCCAGGATACTGTTATAAGCACGAGCCCCGTCTGATTGGTCGTGGCGGCGGTGTTGCGACAATCTATAGAGATATTCTTAATGTTACTCAGAAAACAGGTCACAGGTTTAATTCGTTTGAAGTAATTGTGCTAAATGTTACTCTCTTAGATGTAAGAAAGAAATCCCTATTATCTCTAGCCTTGGCTACCGTATATAGACCTCCAGGGCCCTATGCTGATTTCCTAAAAGAGTTTGCAGATTTTCTCTCAGATCTATTGGTCAATGTTGATAAAGCATTAATTGTCGGAGATTTTAACATACACGTAGATAATCCAAATGATGCTTTAGGGGCTGCGTTTACAGTTTTATTAAACTCATTTGGGGTCAAGCAAAACGTCACTGGTCCCACTCATCGTCTTAATCATACGCTGGATTTAATTATATCATATGGAACCAATCCAACCGATATAGATATTATACCACAAAGTGATGAAGTCACTGATCATTACATGGTCACTTGCATACTGCGTACTGCTGAAATTTGTCACGTTGCGCCGCGTTATCGACCAGGCAGAACAATCCTTCCAACTACTATAGATAGATTCTCAAATAGCTTACCTGATCTAACTCAGCTGATTAGTGAACCCAAACAAACAGATGAACTAGAGGAAATGACTAGCACTATGAGCACCATTTTCTCTAGTACATTAAACATGGTTGCACCAATTAGATTAACCCTCATGTGGTGTTCGGGTCATTTTGACCCGGAGAAGATTTTCTTTTTCCTGAAAATACTAGTTAATGTTATCGCTTTGTACTGAAACTTAGTGACTTTATTCACAAATGGTATAACTACTTCTGAAATGTTTTGTGACAATTTTCTTAATTTTTTAGGGGGAGTTTTGTCACCTTGTCACTCTTGTGGTGTTCCCGGTCAAAAATGACCGGACTACAAAAAATAGCTTATAAATCAGTTGTTATGCTATATTATCACCCGATATTGGATTCAATCTTTTTGTCAACTTGTTCTCTTTCAATTAGGACTGGTTTTATATTTCTATTTGCATCTGATTAATCGTAGGCCTCATTTATTTGAGAGTAGGCATCTAATTTTTTGAGTAAAAAAAACATTATTTTTGAATAATTTTGGAAATTTTAAATAAATTCTGAAGAAAATTGCCACTGTTGATCACACTAGTCTACTTTAATATTTAACCAGGAATTTTGTTTTGAAAAACTTTTATTTTGTACAAAATGGCACATTGTTACACTTGTGGTGTTCCCGGTCAAAAATGACCGGACTACAAAAAATAGCTTATAAATCAATCATTATGCAATATTATCACCCAATATTGGATTCAATCTTTTTGTCCACTTGTTCTCTTTCAATTAGGACTGGTTTTATATTTCTATTTGCATCTGATTAATTGTAGGCCTCATTTATTTGAGAGAAGGCATCTCAATTTTTGAGTAAAAAAAACATTATTTTTGAATAATTTAGGAAAAAAAAAAAAAAAATTTTGAAGAAAATTGCCACTGTTGATCACACTAGTCTACTTTAATTTTTCACCAGGAATTGTGTTTTGAAAATTTTTTTATTTTGTACAATATGGCACAGAGTTACACTTGTGGTGTTCCACTGGGCCATTGAGGGCCATTGTGGGCCATTGTTTCAATGGGCCATTGAAAGTGAATGGGAGAGACCAATGCAACCAATGAATGAAACAAGACAAAATATGTATCATTTTAAAGCTTAGAATCTCAGCTTTTTAATGGATCTAATCACTTTGATCAACTCCTAACATCTGCTGAGTTATCCCTCTAAAACTGAGTGTACCCCCCGCAGGCGCCACCTAGCTGCGAAATAAATAATCATAATATTTTTCAAAACTATTACCTTGATCAACTTAAAATAGGTGTCATTTGAAAGCTTAGAGTCTGACATTTACAATGAATGTAGCCAATTTGATAAACTCCTAAGTAGTGCTGAGTTATTTGCTGATAAATAAAAATAAAAAAAATCATAATTTATAAACTACTTTTTTGTATTACATTCAGCAATATGTCAAATACATCATACAGCTCTGATAGTCCTGTGTCATTGTAACGATCACCAGCTGGAGCTGCCCTTGTGAGCCACCAGAGGGCAGTCCACATCAGACTATCATATTCACTCACTAACTACATTTCCCATAACTCACTGCCCGGACTCATCACTTATCACTGATCACATTCACCTGTACCTCATTCACTGATTGCATTCACCTGTCTCATCATCCTGTTAGTCTGTCTATATATACCTTGTTCATTCATTCACTCACCGCGAAGTCTTGTTAAGTGTTACACTGCTATTCTGAGCGTTTCCCTGGTTGTCTTGTTTCTTGTTTTTGGATATCTTGCCCTGTTTCCTGGATTACTCTCTTGCCTCTGGTCCCTGGATTACTCTCTTGCCTCTGGTCCCTGCCTGTTTTGTTTGTTTGTTTGTTTCTTTGTTTTGGACTGCTTTCCTGTGTATGACCCTAGCCTGTATGTTGGATTACGCCTCTGGATTGCCCCACAAAATAAAGCTGCATTTGGATCTCCTACTTCGTGTCTCTGAGCAGTACGTGACAGAAGACTTCGCCACACTTCAGATCCAGCAGCTATGACCTCCTGTAATACAGCAGTACGGATCTCACCTGATCTTCCCAGCATGAGCCGGGAGTTCGCTGGACAGATCGCGGCCTTAGCCCTGGATAGCCTCGATCTGTTCCAGTACACCTGGGGGTTTTTTCCTCTCGCTGCCTCTTGCTCTCTGGGTGACGAGGCTATTAAGTTATGTTACCGGCTGGGGGCTAAGGAGGTCGACCCGAGGGAGCTCCCCGATCTCTCTGGTCTGGATTGGAGAGAGGCACTCTCCAGATGTCTGGAGAGCTTCCTTCCGTGGCACCCCCGTCCAGCCGAGCCTGCACTTCACGCCAGTCCAGCCGAGCCTGCACTTCACGCCAGATCTGCCGAAGCCAAGACAGCAAGCGACATGCCCGCCAAGCTAGAGTGTTCACCGCTGGTCCCGTCCAGCACAGAGCCCTCTTCACCGCTGGTCCCGACCAGCACAGAGCCCTCTTCACCGCTGGTCCCGTCCAGCACAGAGCCCTCTTCACCGCTGGTCCCGTCCAGCACAGAGCCCTCTTCACCGCTGGTCTCGTCCAGCACAGAGCCCTCTTCACCGCTGGTCCCGTCCAGCACAGAGCCCTCTTCTCCGCTGGTCCCGTCCAGCACAGAGCCCTCTTCACCGCTGGTCCCGTCCAGCACAGAGCCCTCTTCACCGCTGGTTCCGTCCAGCACAGAGCCTTCACTGCTGGTCCCGTCCAGCACAGAGCCTTCACTGCTGGTCCCGTCCAGCTCAGAGCCCTCTTCGCCGCTGGTCCCGCCCAGCTCAGAGCCCTCTTCGCCGCTGGTTCTGTCCAGCTCAAAGCCTTCTTCATCGCTGGTCCTAACCAGCTCAGAGTCCTCTTCGCCGCTGGTCCTACCCAGCTCAAAGCCCTCGCCGCCGCTGGTCCCGTCAAGCTCAGAGTGCGCTTCTGCTGATCCAGAGACTGTTCATGTCGCTTCTGCTGATGCAGAGACTGTTCACGTCGCTTCTGCTGATGCAGAGACCGTTCACGTCGCTTCTGCTGATCCAGAGAGTGAGCTTCACGTCACTTCTGCCGATCCAGAGAGTGAGCTTCACGTCACTTCTGCCGATCCAGAGACTGTTCACATCACTTCTGCCGAT
Source organism: Vimba vimba (assembly GCA_022828995.1). Classification (NCBI taxonomy): domain Eukaryota; kingdom Metazoa; phylum Chordata; class Actinopteri; order Cypriniformes; family Leuciscidae; genus Vimba; species Vimba vimba. Next base: position 35,568,700 of record CM040830.1, on the reverse strand, counting down.
CCAGAGACTGAGCTTCACGTCACTTCTGCCGATCCAGAGACTGAGCTTCACGTCACTTCTGCCGATCCAGAGACTGAGCTTCACGTCACGTCCGCCCGTCAAGTGTCTCGTCCCGCCGAGACTGAATCCGTTCCTGAGCCTGAAACTGATCCGGATACTGAGCTTGAATCTGTTCCTCTTCCTCTTTCTGCGCCTGTGTCTACAGACAAGATGGCCGACTCCTCGCCTGTGACTACAGACAAAATGGCCGACTCCACGCCTGTGTCTTCGGACAAGATGGCCGACTCCACGCCTGTGTCTTCGGACAAGATGGCCGACTCCACGCCTGTGTCTTCGGACAAGATGGCCGACTCCACGCCTGTGTCTTCGGACAAGATGGCCGACTCCACGCCTGTGTCTTCGGACAAGATGGCCGACTCCACGCCTGTGTCTTCGGACAAGATGGCCGACTCCACGCCTGTGTCTCCGGACATGATGACCTCCGCCACCGAACCAGTGTCTGTTCCTGAGCCGGAGCCAGTGTCTGTTCCTGAGCCGGAGCCAGTGTCTGTTCCTGAGCCGGAGCCAGTGTCTGTTCCTGAGCCGGAGCCAGTGTCTGTTCCTGAGCCGGAGCCAGTGTCTGTTCCTGAGCCGGAGCCAGTGTCTGTTCCTGAGCCGGAGCCAGTGTCTGTTCCTGAGCCGGAGCCAGTGTCTGTTCCTGAGCCGGAGCCAGTGTCTGTTCCTGAGCCGGAGCCAGTGTCTGTTCCTGAGCCGGAGCCAGTGTCTGTTCCTGAGCCGGAGCCAGTGTCTGTTCCTGAGCCGGAGCCAGTGTCTGTTCCTGAGCCGGAGCCAGTGTCTGTTCCTGAGCCGGAGCCAGTGTCTGTTCCTGAGCCGGAGCCAGTGTCTGTTCCTGAGCCGGAGCCAGTGTCTGTTCCTGAGCCGGAGCCAGTGTCTGTTCCTGAGCCGGAGCCAGTGTCTGTTCCTGAGCCGGAGCCAGTGTCTGTTCCTGAGCCGGAGCCAGTGTCTGTTCCTGAGCCGGAGCCAGTGTCTGTTCCTGAGCCGGAGCCAGTGTCTGTTCCTGAGCCGGAGCCAGTGTCTGTTCCTGAGCCGGAGCCAGTGTCTGTTCCTGAGCCGGAGCCAGTGTCTGTTCCTGAGCCGGAGCCAGTGTCTGTTCCTGAGCCGGAGCCAGTGTCTGTTCCTGAGCCGGAGCCAGTGTCTGTTCCTGAGCCGGAGCCAGTGTCTGTTCCTGAGCCGGAGCCAGTGTCCGAGGGGTCGTCTCCGCCCTGGCCGCCCGAGGGGTCGTCTCCGCCCTGGCCGCCCGATGGACGGTCGTCTCCGCCCTGGCCGCCCGATGGACGGTCGTCTCCGCCCTGGCCGCCCGATGGACGGTCGTCTCCGCCCTGGCCGCCCGATGGACGGTCGTCTCCGCCCTGGCCGCCCGATGGACGGTCGTCTCCGCCCTGGCCGCCCGATGGACTGCCTGCTCCGTCCTGGCCTCCCGTATTACCACAGTCTCAAGGTCCTCTTCCGCTCCACGGACCTGGCCCTCCATCCCGCCCCCGGATCCACCTCCGGGCCACCTCCCACCTGGACAGTTTTGGAGCGTCTGGAAGCCGCTCTTTGGGGAGGGGCTATGTAACGATCACCAGCTGGAGCTGCCCTTGTGAGCCACCAGAGGGCAGTCCACATCAGACTATCATATTCACTCACTAACTACATTTCCCATAACTCACTGCCCGGACTCATCACTTATCACTGATCACATTCACCTGTACCTCATTCACTGATTGCATTCACCTGTCTCATCATCCTGTTAGTCTGTCTATATATACCTTGTTCATTCATTCACTCACCGCGAAGTCTTGTTAAGTGTTACACTGCTATTCTGAGCGTTTCCCTGGTTGTCTTGTTTCTTGTTTTTGGATATCTTGCCCTGTTTCCTGGATTACTCTCTTGCCTCTGGTCCCTGGATTACTCTCTTGCCTCTGGTCCCTGCCTGTTTTGTTTGTTTGTTTGTTTCTTTGTTTTGGACTGCTTTCCTGTGTATGACCCTAGCCTGTATGTTGGATTACGCCTCTGGATTGCCCCACAAAATAAAGCTGCATTTGGATCTCCTACTTCGTGTCTCTGAGCAGTACGTGACAGTCATATGTCATTTGAAAGGTCTCAATGAGTAGAATACAACAAGCATAATTGTTTCAGGCTTTTTTACTAAACTTGAGCGAGGTTTTTCTAAAAGAAGCCCTTCAAGAGACCCATGGGTAAACCATGTATGGATGATTAATTTTAGACACATTTCCGATCGTAACTTCATGAAACATGCTTCGATTGTGGAAAATGACACATCATTATTTACAGCAGATGCTTACAATTAAAATGAGTTCAAACTCAACATAATCCATCACTCAGAACTAAAGATATTCCTCATGGAGTTCTAACACAAAAAAATATCACAGACGCACAGACTCACGTAGCCAATCAAGGTAGCTTAGACTTGGCCTTTTTACTCGTATTTTCATGAAAATTATATTGATCATGAAAAATAGCACATCGTTATTTACAGCAGGAGCTCACGATTAAAAAGAGCCCAAACTCAATATATTCCATCAATCAGATCTAAAGATATTCCTCATGGCGTTCTAACACAGAAAATACCACAGACGCACCTAGCCAAGTATATACTCATGAAGCACTCGCGTTTGGTTTTCGCTCATAACTTCACGAAGCATGCACAGTTCGTAGAAAACTGTACATCATTATTTTCAGCAGACTATCACTATTAAAAAGAGCCCAAACTCAGCATAATCCATCACTCAGATCTAAAGATATTCCTAATTGAGTTGTAACACACAAACCCCCACAGGCGCTCACAGAGCCTTGAATATAGTTGTAGCCTAGCACTTATGTCGCGTTTTAACTCATAACTCAATGAAGCATGCATAAATTGTGGAAAATGGCACATCATTATTTACATGAGATTGTTAAGATTTAAAAGAGCCCAAACTCACCATAATCCATCACTCAGATGTAAAGATATTCCTCGTGGACTTCTAACACATGTCTCTCCCATTCACTTTCAATGGCCAATTGAAACAGTGGCCCTCAATGGCCCAGTGGAACAACACAAGTGTAACTCTGTGCTATTTTGTACAAAATAAAAGTTTTTTAAAACACAATTCCTGGTGAAAAATTAAAGTAGACTAGTGTGATCATCAATGCCAATTTTCTTCAGATTTTATTTTATTTTTCCAAAATTATTTAAAAAATAATGTTTTTTTTACTCAAAAAATGAGATGCCTACTATCAAATAAATGAGGCCTACAATTAATCAGATGCAAATAGAAATATAAAACCAGTCATAATTGGAAGAGAACAAGTGGACAAAAAGATTGAATCCAATATTGGGTGATAATATTGCATAATGAGTGATTTATAAGCTATTTTTTGTAGTCCGGTCATTTTTGACCGGGAACACCACAAGTGTGACAATGTGCCATTTTGTACAAAATAAAAGTTTTTCAAAACAAAATTCCTGGTGAAATATTAAAGTAGACTAGTGTGATCAACAGTGCCAATTTTCTTTAGATTTCATTTAATATTTCCAAAATTATTCAAAAATAATGTTTTTTTTACTCAAAAAATGAGATGCCTACTATCAAATAAATGAGGCCTACAATTAATCAGATGCAAATAGAAATATAAAACCAGTCCTAACTGAAAGAGAACAAGTGGACAAAAAGATTGAATCCAATATTGGGTGATAATATTGCATAATGAGTGATTTATAAGCTATTTTTTGTAGTCCGGTCATTTTTGACCGGGAACACCACAAGTGTGACAATGTGCCATTTTGTACAAAATAAAAGTTTTTCAAAACAAAATTCCAGGTGAAATATTAAAGTAGACTGGTGTGTTTAACAGTGCCAATTTTCTTCAGATTTCATTTAATATTTCCAAAATTATTCAAAAATAATGTTTTTTTAACTCAAAAAATGAGATGCCTACTATCAAATAAATGAGGCCTACAATTAATCAGATGCAAATAGAAATATAAAACCAGTCCTAACTGAAAGAGAACAAGTAGACAAAAAGATTGAATCCAATATTGGGTGATAATATTGCATAATGAGTGATTTATAAGCTATTTTTTGTAGTCCGGTCATTTTTGACCGGGAACACCACAAGTGTGACAATGTGCCATTTTGTACAAAATAAAAGTTTTTCAAAACAAAATTCCTGGTGAAATATTAAAGTAGACTAGTGTGATCAACAGTGCCAATTTTCTTTAGATTTCATTTAATATTTCCAAAATTATTCAAAAATAATGTTTTTTTTACTCAAAAAATTAGATGCCTACTATCAAATAAATGAGGCCTACAATTAATCAGATGCAAATAGAAATATAAAACCAGTCCTAACTGAAAGAGAACAAGTGGACAAAAAGATTGAATCCGATATTGGGTGATAATATTGCATAACAAGTGATTTATAAGCTATTTTTTATAGTCCGGTCATTTTTGACCGGGAACACCACAGGAGTAATTGGGTTGTGAACACCACACAAGGGTTAAGAAAGGTTAGAGAGAAAACTAAAGCACCATGGTATAACAATACTACGCATGTTATCAAGAGAGAAACTCGTAATTTAGAGCGTAAATGGAAACAAACTAATTTAGAGGTCTTTAGAATCGCGTGGAAAGACAGTATGTCACGTTATAAAAAGGCACTAAAAGCGGCCAGGGCTGAGCATCTCCGCAAACTAATAGAAAATAACCAAAATAATCCAAGGTTTTTATTTAACTCCGTGGCTAGACTAACAAATAAACAGACGTCACCTGAGCAAAATATTCCGTTACAGTTTAGTAGTAATGATTTCATGAATTTCTTCACTGAGAAAATAGAAAGCATCAGAACCACAATTGTAAATGTACAATCCTTAATGGTGTCTTATGATTCAGCCTCAATTATCGCTCCTCAAGAAAAACTACAGCACTTTACAACTATAGGACAGGAAGAGCTAAATAAACTTATCATTGCATCTAAACCAACAACATGTTTATTAGATCCTATACCAACTAAACTACTGAAGGAAGTGTTACCTGTAGTGGAAGAGCCTCTTCTCAATATTATTAACTCGTCTTTATCTTTAGGTCATGTTCCAAGAATATTCAAGCTGGCAGTTATAAAACCTCTTATTAAGAAACCACAATTAGATCATAATAATCTAGCAAATTATAGACCCATTTCAAATCTACCTTTTATGTCTAAAATACTAGAAAAAGTTGTGTCCGCTCAATTGTGCTCTTTCTTGCAAGAAAATGACATCTATGAAAAGTTTCAGTCAGGATTCAGGCCGCATCATAGCACTGAAACTGCGCTCGTTAAAATCACAAATGATTTAGCCTTCTGACCAAGGCTGTATCTCAATACTAGTTTTACTCGACCTTAGTGCTGCGTTCGACACTATAGATCACTCAATACTATTAGATCGACTACAAAACTACACTGGTGTTCATGGACAAGCATTAAGCTGGTTTAGATCGTACTTATCAGACCGCTACCATTTTGTCTGTTTAAATGGGGAAAAATCGAAGATAACGTCAGTAAACTATGGAGTGCCGCAAGGATCTGTGTTAGGCCCTCTGCTATTCTCAATATATATGTTGCCGCTTGGAAATATTATAAGAAAACATGGAATTAATTTCCACTGTTATGCTGATGACACTCAATTATATATTTCATCACGACCAGATGAAAACAATAAATTATCTAAATTGACAGAGTGTGTTAATGATATAAAATACTGGATGACGTGTAATTTTCTGCTATTAAATTCAGATAAAACGGAGGTATTACTTATTGGTCAAAAAAACTGCCCACAAAACCTCTTACAATACAACTTTACTTTAGAAGGATGTCCTGTTACTTTATCCACTACAGTAAAAGACCTGGGTGTTATATTAGACCGCAACTTGTCTTTCGAAAATCATATTTCATATGTTACAAGAACAGCCTTTTTCCACCTTAGAAACATTGCTAAGCTACGTAACATGCTATCTGTTTCTGATGCAGAAAAGTTAGTTCATGCATTCATGACCTCGAGACTAGATTACTGTAATGCTTTATTAGCTGGTTGTCCTGCATCCTCAATAAACAAACTACAGTTAGTCCAAAATGCAGCTGCTAGAGGTCTTACTAGATCGAGGAAATATGATCATATAACACCTATTCTATCATCTCTACATTGGTTACCTATAAAGTTCCGTATCAATTACAAAGTATTACTAATGACCTATAAAGCCCTAAATGGCTTAGCTCCTGGGTATTTAACGGAACTTCTATCACCCTATAATCCATCGCGCTCTTTAAGATCACAAAATTCGAGGCTACTGGTCATTCCTAGGATATCTAAGTCCACTAAAGGAGGGAGAGCATTTTCACATTTAGCTCCTAAACTGTGGAATGGCCTTCCTGATATTGTTCGAGGCTCAGACTCGCTGTCCCAGTTTAAAACTAGATTGAAGACGCATTTCTTTAACCAAGCATTCACATAATATTTACCTTTTATACTACAGGTGAATCAGAATGAATGCATTATTGTTATGAACAGCAGCTACGCTAATTATTTTCCTTCTGCTTTTCTTTTGTTATCTCGGGACGCTAGTCCCGAGGTAAATACAGATTGTCAGCTCCAGTTTGTATCCAGCCTCCCATGGAAACTACAGATGCCCCAACACCCGTGCAGAGACGACTCGAAGCCTGTGAAGAGACGACTCGACGCTGGCGATATGTTTATGCCCTAAATTATTGCATGTTTAACTAACTGTATTTTTCTATGTACATTTCTATGTCTTTTTCTATGTACAATTATGCCCTAAATTAATGCATGTTTAACTAACTATTTTTTTTTCTATGTACATTTCTGAAATGCACTTTCTGTAAAGCTGCTTTGAAACAATATGTATTGTGAAAAGCGCTATACAAATAAATTTGAATTGAATTGAATTGAAATTTTGTTTTCTTCCAGTTGCCTTCCATTTTTCTGGCTGCTCTCTTAAGGGCCCGAGTGTGCTCGTTGTACCACAGCATTGTACTATTTTCTTTAATCTTCTTTAAGCGCAACGGAGCAACTGTGTCTAAAGTGCTGGAAAAGAGAGAGTTAAAAGTTTCTGTTGCAATATCTAGTTCTTCTAAGCTATCTGGGATGCTGAGATGATGAAACTGATTAGGAAGATTATTGATAAAGCAATCTTTAGTGGCAGAAGTGATAGGTCTAACATATTTGTAACACGGAGTCGGCTTCGCAGCCTTGGCTAAATGAAGTTTACACGAGACTAGATAATGATCTGAGATGTCATCGCTCTGCTGCAGAATTTCAACGGCATCAACATTTATTCCGTGTGATAATATTGGATCTAGACTATGATTACGACAATGAGTAGGTCCTGAAACGTGTTGTCTAACTCCAGTAGAGTTAAGAATGTCTTTAAATGCCAGTCCCAATGCATCTTTTTCATTATCTACTTGTATATTAAAATCACCAACAATTATGACTTTATCTGCAGCCAGAACTAACTCTGATAGAAAGTCAGCAAATTCTTTGATAAAGTCTGTATGGTGCCCTGGTGGCCTGTATACAGTAGCCAGCACAAATGTTAAACCTGATTTATCATTTACACTATATATTGCTACATTTAGCAACAACACTTCAAAAGAATTATATTTAAAACAAGACTTCTCAGTAATTCTGAAGATATTACTATAAATTACACCAACACCTCCCCCTTTGCCTTTCAGACGAGGTTCATGTTTATAACAGTAATCTTGCGGGGTGGACTCATTCAAAGTAATATAATTGTCTGGTTTTAGCCAGGTTTCTGTCAAACACAGCACATCTAGATTATAGTCTGTAATCATATCATTAACAATGAGTGCTTTTGAAGTAAGCGATCGAATATTCAGCAACCCAAGCTTTATCATTTGTTCATCCGTATTATATCTGTTTTTTATTTGTTGAACATCCATAAAATGTTCACCCTTGAATGGGTTTAGGAGTTTTTTGTATGTCCTAATTCGGGGAACAGACACAGTCTCTATATGATGATATCTAGGTGAAAGAGGCTCTATGTGATGGGATTTATCTGACCTTGGTGACGCGAGGCCGCTAGCAGACGGTCGGTTTAGCCAGTCTGTCTGCTTCCTGACCTGAGCCCCAGATTGTCATGTTTGAGCTCTAAGACTATGTGCCATATTACTAGAGAGAAGAGCAGCACCATCCCAAGAGGGATGAATACCATCTCTTTTCAACAGGTCAGGTCTGCCCCAAAAACTTTTCCAATTGCCTATGAATTCTATATTATTTTGCGGACACCATCTCGACAGCCAGCCATTGAGTGAGGACAATCTACTAACTATCTCCTCACTCCGGCGAACAGGAAGGGGGCCAGAGCAAATTACAGTGCCTGACGTCGTACTTGCAAGTTCACACTGTCATGATTCTGCCTTCATGTTTCAGATCTCTCTTGTCTTGAGGCAGGATCATGACAGACCCATGTTTTATGTGTAAGCACATGGCCATTTGTTTGGGCTGTGTGCTTGCGTTGTCTTGTCACCTTGCCCCACCCCTTGTTATCTCATCTGCATTATTGTATCATCGCCTTCACCCGTGTCCCTGATTAGTTTGCTCCCCATTTAATCCCCTCATGTTTTCTGTCCTGTGTCGGTACATTGTCTAACATTGCGTGGTATTCTCTGTGACTGCCCTGTGATACTTCGTCTGAATCCTGTGGATGTTATTAGTGAGTTTATAGCTGTTTGTTTCTTTTCTAGTCATCGTCAAGTCTGAGTCTAGTCTTTATTTATCATTTTGGTCTTAGTCTAGTTGTTCTCTTCCCCAGTCCTGTTTTGCCCCCTCGTGGGTTTTGTTTTCTGTTTTTTGTCATAATAAACCTTGAGTGTCTGCACCTCGTCTGCTTTTGGGTTCATTCCTGCCACCCCATGACAGAATGTACCGACCAACATCGAACCCAGCAGACAGAAGGTCCTCGCCCGTCGAGTCCCAAGTGGACCTTTTTATAGAGTGGTGGCACAAGACGAGCTCTGACATCAGAATCGGCAAGCTGCATTAAATCGGCAAGGTCCATTAAAGAGTACGCTCGGGTCGCTCATGAGAAGAGACTCTTCCTTCCTGACATCCTTTTCAACCGCTACTTCATAGCGGGTCTCAACGCTCCTCCGCTTCTTGCTGAACGGGAGAGGTTGGTAGACCGCCCGTTTGCTGACATGGTGGACTGCCTGTCGCGAAGGGAGTTGCGGGGCTCCATCTTCTCTCCACCCGCCTCGCTGCCAGTGGTCCCGGAGGGTTGCGTCCTGGCCGTTGTTGCCCAGGGTGATCAGGCTGGTTCTGTTTCGTCTCCCGAGGTTTCACCCACACCCGCTGATCTCCGTGGCAAACGAGGGAGACGAACTTCGTGGGATTCTCCTTCGGAGTCTTCCTCTACAGAGTCTGCGGTGTCCGAGACCGCCCTTCCAGCTCTTGTTACGGTCCCTGTGGAATATCTCCAACCGATCGTTAGTCCGGCTACGGTTTCCGCACCACGTCCTAGGAGAAAGAGGAGGAAAGGAGTCTTCCGTTCTTCATCTCTTCCTGTTCCAGAGCCCGCTACTGCAAGCAGCGCTGAGTCAAGTGGGTTAGGTCTGAAGGATTCAAAAGAATCAGATACGTCAAGCCTGAATGATTCTGATGAATCGAGTCCTGTTCCGTGTCCTGCTTCTAGTCCGGTTCCAGATGATTCAAGTGAACCGAATGTGTCGGGTATGTGTGAATCTAGTGAATCGATTCTTGTCCCGAGTCCTGTTCGGAAGTCTGCTCTGAGTCAAGCGCAGCCTGGAGTCATTGGCCCAGAGGGACCAGTCCGGTCCGTCTGTCCTCTCAAACAGGATCCTGTCCCTCAGTCACCCGCTTCATCCCCTCTTTTGTCTCCCGTGTCGTCGCCCCCTGTTGTCCCCATCAAGTTTCCTGCCAAGTTGCCATGTGTTTCCCCTGTCGCTGCCCAGCCCCAGACTGTTTTCACCAAGACTGTACATTGTGTTTCTTCGTCTATGCCTGCCCATAACCCCTGTCCAAAGCCCTCGTCCCGTCAACCCAAGATTCCCATCTCACCCATCCCCTCAGGATTTCCCCCCATGGACTCTATATCTCGGCCCAGCAATGAAGCAAATAATGCTTATCTAAACAAGCTGCTGGAGGCGACACTTAAGCCTGGATCAGATTACACAATTTACGCTCCTAAAATCTTGTTGTGTCGTGGACAAGAAACATGTCAGACTACACGTTGCTTTCCGACCAGTCACCGCATGCTGTCTCTCACTCACTCACTCACTCACTCACTCACTCACTCACTCACTCACTCACACACACTCACTCACTCACTCACTCACTCACTCACTCACACTCTCTCTCTAGCTTACTCCCTCTCACACAAACGCACTCACGCTCACTCACACACACACTCACACACACACACTCACTCACGCTCACTCACTCACTCTCTCGCACACACACACACTTACTCTCGCTCACTCACTCACTCTCTCGCACACACACACTTACTCTCGCTCACTCATTCACTCTCTCGCGCACACACACACACACACACACACACACACTCACTCTCTCTCAATCACTCACTCTCTCGCACACACACACCCACTCTCGCTCACTCACTCACTCTCTTGCACACACTCACTTTTGCTCAATCACTCTCTCTCGCACACACACACTCACTCTCTCGCACACACACACACTCACTCTCGCTCAATCACTCACTCTCTCGCACACACGCACACACACACACACACACACACACACACTCACTCTTGCTCAATCACTCACTCTCTCACACACACAGACCCACTCTCGCTCACTCACTCACTCTCACACACACACACACACACACACTCACTCTCGCTCAATCACTCACTGTCTCGCACACACACACACTTACTCTTGCTCACTCACTCACTCTCTCGCACACACACACACACACACTCTCGCTCAATCACTCACTCTCTCGCACACACAGACCCACTCTCGCTCACTCACTCACTCACTCTCTCGCACACACACACACTTACCCTCGCTCAATCACTCACTCTCTCGCACACACACACACTCACTCTCGCTCACTGACTCGCACACACACACACACACACACACTCACTCTAGCTCACTCACTCACTGTGTGTGCGAGAGAGTGAGTGAGTGAGTGAGCGTGTGTGTGTGTGTGTGAGTGAGCGTGAGTGAGTGTGTGTGTGAGTGAATGAGTGAGTGAGTGTGTGTGTGTGTGTGTGTGTGTGTGTGTGTGTGTGTGAGTAAATGAGCGAGCGAGAGTGGGTGTGTGTGAGTGAGTGAGAGTAAGTGTGTGTGTGTGTGTGTGAGTGAGTGATTGAGGGAGGGTAAGTGTGTGTGTGTGTGTGTGTGTGTGTGTGTGTGTGTGCGCGAGTCAGTGAGCGAGAGTGAGTGTGTGTGTGTGCGAGAGAGTGAGTGAGTGAGTGAGCGAGAGTGTGTGTGTGTGTGTGTGTGTGTGCGAGTCAGTGAGCGAGAGTGAGTGTGTGTGTGTGTGTGCCAGAGAGTGAGTGAACGAGAGTAAGTGTGTGTGTGTGTGAGTGAGTGAGCGAGAGTAAGTGTGTGTGTGTGCGAGAGAGTGAGTGAGTGAGTGAGCGAGAGTGGGTCTGTGTGTGCGAGAGAGTGAGTGATTGAGCGAGAGTAAGTGTGTGTGTGTGCGAGAGAGTGAGTGAGTGAGTGAGCGAGAGTGGGTCTGTGTGTGCGAGAGAGTGAGTGATTGAGCGAGAGTAAGTGTGTGTGTGTGTGAGTGAGTGAGTGAGCGAGAGTGGGTCTGTGTGTGCGAGAGAGTGAGTGATCGAGCGAAAGTAAGTGTGTGTGTGTGTGCGAGAGAGTGAGTGAGTGAGCGAGAGTAAGTGTGTGTGTGTGCGAGAGAGTGAGTGATTGAGCGAGAGTGAGTGTGTGTGTGTGTGAGAGTGAGTGAGTGAGCGAGAGTGGGTCTGTGTGTGCGAGAGAGTGAGTGATTGAGTGAGTGAGAAAGATTGAGTGTGTGTGTGTGCGAGAGAGTGAGTGATTGAGCGAGAGTGAGTGTGCGTGTGCGAGAGAGTGAGTGATTGAGCGAGAGTGAGTGTGTGTGTGCGAGAGAGTGAGTGATTGAGCGAGAGTGAGTGTGTGTGTGTGTGCGAGAGAGTGAGTGATTGAGCGAGAGTGAGTGTGTGCGAGAGAGTGAGTGAGTAAGCGAGAGTGTGTGTGTGTGTGTGTGTGTGTGTGTGTGTGTGAGTGAGTGAGCGTGAGTGAGTGCGTTTGTGTGAGGGAGTAAGCTAGAGAGAGAGTGTGTGAGTGTGTGAGTGAGTGAGTGAGTGAGTGAGCGAGAGTAAGTGTGTGTGTGTGTGCGAGAGAGTGAGTGAGTGAGCGAGAGTAAGTGTGTGTGTGTGCGAGAGGGTGAGTGAGTGAGCGAGAGTAAGTGTGTGTGTGTGCGAGTGAGTGAGCGAGAGTAAGTGTGTGTGTGTGCAAGAGAGTGAGTGAGTGAGTGAGCGAGAGTGGGTCTGTGTGTGCGAGAGAGTGAGTGATTGAGCAAAAGTAAGTGTGTGTGTGTGTGCGAGAGAGTGAGTGAGTGAGCGAGAGTAAGTGTGTGTGTGTGCGAGAGAGTGAGTGATTGAGCGAGAGTGAGTGTGTGTGTGTGTGAGAGTGAGTGAGTGAGCGAGAGTGGGTCTGTGTGTGCGAGAGAGTGAGTGAGTGAGTGAGAGAGAGTGAGTGTGTGTGTGTGTGTGTGCGAGAGAGTGAGTGATTGAGCGAGAGTGAGTGTGCGTGTGCGAGAGAGTGAGTGATTGAGCGAGAGTGAGTGTGTGTGCGAGAGAGTGAGTGATTGAGCGAGAGTGAGTGTGTGCGAGAGAGTGAGTGCGAGAGAGTGAGTGAGTAAGCGAGAGTGGGTGTGTGTGCGAGAGAGTGAGTGATTGAGAGAGAGTGAGTGTGTGTGTGTGTGTGTGAGAGAGTCAATGATTGAGAGAGAGTGAGTGAGTGAGCGAGAGTAAGTGTGTGTGTGTGTGTGCGAGAGAGTGAGTGAGCGTGAGTGTGTGTGTGTGTGTGTGTGAGTGAGTGTGAGTGAGTGCGTTTGTGTGAGGGAGTAAGCTAGAGAGAGAGTGTGTGTGTGTGTGTGTGAGTGAGTGAGTGAGTGTGTGTACCTTATACCTTATTCATTTTTTATTTTCTTCCCCACTGATCTTCAATTGTTTTATTATCAAAGACAAGTGTTTTTACCTTGTAAAATTGTATTTTATATTGTATAGCCTACGTAGCCCATTTCAACGGCTATTTTTAGATGGAAGGATGTGACGTGTTTGGCCCTCAGACGTTTCCGGTTAGTTATCGCGCACATTCAAAACAACAGACGGGAGGCGTTTTTTTTATGGCAATTGTTCGATTATTTTCATATTCATTCGATAAAACATGTCCAAATTTAAATTAGGAGCGTGCTGTTCGGTTGTTGGATGTTCCATTAGGCCAGGAACTAACTTGCTTTCGGAAATCAAAGCGTTTAGATTTCCAAAAAATAAACAACAGCGTGACGCCTGGATTGCGGCCCGTGAAGAGAGAAGGCTGGATACGCAACTCTAGGATATGCAGCACACATTTTATCTCTGGTAAGTAAATACATTTTTGTCACTAAATAATTAGTATTTCTATACGTTAACTAGTTAAGTATGATGAATCATTATTTGAGCTAGCAGTTTGGCTCCGTCATTGTTTTCATATGTAGATAGCATGTAACGTTAAATAGCTAACGTTAGCATTTTGATACGTTTGCAGTGAAAAAGACAGATTTTTATTTCCGTTTCATTTCTAAATGTTCTGTGGGCTGTAATTATCAAAGTAGCCGTACATTGCTGTCAGCTGAATGGATAGCTAGACAACTAACGTTAGTGTATAACACTTTAAAAATAATGTTTTATTGTGTAACATTACTTATTCATCACTTATTAAGCTTGTTAATTCCAACATGCACTAATGCATTAAACAATAACAGTATGGTTATTTTTCATTGCTCATTAACCTGGTTGATTTAAACATATTCAATTTAATCATTTAGCAGACGCTTTTATCCAAAGCAACTTACAAATGAAGAGAGCAATAAAAGCAGTCAAATCATCTTATATTAAATATTAAAGTAATATACTTTTATTACAAATCTGTTTTTAATTATTGTGATTTTAAAGTTTTAACCTGATTTTGCCATAGGCCACTATCAAGCTGTACATTGTGAACAATTGTAAATGTATTAGACTTGCTGTAAAATGTTAATTGTTTGTTCATGCTACCTAAAATATTACTAATACAAGACCCTTTTTAAAGTGTTAGCGCAGTATGCAGTGGTCATACTGATATCTAGCTAGTTTATTGATGATTACATTAAAAATGCTCTTGGTCTTTGTCATCTATCTTCAACCAGTGATGTGTAAAATATATAACCTATCCCAATAATGTTTTTCTACTTGTGTCTTTAGGAAAGCCATCAGATGACCCTCTAAATCCAGATTACATACCATCAAAGCTTCCTCACAGACCTGACACCTCCAGAAAAATGGACCGATATCAGAGGTCTCTGAGACGAGCTTTGGAGTTCAGCCTACTGAGGAAGTGCAGGACATGGACATTAATGTAACACAAGTTAAGTCCTTCAATGACATGTGTGTTGGAACAGATCTCACTATGAGTGATATTGAAGATATGCAGAAACTGAACACATCTTACAAAGAGCAAGTGAGAAGCCTAGATTCAAAGGTACAAACTCTAACCCAGTGGTCTTCACTATATTTTTCATGCGAGCCGCACTGATAGGACAAAGTCAGCAGGAGAGCCATTTTACCGCAAAGTATAAAAAGTTACATCCAGTCATAAATACCATGTCTGCCTATCAATCTGTCACCCCTGAACAATACAATATGCAATGCAATAAATACAAAAGGGTGAAAAAAAAAACATTTATGATTTATCAGTCAAATTTGTAACTGAGACAAGATGATTTCCTTTAATGAAAAAAAAAGAAAACAAAAACAGGGATTTCCAGAAAATATTCATCCCAGAATGACCTTAAGTTATTTTTTTTCTACATTAGCCCATCTTGTAGGCCTATCTAACCAACCAAGAGCACATGCAGCTAGGGATGCTCATTTCGATTAATTTTCCCGACCGACAACCGCCGCTCGTTAATCGATTATTAACCGTTAACTGATAAGATTATAATATTGAATTGACAGCCGATCTCACCAATCATAATCCGCCATTTTGTCCGACAAAGCAGTCAGGAGAGATAACGTTAGCTAGCAGATTAACATGGGAGGATTTGAACTTGAAAAACGGAATGTACTGACCCCTTTCCGCGGTTTAAAACAACATTCCTTCTTATGTTCATTCATAAGATGATCGGTTCACGAGCAGCTTTAACGGATGCTCTACAGCGATCTGTCAGACACATTTAAGAGCCACAAAACGGTATGTAGCCTATTGTATCGTTTAAATTTATTAAAAAAATGACCAAATTTGAAAGGTGAGACTTTGTTTAATATGTTTAATATCAGAAGTAACCGAAAAGTAACCTGGTCTGTCCTGTCTGTCAGCATGTTGTCAGTCTCCTCTCTGCTCCGCGATGTATTTTTCACTGCGTGAGAACATGGTGTACGTGAGAGCAGCGTAGCTTGTCGGACATAGCGACAGTAACTAAGGGGGGCGGGTCTTTGCGAAGGCTCAATTGCATTAAATACAAATAAAATGGACGCGTATCTGTGACCCTTTAAAAAAAAGTTTTTATCAAAGGGTTTATTTTAACGTGCAAAGTGCAAACAGCAGCATACAGAACAGATCAACAACAGAACCTGGATTCAGTTTAAATTTTCACGCACCTGCAGCATTTCTGACAGTGAGAGAAAAACAGAATAAAATAATACAAATAAAAAACAAAATAGGCCTACACTAAATATATTTTTTAAACTTAAATAATTAACAAATTAAGATGACAAAATGAAAACACTGAATCTGTTTGAACATAGCTTTAGAAAAAAAGCTATTTTTCTTCCCGTTTTTTTTTATTTAAAAAAAGCAACATCAACGTGATGTGGGGTCAGTCTGGAGCGCAGCCTGTTGACAGTTAGACCCGCGGCAGAAAACACCCTCTCAGATGGGATGGATGTCCCATCGGACGGGAATACACAGGTAACGTCTCGAGACGTGTGTGGTTGCGCGTGTCGACCATAGACTGTAAAAAAGGTATCGACGCGCTCCGTGAGTTAATAAATATATAAGCTATAAAGTATTTTATTTTTAAACCATGCAGCAAACTAAAAAAAAAAGATAAAAAAAAAACGTTTTAAACCGTTTAACTGATAGTATTAATCGGTCAAAATTTTTACATTCGGTTAACGGTTAAACGGTCAATATGAGCATCCCTACATGCAGCTGGAAAGACCGCCATATAACTGGCATCTCTGCAGAGACTGGATATTTACATGCACAACTTTTGTTTCAGTCGGACTGAATTCATTCCGATTGATGAATCTGAATGTATTGTAGTTTACATGAACACTAAACATCGTGATGTGATACATGATCGGGTTGATGTGCGTGTTTATAAGTCAAAAGATTCAAATCGGAATATGAACATATGAACCGTTGTGTCGTGCTGTTTGTATTTATCACGCAGTAAAAATGCCCAAAACCAGTCGTCTGTATGATAATCTGAAACAAGGACTGGTGAGCCGTTGTCCTGCTTTACTTCACAGATGCTGAGTGAAAGGAGAATTATAGAATGACAGGACACTCATTTATGTGACACTTTATTCATCAGGAGAACAGCTCGTTCAGCGCGTCATACGTCATCCTTTCAGTTTCGCTTTTCAGTCGATCAAGTTTTTTCACGTTCTCTCGATAAACCACCCCTTTCAATCCGATCGAAATTATTTGTAATAGAGCTGACACTTTTAGTTTTTAAAGGGTTATGTTAAAGCCCTACTTGTTATTAATGGTTTTATGAAATATCTCTAGTGAATGCATTATCATATCAACGTATTGTATTTACCGCCATGCGAGCCACAAATTAAAGCTTGGCGAGCCGCATAATGAGTAACACTGCTCTAACCCATGAGAGGATACAACTGAAATCTGATGTGGATTTAAACGATGATCAAGTCATTCACTTCTACACTGGCCTTCGCTCATCCAAAGTGTTTTTTGCCCTTTTGACATATCTCTAGGGGTGCACCGATCCGATATTAGGATCGGATATCGGCCGCGATACTGACAAAATAGCTGGATCGGGGATCGGAAAAAATAACAGATCCACGGGCCGATCCAGGTTTTTTTTTTTTTTTCGTCGTCGCCGCAGCAGAACCTATGTCATTCGTCAGCTTCACGCGTGTCGCATGCTAGAAGCAACATGGAGCGAGCCAGAGGCCGTTTCTCAATACCAAGTACGCAAACTTCGGACTTGCGTCCTCCTTGGTAGTTCGGGCTTGCCACGTTCGACTCCTGAGAGAACGAACTCCCGAGGACGAGAGGACGCGAGGACGAGAGGACGCGAGTCCGGTTATTCTTCAAATGGAACAGCAGCGTTCTTGATCGCTCTGGCTACTCCGGTCATCTCTTTATGTATATTTTAGCCAACACAATAAAACGAAGTATGTTATAAAACACCACTCTGCCTCTTTTCATTTAAAAAAAATCTTAAACATATTAATGGCCACATAAATGTGGTTCAGGCAAACGCATTGTACATAAATGCATAATACATTGATTATCTTTACTGCATATATTTATAACAACACGAAATGTAAAACACAACAGAAGCAGTTCTTTTTGTTTTCATTTTTAAAAATATGATAATGATCATTAAAACTGACATTTAAATTTGCCATTGCTGATTAAGTGAGCATTGTGATGGTGGTGTGACACTGCACTACATGTTTACAATGTTTGGTTATTATTATCTGTATGTGTGATCAAGTTGTTGTTCGGACAACTTTTTATTTTTTTATTCTCAGGTTCAGCTGCTATGTTGCATTTTAAATTCCTGTTTGCAGGACTTTGCACTTTATATTTTTACATGTTTACATTGTTTGGTAACTGTCAGATTACTATTGTATGTTAGACCAATACACTGTTTTTTGTTTCCACTGCTACATTTATTTTTTTTTTTTAAATAAGTTTGATTACATTCTATTTTCGATTTGCATGCACAATTGTTCTTTAAATAAATAAGAATTCAACACATTACATACATCTGTTATTTTGTCTTAGTTATGTTTAGTTAGTAAAGTCTGGTGCCTTTAGTCTTTTCAAGGAACGTATAAGGTGGAAGATATACAGTTTATTATTAATTCAACTATAGTATCGGATCGGTATCGGGTATCGACAGATACACAAAGCCCAGGCATCGGTATTGGGACTGAAAAAGTCGGATCGGTGCACCCCTACATATCTCACCACTGCTTGGAGTCCGAGAACACAGAGTCCTTCAACACCTCTCCAGTTTTACTTAGTCTTAATGAAACTGAGACTTAGCCTCACTCATAAAGATCTTGCCTTCAGGTTTCATTGCAGTTGTGCAACAATCTCTGCAATATTTCATGACTGGTTGAACATGATGACGCAGCGTTTCAGCTCTCTAATTCATTGGCCTTCTAGGGAAGAGATTAAAAATAATCTTCCTGCCCTGTTCAAAAGCCCCCCATTCAATTCAGTGAGGTGTATCATAGACTGCAGCGAGATTTTTATTGACCGACCAACATCACTCCGTGCAAGAACAATGACATACTCCAACTATAAACAAGAAAAAGAGAGCTTTTAGAAGCGGTGACAAAGAACAGCTGAGATTGGTGCAGAAGGAGCTCAAAGACAAGATTTCTGAGGGAAAAGAGTCACAAATAAAAGAAAACTAGAAAGCAAACTTCAGGAGAATAATACCAGGGAGGTGTGGAATGGAATGCGGGCCATTACTGGCCTGAGACAGAAGAGAGGGGTTGGGATAGATGGTGATGCTGAATGTGCAAACAATCTAAATCTGCACTTCAATAGATTTGACTGTCCTGCGTCTCCTGTCCCCACTCTCAGCTCCGACCACCTTCTCCATTCTCCTCCCCCCTCTCCTGCTCCCTCAGCCTGTCTCTCTCTGTCCCTCTCAGCAGATAACATCAGAAGGGAACTGTGCAGACTCAATTCCAGTAAAGCTGCTGGCCCTGATGGTGTCAGTCCCAGGGCCCCCAAGTGCTGTGCTGCCCAGCTGTCTGGAGTTCTACATCAGATCTTTAACATGAGTCTGAAACTGCAGAGGGTCCCGTCACTATGGAAGACATCCTGCCTGGTTCCTGTCCCCAAAAAAATCAATCCGTCGACCCCCACTGACTACAGGCCAGTAGCTCTGACTTCATACATCATGAAGACGCTGGAGAGACTCATCCTGAAACATCTGCGTCTGTTGGTTGAGCCTTGGCTGGATCCACTACAGTTTGCATATCAACCCCGTATCGGTGTGGAGGATGCAATCATCTACCTGCTGGACCAGGCACATTCTCATTTAGACATTGTTGGGAACACGGTGAGGATCATGTTTTTCAACTTCTCTAGTGCTTTTAACACGATCAGACCATCACTGCTGAAGAATAAGCTCACGGAAATGCAGGTGAATGACTCACTGGTAGCCTGGATTACAGACTATTTAACAAATCGACCACAGTATGTACGGCTGAAGAGCTGCTGCTCTGATAACATCCTGAGCAGTACGGGTGCGCCACAGGGGACCGTCTTATCACCCTTCCTCTTCACCCTCTACACGTCTGATTTCAGGTACAAGTCTCAGTCATGTCATCTGCAGAAATTCTCTGATGATTCTGCCATTGTGGGCTGTATCAGGGATGGACAGGAGGAGGAATATAGGAGTGTGGTGGACAGCTTTGTTGAGTGGTGTGAGTTAAACCATTTACAGCTTAACATCACAAAGACAAAGGAATTGATTGTGGACTTTAGGAGGCAGGCTCCTCCTCCCACCCCTGTCATCATTAGAGGGACTGATGTGGAGGTAGTTGAGGACTACAGGTATCTGGGGGTACATATTGACTGTAAACTGGACTGGTCTAACAACATCAACACTGTTTTCAAGAAAGGGCAGAGTCGGCTTTTCCTACTGAGGCGGCTTAGGTCTTTTAACGTATGTAGGAAAATGATGACCACAGATGATGTTCTATCACTCTGTGGTAGAGAGTGTCGTGTTCTTTGCTGCTGTGTGTTGGGGCAGTGGGGTGAAGACAGCTGATGCAAAAAGGGCTGAACAAGTTGATTAAAAGGGCTGGTGCTGTCCTGGGTGTCAGTCTGGAGAACCTGACAGAGGTAACTGAGAGGAGAATGCTAAAAAAGCTTCTCGGTATCATGGACAACCCCTCTCACCCCATGCATGCCTCTTTGATGGGCCATCGGAGCACACACAGCAATAGACTCATCGCCTCTAAATGCAGAACTGATCGTCACAGGAAATCTTTCCTACCTGTGGCAATAAGACGATTTCTCAGGATTAATAATAATGTCAATACTAATGTTACTTTTGTTTCGTAGGCAAATTGTGCAAGTCATTAACTGTTTGTTTCATTACACTATTATATACTTATACTCTCTTTATTTATTTTGCACTGTCATTTTTCAGAACTATTTGCACTAATAGTTATATTACTGTATTTTATTGTATTTTATTCATATTTTATTTGCACTATTTCATTGTTGTTATTATTATTTAATGTACTTTTTCTTGTTCTTTTGCTGCATTGAGCATGCTTGTGACAAAAGAATTTCCCTCGGGATAAATAAAGTTTGTCTTATCTTATCTTATCTTTTCTTATCTTATAAGTCCCACAACACCATCAAATTCCTGGTTGGCTGACAGAGGGTTCAGTTTCCCTGAGTATTTTGCTGCGAAAGGAGTCCAGCTACTCATACCAGCTTCAACCCGTGGAAAGACAGCTTTCAGGACGAGAAGTGTCTGTGTCACGTCAAATGTCAAGGTTGAGGATTCATGTGGAAAGAGCTATTGGTCGAATTAAAAAGTACAGCATTTTAAGACATACACTCCACATAAACTTGGTGAAGCGAAGATCAAAAGACACAGTGGCAACTGTAGATACAATTATTTTGGTTTGTTCTGCACTATCTAATTTGGACAAGTCATTAATTCGGTAAAAAAACAAACAAAAAACATGAGACACTGACAAGTGGTTGAAAACCTTTTATTTTGTTATTGAATGATTGTGTACAAAATTATGTATATATGTTGTATATAGAGTTCTATTGGATTTATGTTTGGTATTTAATTATTATTTTTTTCTAACTATCTACAATTATTAAACATTTGTTTAATGAGAATTTTTGTTGTCCTGCAATTGATTGAATGTATTAAATGACTAAAATAACAATTTGAACAAATTACTTGGAAGGCTGGGTATGATTTCACATTTATCTGGATTATGGTGAACACACTGAACAAAACCATTGCTCACCAGGGTGCCTTTTTAAGCCTAGACATCTTAGGTGAAACACCTTGTGACAGACAGAGCACTGTGTGACTGATGTTTTAGACCTGCTTTTACACAAACAGGAAGTCTCTGAGATCAGAAATTGTTTCCTCAGTTTGTGTGTGCAAATTTCTGTGAGAATGTGCTGTCTGTAGAAGAGGTCCAGTTTTGGACATATTTGCATACTTTAAGGGGCATTTTATTTCAAGTGTTGCACGTGGGCAGCACTTGCAATGCATTTATTATTGTATTTCTAAGCAGATTTTCAAAGACAGCACTCTGGAGCATCACCGTGCAACTCGTCTTTTATTGTGATTCATCGCTCTACACAACTTCCCATTTTCTGCCAAAAACATAATCTTTCTTTTATGCTTTTCTGAGACAGCATGGCTTTTTAAGTAATGCATTTGCTTAAATTTAGCTAATTTCCTGATCAATAATTTGTGATTAAAGACCAGGGCTATACAGTGCGACATATATTGCACATGCTATGAGCGATGAATACATTTACCACAGTTGAACGTGTGTGATACAGTTTTGCAAGGGAGTCGCTTGTTTGTGTGAAGTGAGCATTTGTTGTGTTTTTGCTTGTGTGTGAGTTTTTTTCTAGGGCTGCACGATTAAGCTGAAATCAAACAGATATACAGTATGTGCAGCGTGTTTCATAGTGGAGCGCAGAACCATGATCAGAGCGAATTGATCAGTTCACAGTAAATGCTGCTCCGTCTCTACAAGCGCTCTGAGTTTGAGTAAAAA
Organism: Vimba vimba; assembly: GCA_022828995.1. Lineage (NCBI taxonomy): Eukaryota > Metazoa > Chordata > Actinopteri > Cypriniformes > Leuciscidae > Vimba > Vimba vimba. The sequence continues at coordinate 35,546,359 of CM040830.1, read as the reverse complement.
GCAACAAGCGCCAAGCATCTTTCCAAACTTGTAATGAGAAGCCTTTACAGACCTGTTGTCCTACAAAAAAGAACATTTAATGACATTTTACTCCAAACTCACTTCATAACGTCAGTTGAGTGTTTGAAATAACTTGCTTTTGTGATCTGATGTGGCTTATCATAGGCAGAAATTATATTTATAGTATTTTATACAGAGATAAAGGCTACTGTATGTCGATTAGCACTGCATTTTATAAATACTTTATGCTTATGAAAATACCCGAGATGTCTAGAATAACATATTGTCACAAACATATGTTTATTGTCTTCATGTTTCATCAGTCAAAACGTCTTTATCTGGGTTTTCTGCTGCAGCAAAACCTGGATGCCTTTGTCCATTTAAGGTATTTCCTGGAACGTAATAAGTTCTCTTACGAGAGGTTCTCTCGTATTTGCGTAAGCTAGCTTACGCTACGGGAAAGTCATCTTTTCTCGAGATACTGAAGCCAAAAATTATCCTTAATTTTCATATTTTGTCCACGCAGTGCAGCAGGCGGCTAGCAGAGCTAGAGCGAGCAATACTGCGCGCTCATTGGCAGCCGCGCGGCAACTGCTTTAGCCTACCGGTGAGCCCGGCGTGACGTCACGCCCAATAAGGGCGCACGCGCCCTCGCGCGTCACAGCCCGCCAGAATGGGCGGCGTCAGAGCGTGTATAAAGAAGGCTCGGAGGCTAAATTCTCTGATTTCTGTCTCTTCAGCGAAGCTTACTGCATCGCTGTTCTCCGAGAGAAGCCGCCGCCGTCGACAAAGCACCGAGCCAGCCTAGGACAGCGCTTCGAGAAGCCGGTCGAAGTTTCGCCGCCTCAGCCTGCCGTGCCAGCTCAGCTATCCGGCGACATTATATCCTTTCTCTGCTTGTTTTGTGTGTGTGTGTTTCGCTTCACGCGACACTAAAAGAGCAGAGGCGTTTGTTGCAAAATGCCTCGTATTTCCTGCGGCTCGTGCCGCTCTCACCTCAGCGATAGAGACCGCCATGTTATCTGCGCTCTCTGCCTGGGACGTGACCACGCTGCCGTTGCCTTGGCTTTGGGCGGCAGTGAATTCTGCAAAGAACTGCCGATGTCGACCCTGCGGGCTCGACTCGCTTTGTTCAACGCTGACCCCGCTCCAGTCTCTGCGCCGCGGAAGAAGCAGCGCCGCTCCCAGAGACCACCGGAGCCCGAGACCTGAGTCAGGCTTTCGCCGGAGCCTCTCCCGCGAGCCTCGCTCTCTCCCTCTCCGCCCCCGCTTCCTGACGCGCAGCCGCCGGCTCTCGCCCTCGGTGCCGTCGCCTCAGGGGATGAAGCGGAGGTCGACGCTCTTCTGGACAGCTGCTCTCTCATGGCATCAGACAGCGAAGAGTGGACCGGTTCTCACCGCTCCGCTTCTTCCTCTACACACGAGTCTGGTAGGACCCACGCCAGTGTGGACGCCGAGCTTCTCCGCCTCCTCACCCTGGCCGTCGAACACCTGGGCCTCGAATGGTCCCAGCCTGCGGTGCCCGCACCGAACAGGCTCGACGGGTTCTTCCTACCCAGCCGCAGCCACTCGCCAGCGTCCAGAGCAGCTCCCTTTCTGCCTGAGCTCCACGCGGAGCTCTCTAAGTCTTGGGACGCCCCAGTTTCAGCCAGACTCCGCTCTCCAGCTTCGTCGACGCTTTCGCACGTGGATGGAGCCGAGGCTAAGGGATATAACCACATCCCTCCGGTTGAACAGGCGGTCGCAGCGCACCTTTGCCCCCCATCCGCGAGATGGCGTTCAAAGTCTGCCCTCCCGTCTAAAGCCTGCAGGACCACTTCCGCCTTTATCGGCCGCGCTTTCACTGCCGCTGGTCAAGCCGCTTCAGCCCTGCACACCATGGCGGTGCTTCAGATCCTCCAAGCCGACCTCCTCCGCCAGCTGGACGAGAAGGGTTCTGATCGGGCCGCTTTTACGGATCTGCGCAGCGCGACGGACCTCTCCCTGCGCGCTACGAAGGTCGCAGCACAGGCTATCGGGCGTTCCATGGCCTCGCTTACCGTCACAGAGCGCCACCTCTGGCTTACGCTCGCTGACATGGGAGAATCCGAGCGGTCCGTCTTCCTCAACGCCCCGCTCTCCCCCACCGGCCTTTTCGGGCCCGCTGTGAGTGGCCTTGTCGATCGATTCTCGGAGGTGCAGGAGGCCTCGCAGGCCATGAATCTTTTCCTGCCTCGCCGCTCGAGCTCCGCTGCAGGCGATGTCGCTAGATGTCGCTAGATTTCGCCTTCGCTACTGCAGTTCATTGGAACGAAACCGTACCCAAGGCGACATCTATGTATATATCTATACCCGCCCGCGCCGTCAGATCATTTGGACGCGGCTGTGTTCAAGAGGTAACAACAATATAAATACTGTTCGTTTTCTCACACAAACCGCTCGTTTCGTGTCTTAGGCCATCAATGTGTACTTACGATGGGGAATTGTTTAATTTGGACGATGGGGAATTGTTTTAATTTGGACTTTGTGCATGCTCTTTGAGACAGTGACCATAGACCTGCATTATATGACTGACAGACAAGAACGGTTTGACCTAAAAATATCAAAATTGAAACTACTGCGGAAAAAAAGACACCTACATCTTGGATGCCCTTGAGGTAAGCTAAAACATACCAAAATTTAATTTCAAAGTGAACTATCCCTTTAAGGCGTCTTTTACCTGTGCCATCTGTGGAGACTGAGGCTACGTTTACACGTGGATGGCTATTTTCATAAACGGACATTTCACCCCTCTTCGTTTTCAAAAATAACATTGTGCACACGAACCTGTGTATATGCTGTCAAGAGCATGCCAAACCTGTAGGTGGCAGTGTAACGAGAAGCTCAAGCCCACTTTAGCCAATCAGAATCCCGAAAATAGTCACATTCTGTGATGTCGCTGCCTAAAACTCAGTTTTTCTCAGTTTACATGCAAACGGGCAAACGAAGATTTTCAAAATCTTCACTCTGGCCGGAGTTTTTAGAAAGAATCGGTTTCATTGGCGAATCCTCCGTTTGCGTGTAAACGAAGGGCGCAAACGAAGAGAAATGTCTCCGTTTTTCAAAATAACCATGTACGTGTAAACGGGGCCTGACAGTGCTGGACATCCTGCTACACGCAACTTCTGCCTGAAGTTTCCCATTTTAAAACTCAAACTGAACTTCCAGCAGTACCAGCCACACGAAGACCCTGGCTCTTTTAAGCACGGATGTTTTTCAACCAAGGCTTTGGCAACGCTTTCAATTTGTTCCTGTAATGGGTATGGATTAAAGTTGAACATAACCTCTGCAAGTTTGTTTAGGATTTCAGTTTTAAGTTTCTTTGTAACATCCAAAAGGGAACCATCTTTTGTGTGTGCATCATTTGATCGCCGGAGCTTCAGTTCCGCATCATATGAAAAACTTGGAATGATGAAGGGCTCAGGCCAGCCCTTTGATTGACTGGGTGTACCCGACACCAATGATGATACAGATGTGCTGGGAGTGTCATGGTTACTGCGGTCATTAAACTGTTCATTTGGTGGTGTCTTCTGGATGATCTTCAGTGTCGCTCTCTCCTCAGGTAAATCTGTTAGTCTTGTCAGATTGACTAAATCATTCTGAAAATCTGGATCTTCATATTGTAACACAAACTCCCCATCCAGATTAAGTTTAGACCTCAAAATCAACTTCAGATCTTCAACGCTTTCTGGCAGCTCATCAATCACCACCTTCCTGATGTCATCTGGTGACAACACAACCCTGAGCAACATCCTAAATGTGTAAAACACAGAAGGGAAAAAAACGATTGTCAAAATACAAGTAGCAATACACAGCTGGTTATACAAGGCTCGAAATTGCAGCCATTTTGGTTGTATATGCTCCAGAAATCTAATCTGTGTGACCCTTAAAATATATTTGAGAGAGTGCAAATAATTTGAGCTGTGACCCGTTTACATTTCTCGTTCACTAATTACTGCACAGTATGTGCCTGCTGTGAGCTGATATATCACAAAATTACTGGGTGTACCTTTAATGAAGTAAAAAGTCTTTTGGAGAGAGCAGAAGTCGTTCAGCAGAGAGTTAGCTGGGCAGTTCAAAAGACACGAGATGCTCAATGAACAATACCTTACTAGCATATTAAAAACAACTGACATTATACTGTTCCAAAGGTTTATAAAAGTTAAAATTACTGAGTGTACCTCTAATGAAGTAAAAAGTCTTTTGGAGAGAGCAGAAGTCGTTCAGCGGAGAGTTAGCTGGGCAGTTCAAAAGACACGAGATGCTCCAAGTCCACAGCTAAAAATGTTCAATGAACAATACCTTACTAGCAAATTAAAAACAACAACATTATACTGTTCCAAAAGTTTATAAAAATTACTGAGTGTACCTCTAATGAAGTAAAAAGTCTTTTGGAGAGAGCAGAAGTCGTTCAGCGGAGAGTTAGCTGGGCAGTTCAAAAGACACGAGATGCTCCAAGTCCACAGCTGAAAATGCTCAATGAACGTATGTCACGAACTGCCGTGAGACTGGGTTGCATGGCCAGAGCCGAGGAGATGCTGACAGGAGAGAAGAACACATTTCCTGATGCGTTTCCTCCGCTGATCTTCTTGAACAGGTTGAGGGAGAACTGTGTGTTTGCTGCAGTCAAATGCTCCATTTTCACAAGCTGAGCAAGAAATAGCAGTAGTTTTATCAACAGCAGATTTGAAGGTCTTCTTCATCATGACACACAATCTGTTTTAATCTAATGTTATTACTGTGTGAGTTGCCATTTAAATTGCATACATAATAGTACCTCTAAAAGCATTACCTAGAGTAGTCGTCAGAAATGATGAAGTTTCCCAGCGTGTCTGAGGAGAATGAATATCTGGTTGTGGGTGTCGTTCTAATAAATGATGCCTCACCCTAAAGTGGTCAGCCTTGAAGCCCAATCAGTTTGTAACATTCCCTGTAATTATTAAACTTATGTATATCCACCTGGATCAGCATAATACTTAAATTGAGTGATTCATTCTTCATTTGTTTATCATAAGAAACTAACCTGAACTCAAGAAATATAAATGACAATTATATTAGTCATTCTTAATCATTATGTGTGTACAACCCACTATTGTATTAGCTGTTGACGGTTGGAAGTAGCTGTCACTGTGATACTTTTACAAAACAATAAAAACATAATCACCACACACCCAAAGTACAAATGCTTGTCTAAACAACGTTTCAGTTACAATTATTAGCACTTCATTTAGTGCTTGTGATCTGTAGCCTTTAGGCGTTTATGTCAGTTGGTTATGTAAAACAAGGTCATGTATTGTGAATATTACTACCATGAAAATGCCTTTTCATATGTGATATAATTATATAACATAAATATAACCCAAGTATATGTGATTGTGTTTAAATTTATTAGGCTATATAATATATGTATTATATACTGTATATGATAGATAGATAGATAGATAGATAGATAGATAGATAGATAGATAGAGAATAGAAACAGGATAACATTTCAAAATAGAGAGGGTTAACAATGAGAGTCTTCATATTGTTGAACTCTTTTATTTTATCTACCCATCATTGTATTCAAACCCTTCCATGCATCTCTTACATTCCCTGTTTTGAATTTCTCTTCAACATTCTCATTATATTCATTCTGTGTATCTTTTATCTTACGTTTTACTGCTTTATTTAATTATTTTACTTTCTGCTGATCATTCTGCAAGAAAGCAATTTTCTTCATATTTAAATCATGTTTCAAATCTAGTCCCATTCAGTACACTCACAACAGCCTCTTAGCGCTTCTGTTAAGTCTATGGACCACGTTAGAACCTGCTTAATCCTCTTTAATAGCTGCCTTATATTTTGGTAACAGATGAATAACATTGTGATCTGATCGTCCCAGAGGTGGATGTAACCTCGGCACAAATGCACCTCCCATGTTACCAAAACATTTATCCAGAGACTTAACCAGTCTTGTCGGACAGGTTACATACTGCTAAAGATTTGGCAACAACGTACTGTAGATACATCGCATTTATTGAAATCTCCAAGCAAAAAGACTGGGTCATCGGCAGAATTGCACAGCGCTCTATTGTAACTAGCAGCTACACAACGAAGTAAATGAGGGAACTAAACAGGAACAGCTACAAAAAGATTGACTAATCAGTGACCATAGAAACTAACGAGAACTACAGACGTGACAGGAACAACGAAGGGGCGTTTTGGGTGCCTGAAAATGCGAAATTTTGGTTTCAAAGTGCGCGAATCTCTGAAGACGAGGACGTCATGCACATGCTTATTACATGTTCAATCTATAGTATTTATCTGATGGCCTAGTAGCAGAATACAGCGTTTTTAGTCGTTTTCGCGGATCCGTGTGAATGGGGATCGTTTTGACAATGGCGTCGTCTGTACGTGGAAAACTCAAAGGAAAAACTTCTCAGTTTTAAGCATATCGTTGTTGTGTAAACGTACCCTAAACAGAATGTAAATGTGACTATAGGTTTAATATCTGTTGTCTAAAAGAGATCTAATATTACAGGAATGCATCAGTTATTGTGACTTGATTGTGATTTAAAGTATTACAGTGAATGATTAGGCTATATATGACGTGATTTACAGTATTACAGTGAAACTGGAGCAAACTGATGTTAAGTCCACAACACACATGTAGGGTTTCCATGTTTTATGCGGACTTATACATAATGATTTTTATACTGTACAAACGGTATATTCGATCCCCTTACACTAACCCTACCTATCACAGAAAACTTTCTTCACTTAGTATGATTAATAAGCTGTTTTCGTCATAGGAACCAAAAAATATCCCGACAAGGATTTTGGATATCTTTTTGTTCCTTATAATTTATAACGTATAGGGTAGCCCTGAACCACACTCACGTGTTTGTTTCACTATATTAGTGAGGACATTGCATAGACTTCCATTGATTTTATATCAGGTTAATGATATTTTCTATCACCTACCTACCCATCACAGAAACATTGAAAAAACAAAAACAAAAAAACAACAACAACGTTTTGGCTGATTTATGACCAGTAAAATGTCCTCACTAATCGGTTGTCATTATATTTGACCCTCACAAGTATAGCCACACACACACACAAACACACACACACACACACACACACAAAACCGATCGCCATCTATGCCATCATTGTGATTGATCATGACTCACTCATCCATAGTGCCATGTTCAGCGTGGCCATATATGCATCGCTGAATTATTATAAATAAATAGAAATATATAAAAAGTGTTATGTAGCCCATTGAATCATTCTCAGACTAAATGCTGACAATAATTGAACCGCATAGGAGAGATCGTCAGAAGACACATTTCTTTGCACAAAAGAAGACAATGGTCCAAGATAATTACCAAAGCAATGTTTTAAGTGTGAAAATATATGGACTTGAAACAATCAGGTCTTCACTTTAAGCTTTCGTTTTGTGACGAGTGATTTTTGGAGAGTGACTGTTTCATCTCACACTGTAAGACACAACATGCAGAAGTGAAATGCATTGATCTAACAGCATCTAAAATGTATGGCATTACAAGGGGAAGGCATACAGTGAGATAGTCTCCGCTTAGCGCTTACCCCTTTTCCACCAGAATGGTTCTGGAGCCAGAGCCTTTTCTCAGCCAGTCACGAGCCTGTCGCATGTTCCCACAGACTTGATCAGCGCTGCCAGTGCTACCTGTTGTTTACCTGACTATAACAGGTTAAAATCAAACCGTGCGCGTGCATGTTCTGTTTTGCTGTTTACACAATGCCGGAAGAGATTGTAGTGTACCGGCAGCTCGCATAAACTGTGAACTCTCATCTGTCCTTTTTTTTGGAGGTATATTGTTATCGGTGGTAGTAAATTTCTTATATAGGGATGAATAAGTGCTAAAGTAGTGGAAGAGTATTTCTTAATAAATATGTCATGAATTCACACACCATTGTGTGATGTAGGCTAATACAAAATCCTTTTCAACATGACTATAACTCTATATATTCTCCCACTCCCATCATGGTCAAAATCCTTAAATTGACAAGAATTTCAACCGAACTTAACACTTTTGAGCACCTGTCGGGGATTTTGTAGAGACAAGGTCATCATCCAAGAGGTAAACAGAAAAGAATTGAAAACTTCTTGTGAACTTGTACACTCAATGCCGAGAATGGTGAGTAGCCTATATGTAAAGTTATGGAGGACAGAACTATATATAGCCTAAGTAGCATAAAAAAACTAAAAAACTAAATGTTGAACAGATTAATCCAAAATACTGTTTTTTACATTCTTTGTAGGCTATCTTTTACAGAACTGTATCAAGACTCCATTAAAGTAAATGCATACAGACAATTTCACTCAATTATTTTCTAATGATTTAATTTATCAGAGGAACAGAGTCATCTAGAATTATCACTTCATCATCACTATCTTCAAGGAGAACAGAGGCGTCCATAAAACAGAATGACATTGGAGGGATTATGCCGGATGAAGAAAAGGAACGGGTGGTCTGCAGTGAAGATTTTTGGGGGAGAGGATGAGGGCATTGCGGATCCAAAACAACAGACGACGACGGTGGCTGCAGCCGCTTCAGTTCCTTTCTCATTTACTTCAACAAAGGCTTTATGGATCACAGATGACACCACTAGGTCGTTGTTGGAGGACATGCCTGAAAGATTCACCTTCTGCATGTCAAACACATCCTCCATTCCCATGCTGATCAGAAGACTCTTCATGTCGTATGTTTCCTCCATCTTAAATTTAGGCAGAGACACTTGAACTTGCTCTAGGATCATCTTGCTGGGTTTGGTCCACTCCATGAGCTTCTCGTAGGTCAGTGCCTTTTCAAGCTGGATAATAAGGTGAGGCATGTTAATGTCTGTCTATTTGCATAAACTGGGGTCTGTTTGTACAGCATCAATGCTGTAAACGTCAATTGCTGTTAAACGTCAAAAAACGTTTTTTTTTTTTAGTTTGGATCGGCCAATGGAGTCATGGAGACTATTTATTTAACTTTATTCACAGGCCCAAACTGAGCAAAAATATGTAATTTGGTGCAGATGCTGAAATTTATATGGCCAAAAGGCAAGATCAAATTTTGATAGCTTGTAATCTAAATCATTGAGATCTTTATAACAGTATAGCAGACGACATAAAATATATATAATATCAGTCGTCCCTCTATATCTGCTAACAATATGTCTTAGTAAGATGATATTTAAGAGCATAGTTTTATGATCAAAGCTCTGTAGTTTTAAAACATATAATGCAATGCAATACAATGATGATTGAGACGAACAAATAAATGCTCATCAAAAGCCTGATAAACCAGTAAACCTAAGTTGCTTCAGTCCAGTAAGTGTTCATCAAAATAATTTAAAAGTTATTATTTTGTATACTTTATAATTATTAGTAAAGATTTCACAGTAAAAACACACGTGAAGCACGAGCGAAGGTAGACGTCTTAACAAAAAATGATCAATCTGTGCTGTCTCACCTTCTGAAGGCCAGTGGTGTCATCTTCCATCTTGTTAGGAAGGATGATCAACATACTGAGATTCTTCCCGTCATACGGCAGCTCCAGAACCTGACTGTTGATCTCTGGGATGAAGGCCAGATGAAAGTGTGCCATTTGATGCATCATCTTCACTGGTTTAGTTTGAATCTGCCAAACATAAGTGGAAACACTTTATAACTGCTCTTTTAGTGACGGTTAATTTAAAAAACAAACAAACAAAAAAACATGAATTCTCACCTTGTTCAGCTTAAACTGGCCATCTCTGGTGGCTTCTTTTTTGAATTTCTTCTCCCAGTCTCCTTTGAAGTAGATGGCGTTCACCAAGACTAGTCTCGTCATCTCATCGACGACTCCCTTTGGCACCAAGTCCTTGATCTTATCTAAAATACAAATGCAAAGTTCTGGCATGAAACTCTAGATGGCGCAGGTCCTTTAACTCACCTGTTCATAATCACATCGCTATCTATAGGGCGCAGCTGATTGGTTCCTGCTGTATCAATAGCCAATGAGCTCTCTGCTCAACCTTTGTGTCTTACTTGCTCACAGCAACGTGTTGTGTGTGTATGGCAGTAGCAAGTCCCGTACTTGCTCTGCCGCAACAATAAAAGCAACAGCCCATTAACCATAACCATGCTAATCACTTTGAGAGTTGTCATGACAGAAATGGAAATTGTCCACTTTAAGCAGTGATTTTAATCGATTCTCATAGGTCTAAATTAATTGATTCAATCTCTAAATTACGTTTTATTAATAAAGTTCGGGAGAAGCACGTTCATATAATCTACTCAATCAGCGCGAGAGGAGGCTTATATAGCCGACTTACCCCTGTTCCACGACAGACTCAGTTTTTCCAGCGTCCCTCCTCCACCCCAACTCCTCACTCTTGATTATTCCCAGTCAGGGATGGGTGGGAGTGTTCTGGGTTAGGGCCAATTTACGAGCTCGGAGCCCTCTCCTTGGACAGCACGCCAAATGCGCATATTTTATATTATATCTGATTATATGTAAGTGTGAACTTGTGAACACTATATTGTTAACCAAGTATAAATCAAAAAACACTATTAAAGTGTCTGTCTCAAAGTTCTTATGGAAATGTAAACTTAAGCGCCAAATAAAAAGAGCATTGAAGTCAAAACTTTAACCTCCAAAAAACTAAATAGCTCAACTCAATATCTCATAAAGCTGAACATGGCCCTTAAAATTTCACCTTGTGTTTTTTTCTCCACCCATTTGTTGATGTTGAGACGAGCAGCCTCTGATTTGTTGTTAAAGTCCACCTTCTCCAGTCCGGCTTCATAGTATCTTTTTGCGTCATTGAGGAATTTCTGTAACATAGCAAACCGATTGACGTGCAAATGATATTTGTCCTTTAATAACAAGACCAAACCTAGGATTATTTGATTCAAGTCTTACCTCAACAAACTGGTAGGATTGCTCTCCGTAGAGGCGGTTGGCAAGACTCAACGCATACGGGACTCCTGGTTTGTTCAGCTCACTCATGAACTTTTTGAAGCTGGAATGAATTTGGTCCACTGAATCATGATGTCCTGGAGTCGCAGCGTCGGGTTTCAGAGGGTTTTTAAAGCCCAAGACCTGCACAGCATTATTGTGGGTAGAATTAATAAAGATAACCTCACTATTCTGATTTGTTCAACATATTAAAATACAGCATATAGTAGTTTAAAATACTGAACATGATGATGCATCAAACACACACATATAGCCTAAATATACATTTTGAATTCTGAACTACTGACCATAAAACATACTACATAAGTGTGAGATCACCTTAATCATCTGAGCTGCTGTGTTTCCTCTTGCACCGAGCGACACCATGGCCAGAGCCGAGGAGATGCTGACAGGAGAGTAGAACACATTTCCTGATGCGTTTCCTCCGCTGATCTTCTTGAACAGGTTGAGGGAGAACTGTGTGTTTGCTGCAGTCAAAGGCTCCATTTTCACAAGCTGAGCAAGAAATAGCAGTAGTTTTATCAACAGCAGATTAGAAAATCTTCATCACACAATCTAGTTATTAAATCTGTTTTAATCTAATGTTATTACTGTGTGGGTTACTTGCAATTGCATACATAAAAATACATCTAAAAGCATTACCTAGAGTAGTCGTCAGAAATGATGAGTTTCCCAGCGTGTCTGAGGAGAATGAATCGACAGTTGTGGATGTAGTTCCAATAATGCCTCACCCTAAAACGCCCAGGCTTTAAGCCAATCAGGAAATCAGCTTGTAACATTCCCTGTAATCACTCATCTGATGTTTATCCACCTGGAACATCATCAGACTTAAATTGAGTGATTCATTCTGATTTTTTTATCATAAGTAAAAAAAAACTTAAAAAAACAAAAAACAAAACTGTGTGTAACTGAAGAAACTAACCTGAACACATGAAAGCTAAATGATAATTGTATTAATCAAAATGTGTGAACAACTCAATAATGGATTAGCTGTTGACGGTTAGAAGTAGGTGTCACTGTGAGACTTTTACAAAACAATAAAAACATAATAAAAATAATGATCCTCATCAACACACACCCAAAGTACAAATGCTTGTCTAAACAACGTTTGAGTTACTATTATTAACACTTCATAGTGATTGTGATCTGTAGTCTTTACTAAGGTGTTCGTGTCAGCTGGTTGGTAAAACAAGGTCATGTGTTGTGCATATGTCTATCATGAAATGGCTTTTCATATGTGATATATAATATAAATATAATCCAAGTGTAATAATTAATGTGATTATGTGGCTAGGTAATATGTGTATTATTATATATAGAAAGATAACATTTCAAAATACACTTTACTGGAAACAGAAGTAGAAAGACACATACACAAAACAATAACGGACTGAACCGATCAGGGAGTAAATGTACATGTGGGCTGCGTCCGAATACTGATAAATGCTGCCTTCGAAGGACATGTCCCAAGGTCGGAAGGCCTTTTAAGGCGGGCATACACTGTGCGAGTTTCGTCCGATTTTGAGCCGAATTCTGACTCGTGCGACTCTTTTTTGGGTCGGGCCGATTTTCAGCTTTGTCGTGCGTCGTTTGTCGTGCAGTGTTCGTGCAGTGTACAGGGGGAAACGAGAGGCGATTAACCTCTCCCGACCGGCAATCGGATGGTCGGATGAATTTCTGGCATGTTAGAAATTTTGGTCGCTCCTCGTGACTATATCGCACAGTTGAAGCAGAGCTACGAACCGATTGCCCTAAACTCAGTGTTTTTCCCTCACTGCGCCTGCGCGAAAACAGAAGTTTAACCATTTAATCCGCAGCAAAAAAAAAAAAAAAAACGAGAAGAGGGAGATCTTTATAAATACTGTAGTTCAAACTAGCTACAAATTACTGTTGCTTACCTCCAGTTCGTGTTGCAAAATGGATTAACCATTACCCACTTCTTCCAAGCCACCTGCGATGTACACTTTGCCTCTTTTATTAATTTGTTAAACAATGGTTTTGAAATAAAGCTGTTTTTAATTTTCATTTATGAATTATTGCAGTGTTCGGACATATTATACGGTTAATAATTAATTATATGCCTATAATTCATTGTAATCGACTATAATATACAATAATATACAATAATAATAATAATAATAATAATTTAATACATAAATTGGAAATGCTAAATCATCTTGAAATTGATAGCTGATGCTTGTTTTGACAATATCGGATACATGATATCGTATAGGCGCAACCCGGCAAGGGAGTTTATCGCGCTGATTCGCGCATATTTCACACGTATAGTGTGAGCAGTGAAGTCGCAGCTCGACGTTCGGACCGTATAGTGTGAGCACAAAAATCCTGAGCTTTGGCTTTACATCGCATGCGATCTACTCGTTCAGTGTGAGTAGGTACCTTGCTGAAATCGCAGAGACATCGCACAGTGTATGCCCGCCTTTAGCCGGTTAGTTTAACTTCCTGTCTCCTGAGATCCCTTCCTCTGATCGATTTTTGAAGGCAGCATAGATGTATCCTTCATCTCCTTTGATATCCCAGAATCCTGTGCTTTCCAGTCTGTGACAGTTGAGCTAGAATAATAAAGATGGCGTCTGAAAGTTGCGGCTGGTCGTCAGTTTGTGTGTAAATGTAAATTTTTTATCAATGTTTTCCACTTATGATGTCATTTCTAGCGAGAAATCACTATTGTAGTCATTAAATATTAGTTTTCACCAAACCTCTATTTTGCTGCAGATCATTAAACCGTAACACTGCCTCAGAAGTCTGTCCGAAATCAGTTGTGTGAGGTACCTTCGTGCGCAAACGCTGCCAGCAAAGTCATTGCCTGATAGGGCAGCGAGACAACAAGTCAGCTGCCTACTTTTTCGGATGCAGCCATAGTAAATAAGGGAACTAAACAGGAATAGCTGGACAAAAAGGAACTAATCAGTAAACATAGAAACTAATGAGAACTCATACAGACACGACAGGAACAACCAAACAGAACATAAACGTGACATTACGTCCCGCTTTGGAAAGGCGCGTCCTCGTCAAACTGAGGGGGGTGGGAGAGGGCTTTGGAGGTGGGCATGGTGATGGACAGGGATGACCAGGAGAAGTCGGAGACAAACACCAAGGTGCAGCCAACGGTGGGAGGAGCCAGGGTGGAGCTTTGGCTGAAGGGCTGGACAGAGCTCAGGAACCGATCAACGGAGGCGGAATCAGGATGAGTGGAGAAACCAGCGGAGCAGAGAGGCCGACGGACCAGGGTGATTTCCATGTGAAGCCCAAGGTAAAGCTGCTGGATCGTGGGACCGAGGTGGAGACAGGGACTCAACGGGGTGACAATGGGACAAGTGAATAATTGAACCACTTAGGAGAGAATTGTCAAAAGACACATTTCTTTGCACAAAATAAGACAATGGTCCAAGATAAGGACCAAAGCAATGTTTCAAGTCTGAAAATATAGCAAAAGTAACTCAGAAACTCAACAAGAATGGACTTGTGACAACGTCCCTGAAACGATCAGGCCTTCACTCTAAAGTCGACATGAAATCAAAATTGACTATTCCTATTTTTTATGTAATATTGTAGTGTTTATTATAAATGATTTATCTGTGCACTTCATTATTTTTTTTTTAAAAATGTTTGTGCCCTCTCCAGAAACCTGTCAGTGAAAAGATCGCAGCAAATAGCAATTAGCAATCGGCAATATGGTGATTAGGTGCCTTTTTGGTTGTGCTACTCCTCAAGTCTTCTGCCCTATCCCCAAAAAACCCAGTCTGCATGCTCTGTGGCTTGAATTCCTACACTTTGAAGGAGGAATACCGGTGAATTTGCGTCTATGTGCAAGGCATTTTGTTGAAGAATGTTTAAAGAATTTGAGACGGTATGAAATGAGTTTAGTCCAAGCCCAGCCCTTTATCCAGCCATGTCACCCTGTAGCCCAAGACTGGTTGCCCACTGAAGCTAAGCAGGGTTGAGCCTGGTCAGTACCTGGATGGGAGACCTCCTGAGAAAACCAGGTTGCTGCTGGAAGAGTTGTTAGTGAGGCCATCAGGGGGTGCTCACCCTGTGGTCTGTGTGGGTCCTAACACCCCAGTGTAGTGATGGGGACACTATACTGTCAAAGAGCACCGTCCTTCGGATGAGACGTTAAACTGAGGTCCTGACTTTCTGTGGTCATTAAAAATCCCAGGATGTCCTTTGAAAAAGAGTAGGGGTGTAACCCCGGCATCCTGGCCAAATTTGCCCCATGGCCTCTGTCCATCATGGCCTCCTAATCATTCCCATAAACTGATTGGCTTCATCACTGTCTCCTCTCCACCAATAAGCTGGTGTGTGGTGTGCGTTCTGGCAGCCGTCGCTGGTGTGTGGTGTGCGTTATGGCTGCCGTCGCATCATCCAGGTGGATGCTGCACATTGGTGGTGGTTGAGGAGATTCCCCCTTCCATGTAAAGCGCTTTGACTACCTAGAAAAGCGCTATATAAATGTAACGAATTATTATTATAAGTCATACATTTGACAGACACAGTTGTCCCATCTGTGAACACAGTTGGGGCGTCAACGAATGTGAAGGTTAGTAAAACGAATTAACTTGCTAACTAGAAAGAATCGTGTAACTTTTTTAGATGGATGTTCTAAAATGCCGTTTTTTGTATGCCGATGAATGTTATGACAGTTGTTATGGCAGGTCAATAACTACATTTAGAAATGAATTTTTACCATTCGGACATGTCGAGATGCTCTCGAGGGTGAACTTGACCATTAGCTGCCTCGTCTTGGTCCCTCTCTCGGTTCGCGGGAAGCAGTTGTTCGAATAAATATGGGTTGATTCTGTCCGTAAAATTTAGCTGCAGTTGATCGTCTTCGTTCTCGTCATCGTCGTCGGGCTCCTCAATAAAAAAATCATACATGGGAGGGTGCTGGCGGTGAGTCCGGTGGAGAGTAATCCTCCACAGCTGAGTTCAAACTGACATTCAGATCTGCCTCCATATTATTAGCAACACCCAACTTCCAACGATCCAATCTACAGACCTTTCACACAATAACCGGAAATACATAATCGAAGCGGAGTTCCTGTGTCAACACATCAGAAAAACATACCCGGGCAAGAGAAAATGGATCAGAGAGTCTACACAACGACGCAAACGGGTTTGTCAAATATTACATTTGTCGACGTTACAAGACTCGTAGAGGAAAACTCCGTCACCAAAAAGAAAAAAAAATCAATAAAGGGTACAAATTTTTCCACAAGTAATTTGTCCATAAGTATCAAGGTAAGTAGAGAGCAATCAGGCTAACTGTTACTGAACTGTTAACTAGAATGACAAATCATTAGCGTGTCCACTTAGACATAATGTCTAACCCAATTGTTTACCTGTTGCCCTGACCAATGAGGAAGAAGATTACTACGACAATTGCGTATTTCCGGTCACAAATACGGAAGTTTTGTGAAAGGTCTATTACCGATGTCCGAAATCAAGCCCGTCCCAATTTTTTTCTTTCTCATTTCAGAAGCCGTTTAACTTAGATTTACATCACAACAGGGAAAAAAAGGATAATCGCACTTCCGTTTCATGCCGACTTCAAGCTTTCATCTCACACTGCAAGGCACAACGTGCAGAAGTGAAATGCATTGATCTAACAGCATCTAAAATGTATAAAATTTCAAGAGGGAGTACAGTGAGAAGTGTCTGGTCTCCGCTTACCTCATTTCCACCAGAATGGTTCGCGTTCTGTAGCCAGAGCCTGTTCTCAGGCCTGTTGCGTGTTTCCACAGACTTGACCAACAAACGTTGACATAACGCTGCCAGTGCTACGTGTTGTTTACCTGACTATAACAGTTTAAAATCTAATAGTTGCGTGCATGTTCTGTTTTGCTGTTCACACAGTGATTGATTCTAGTGTACGGCAGCTCGCATAAACTCCCGGTACTCTCATCTGTCCTTTTCAGAGATATTTGGTTATTTTTCAGTAATACATTTCTTATAAAGGCGTGAATAAGTGCTGAAGTAGTGGGAGAGTTTTTCTTAATAAATATGTCATGAAACACAGACCACTGAATTTATGTAGGCTAATGCAAAAACTTTTTCAACATGATAATAACACTATACATTCTCTCATGGTTAAAATCCTTCAGTCGACAAGTATTTCACCCGACCGCAACACTTTTTGTGAAAATTATAGAGGACAGAACTATATATAAGTAGCATACAAAAAAACTAAATGTTGAACAGATTAATCCATTAAAAAAGAAATTGTAATTGTACACTTTGTATCTTGTACAGAACTGTATCAACTGTATCTATTCTTAAATGACTCTGTGAAAGTAAATGCAAACAGACAATTTCACTAAATTATTTAATAATTTTATTCATCAGAAGTCATATAGAATTATGTTATCATCACTATCTTCAAGGAGAACAGAGGCGTCCATAAAACAGAATGACATTGGAGGGATTATGTCGGATGAAGAAAAGGAACGGGTGGTCTGCAGTGAAGATTTTTGGGGGAGGGGGTGGATTCATTGAGCATCCCAAAGTCATGAAGATGGCGGTGGCAGCAGCCGCTTCAGTTCCTTTCTCATTTACTTCAACAAAGGCTTTATGGATCACAGATGACACCACTAGGTCGTTGTTGGAGGACATGCCTGAAAGGTTCACCTTCTTATTGTCAAACACATCCTCCATTCCCATGCTGATCAGAAGACTCTTCATGTCGTATGTTTCCTCCGTCTTAAATTTAGGCAGAGTCACTTGAACTTGCTCTAGGATCATCTTGCTGGGTTTGGTCCACTCCATGAGCTTCTCGTAGGTCAGTGCCTTTTCAAGCTGGATAATAAAGTGAGACATGTTAATGTGTGTCTATTTGCATAAACTGGGGTCTGTTTACAGCATCAATGATGTGATGATTTTTTCTTTGTGTTTGGATCGGCCATTTCATTCAAACAAAATGTATATATAATTATATACTATTTTATTGACAGCCTAAGCAAAAATATGTAATTTGGTGCAGATGCTGCAATTTATTAGCCTGGGAAAACCCAGACAACTTCCTGCAAATTTAGATTTGCTCTGCAAGTAGTCTGGCAAAGAGCTCATTCAAGCCCATTTCCATGCTGTCGAAATCGCGGCACCAATCAGAAACGTTGAGGCGGGCTTTACACGATGATGATCGCTCTGATTGGTTTTAGGTCTAGCCTATCCAATTGCGCCCAGAGGCATTTGAGCGACGTCCACTCCATTGGTGAAGCGCACCAACTTTTAAATGCATTATTATATTCAAATTGCAAACACATGAGGACAGTCTCCATGAAAGACCCACTGGCAGATGAATGTGCTACTACATTTCTCTCTGAAACGGTAGGAAATTAAATTAGATTTAGGATTTTAACTGTGACAAGATGATTGACAGGGCAGTTTACGTGACAGGATGCACGCGACAGATCCGTCCGATAAAGATGACAAAGTAGTATGTCCCAAAGCTTGCCTACTTTTTTGCTACACATTCAAAAGTAAATACATTTTCTTCACAAAAAGAGTACATACTTTTATGGCGTAGTGTAACTTAGGCGAATTGGGACACAGCATATGGCTTTACACGATGCCCATCGCTCTGATTGGTTTTAGGTCTATCCAATTGCGCCCAGAGGCATTTGAGCGACGTCCGTTGGTGACGCCCCTTTGGAAATGAGTTATTAAAGAAGCTTTGCCAGACCATAACTCAGTTACTACTGAGAATGGTCTGGTTTTAACCAGGCTAGCAATTTATATGGCCAAAAGGCAAAATTCTATTCTGATAGCTTGTACTGTAAATCATTGAAATCTTTATAACAGTATAGCAGACGACATAAAATACATATAATATCAGTCGTCCCTCTATATCTACCAATAATATGTCTTAGTAAGATGATATTTAAGTGTTTAGTTTTATGCTCTGTAGTTTTAAAACATATAATGCAATACAGTGATGATTGAGATGAACAATCATTAAAAGCCTGATAGATCATATTTTATACTAAAATACGATTTGTCTAAAAAATTATTTATGAATAATCAATTAAACCTAAGTTGCTTCAGTCCAGTAAGTGTTCATCAGAATAATTTAAAAGTTATTCTTACGTGTACTTTATAAATATCAGAAATTATTTCACAGTAAAAACACATGTGAAGCACGAGCGAAGGTGGACGTCTTAACAAAAAGGCCTTTTACTTTAAAAAAACAAACAAAAAAACTATCAGTCTGTGCTGTCTCACCTTCTGAAGGCCAGTGGTGTCATCTTCCATCTCTTTAGGAAGGATGATCAACATACTGAGATTCTTCCCGTCATACGGCAGCTCCAGAACCTGACTGTTGATCTCTGGGATGAAGGCCAGAGGAAAGTGCGCCTTTTGATGCATCATCTTCACTAGTTTATTTTGAATCTGCCAAACATCAATGGAAACACTTTATAACTGCTCTTTCCGTGACTGTCGAAAATATATAAAAAAGCATGAAATCTCACCTTGTTCAGCTTAAACTGCCCATCTCTGGTGTCTTCTTTTTTGAATTTCTTCTCCCAGTCTCCTTTGAAGTAGATGGCGTTCACCAAGACTAGTCTCGTCATCCCATCAATGACTCCCTTTGGCACCAAGTCCTTGATCTTCTCTAAAATACAAAGTTCTGGTATGAAACTCTAGATGGTGCAGGCTAATAGGTCCTTTAACTCACCTGTTCATAATCACATCTCTATCTATAGGGCGCAGCTGATTGGTTCCTGCTGTATCAATAGCCAGTGAGCTCTCTGCTCAACCATCAAATCCTTTGGTAGCATTTGCCTTAGCAGTGCAGCGCACTTTCAGAAACCCTCCACCTTCCCCAGCTCCACCTGTATTGACCTGCTATGGGTAATTCATGTGCGCTATATTGTACAGCAGCAACATGTCTTACTTGCTCACAGCAGCGTGTTGTATGTGTATGACAGAAGCAAATCCCGTACTTGCTCTGCTGCAGCAATAAAAGCAACAGCAGCAACAGCGTAGCAGATCTATTCCGCCAAGACCAAACATAAAACATTGTCATACTGTCTGGTTTGTGTTCCCTGGGTGTCCACTAGAGGTCCTCTTCCCCACAGTGTCATCCACATTATAAACTGCATTCCCCACAATCCTTGTCTGTACCCATCACTGTTTCATTGCACTCAGCTGTTCTCCATTATCATTGTTAGTTCTGTGCTATATATACCCTGCCTGTTTAGTGTTTGTTACGGAGTCCTTGTTATGTATCACACCACTTCGGATGTCTGTTCTACCTGGTTCTGTTCTTGCCTGTTTCTTGTTTTGTTTCTTGTGTTGGATTGCCTTTTGGATTTTGACCTTTGCTTGGACTGGATAATGATTCACGGATTACCCTATTAAATACTGCATTTTGGATCTACCCCTGTTTCCTGTGTGTGGATCGTGACACATACCCATTACCATGCCAATCACTCCAAGAGTTGTCATGACAGAAATGGAAATTGTCCACTTTAAGCAGTGATTTGAATTGATTTTCATAGGTCTAAATTAGTTGATTGAATCTCTAAATTACGTTTTATTAACAAAGTTTGGGAGAAGCACGTTCAGATTTATATAATGTTATATAAATAAACTTCTGATGTACTTACAAACTTTCCAATGCCTCTTTTTATGAGTACAGAACCTATTTGTACTACTGTACACTGTAAACCCGAATAAGTTAGCAGAACTCAAAAAATTTAAGGCAATCGATTGCCTCAATTTTTTTAAGTTTTGAAATTCAAAGTTTAAGTAAGCAGAACTGGCAGATTTTAAGTTTGTACTTAAACATTTCAAGTTAAGAACAATTAAAATCAGAGTACACTATTTCATACATTTAATTTAAAACCTTCATGTAATCTCAATGTGAACACTTTCATTAGTATTAACTTACAGTTTTAACAAGCTAGTTTGCTAACATACTATTATGTTATCATGCTAACAATAGTATGTTATACAGCACTTGCTGCATGAGTGCAACAATTAGAGGTGGGCGGATCGATCCTAAAATATCGATACTTCGATACTGACGTGGTATCGAAAAGGATCGATCCTCTCATAAAAATATCGATCCAAATGTGTGTTTTTTTTACCAGTAATTTTTATTAATTTAGCACGCAATTCAGTGCGTAAAATAAGCTTCTAAGTGGAAAAATAAGCGAATGTTAGCGGATAATTGTGTAGGATAGAACTTTTTCTCCTAGTCATCTGGATACAAGACGAAACCAATCAATCACAGAGAGCGTTCGATGCTGGTGCTTCACTGAGCTCACAGGCACGTTTGGGAAACGAAGCCTTGCTTAGATGACAGAGAAACAATCGGGAGTTATTTTGCAATAAACAAAGCAAAAGTGTATATAACGGTTCAAAATGTTGAGGACAGTAAGATTTTTTTTAATGAAATTAATATTTTTATTCAACAAGGATCGATGCATTAAATTGATCAAAAGTGCCAGTCAAGGGTTTTTCACTGTTAAAAAAATCTACTTCATATAAATGCTGTTCTTTCAACTTGGTTCATCAAATAATTCTGCATCATGGTTTCCACAAAAAAATATGAAACTGTTTTCAACATTGATAATAAGAAATGTTTTCTGAGCTGTAAATCAGCATATTAAAATTAATTATCATAACTGGAGTAATGATGCTGAACATTACGCTTTGATCAATTTAATAAATTGCAGTTTATTATGACATAGAAAACAGATAGCCTATGTTAAATTGTAATATTACAGTTTTTACTGTATTTTTGATCAAATAAATGCAGAAGAGAATTAAAAATCTTACAGACCCCAAACTTTTGAACAGTAGGCTAGTGTACAATAGTACTTTTACTATAATTAGGGTAGTTTTTTAAAAGTCACTGACTAATAATTACAGGCGAGTTGAGAGCACAAATCACAAAATATTTAGTAGTCATGAAAATGTTTTCAGATTTAGCATATTAATGATGCATTCACCTCATAAATCATGACACACTGCTCTAGCACAGGAAAGTGCATACAAGTTCAAGTGCATGCTTTTAAAATTAAAAAGTATTGGTATCGATATCGGCGATACTGGCCCTGTATTTACTTGGTATCGGATCATACCAAAATTTGGAGTATCGCCCACCTCTAGCAACAATATAAAGATTTTATTTGCTCTCAAATCAAGCCGCATGCACCACTTGTCACCATGATGGTAACTATCCTAAAACCAACATTAACAGAAATTCTTCTAAATTAGCATAACAAAACATTAATCAATACTCAATCTCCCACTTAACATTAATCTTGCAAAAAACAACAACATTATATTACACTTAAAGGAACCGTATGTAGGATTGTGGTCAAAACTGGTACTGCAATCACTTTAAAAATACTGTAGAGCGGTGTATCCCCTCCCTCTACCCCCTGACTCCAGGTTGCCAGATAAGCTGCAGGATTCAGCAGAAACTAAATTACATTAGCAATGGTCATACAGGTCAACTTGCAGCATGTGTAACTTAGTCCACGATATACTGTACGTGAAGAACGAATGACGAATAATTTTTTCTGAGGTAAAGTTAGGCTTCTGTCTCAATTACGTTTCAAATTGCCATAATGGGCGTGCTAATGTTGTTTTCCTCAGCGTCTCAGCAAAATGTCAGAGAAACGGGCTCCTATAATGCATTGCTAATGTTAGCATACGTCCATGTGAGCTAATGTTACGTTACTTTGCACGAACATGCATAACTTTGTTCGACTGTCATGAATATATGAAATGTCCATTGACATCAAGTACAAGTTAGCCAAGCATAGATGAATCTTATCTGTCCAGGAGAAAATTAGCAACGTTGGCGTCTGTTTTCAAATTCTTCTCCGTTTTCAGCCGTCTCCATCTTTCAAAAGCATCTCCAATACAAATTCTGGTTTTATTTCGGACTTTGTCACAAAGAATTTCTGAATTATAACGAGGTCTACGTTAGACATTTTTACCCGACTAGAGTTAGGGTAGTTTAGAGCAAAGCTGGCAACCCGAAACACTACTGACTTCGTGATTGGTAGATAGGTGGAGGGAGGCGCGTCAGGCCAAAACACAAAATGACAACATCAACATCAGTTGAGGGCTGCAAGTCCACTTTTTAAATGACAATATCCTACACTGTAAAAAAGAATACATTGATTTTATTAGTATCTAATTAATAAAAATGAGGCAACAGATTACAAGCAATATTATTAATTAAATTTAACAAATTAGAATTGAGTAATAATTAATCAAATGAATTCCTTAAAAGTTAACCATTTAAAATAAGTAAAATGTACAAAATATCTTTTTTTGCCAACATTGAAGACACCTGGTGTTAACAAGCAGAATCACTGAAGGAGAAAACCATAATTAAAGTCACCATTGTGGAGATCAGTGTGTGTTTTAGTTGGGAGCTTGACCCTTAAATTATTAACTTTAAGTTTTGTTCGGCTGCTGTACATGAGTTATAACAGCCAGATGAACAAAGAGAAAAGGTGATGTAATGGCGTTGGTTGTGATTTAACATAATCATTATTTCACAATCATTAGACCTGAATCACTGAACCTCATATAGAGTCCAATTTATGAGTTAAGTTAACTTTATTAATTACAGCAGTATAATATTTTTAGCCTTTTCAATGAAATCCAAATGATCAAATCAATAATAATAAAAAATAATAATAAAAAAAATATATATATATATTTTTTTTTAGGCACAAACACACATCAAGATTTTGCGTATGAATCTCAGCAGTGGTGACGAACAGATCACCTCTGAACATAAGCTCATTATTTATTCATGCAGCAATGCATGATGGGAGCCATGAATGAGTTTTGATTGGTGGCACCCAGAATGCACTGCAACATGCTTTATAAATGTCACCATTGTTGAGATTCACAGGCTGATTATTGATGTCTGTGTGTCTCCCTTTTATGTAAGAGAAACTTTTTAGAAATTATTTGCCTTACATTGTAAAAGTTAAAAAAAATGTATGCCGTACAAGGCCAGTGCTGCTATAATTAATAAAGTAAACCTAACTCATAAATTGCACTCTATGAGTTCAGTGATTCAGGTCAAATGATTGTGAAATAATGATTATGTTAAAACACAACCAACGCCATCATTACATCACCTTTTCTCTTTGTTCATCTGGCTGTTATAACTCATGTACAGCAGCCAAACAAAACTTAAAGTTAATAATTTAAGGTCAAGAGCCCAACTAAAACACACACTGATCTCCACAATGGTGACTTTAATTATGGTTTTCTCCTTCAGTGATTCTGCTTGTTAACACCAGGTGTCTTCAATGTTGGCAATAAAAGATATTTTGTAAATTTTACTCATTTTAAATGGTTACCTTTTAAGGAATTCATTTGATTAATTATTACTCAATTCTAATTTGTTAAATTTAATTAATAATATTGCTTGTAATCTGTTGCCTCATTTTTATTAATTAGATATCAATAAAATCAATGTATTCTTTTTTACAGTGTAGCCATACTACTGTTGTCAGTGATATAAGTATTTGAAATGAACATGATTTCTTAATGTCTAGTGACACATCAGGGCCATTTTATGATTAATTGAAATAGATTTCTTACATACAGCTCCTTTAATTTTAGCATTTACTCTCCCATTCAAGTGCCATCGGCAAAGCATGCTGGGAAATAGACATCCCAGCCGTTTCAGTTAAACTTAAGTTTGTTTAAATTAAAATAAATCATTTCATAAAACTCAAAACAATGAAACAGTTCAGTTTACTTAAATATCAGTTCTGTGAACTTGAAAGAAAAAGAAAGTGCTAAATACTCATAAAAGTTAATTTGACTGAACTAATTAGTTTAATTTAAGTTTGTCCTACTCAAACCAATTAATTATTTTGAGCGTTAGGGTTTACAGTGATTGGTACCATTCCGAGCATTATTAGTGGGGTAATTTACGAGATACATCATAGGATCCATTAGCGCCTGCACTAAACCATCCGGCTGATATCTCGAAATAAGCTCTAACTTTAATATTGTTGACCGTTGACCGCTGGCGACATGTTTGGCTCGATGTCATGGTGCAAATCACCCTAGGTTGATTTTACTCCGAACCATCCCTTTAACTAAGTATAGTATAAATCAAAAAACACTATTAAAGTGTCTGTAGTTCAAACTTTTACCTCCAAAAAACTAAAAGGCTCAACTCAATATCTCATAAAGCTGAACATGGTCCTTAAAAAAAACATTTTGCTGAACTTAAAAAGCAGCAAAAACACAGAGAATTATTGGTAGAGTAAGTTTATGCTGAATTTCACCTTGTGTTTTTTTCTCCACCCATTTGTTGATGTTGATGCGAGCAATCTCTGATTTGTTCATGAAGTCCACCTTCTCCAGTCCAGCTTCATAGTAGCTTTTTGCGTCATTGAGGAATTTCTGTAACATAGCAAACCGATTGACGTGCAAATGATATTAGAGCTGAGAACATTTCCAGAAACTTGTCCTTTAATAACATGAGCAAACCTAGGATTATTTGATTCGAGTCTTACCTCAACAAACTGGTAGGATTGCTCTCCGTAGAGGCGGTTGGCGAGACTCAACGCATACGGGACTCCTGGTTTGTTCAGATCACTCATGAACTTTTTGAAGCTGGAATGAATTTGGTCCACTGAATCATGATGTCCTGGAGTCGCGGCGTCGGGTTTGAGAGGGTTTTTAAAGCCCAACACCTGCACAGCATTATTGTGGGTAGAATTAATAAAGATAACCTCACTATTCTGATAAATTCAGCATAGTAAAATACAGCATATAATAGTTTAAAATACTGAGCATGATGATGCATTAAACACATATAGCCTAAATATACATTCTGAACTACTGGTCATAAAACATACTACATAAGTGTGAGATCACCTTAATCATCTGATCTGCAGTGTTTCCTCTTGCACCGAGCGACACCATGGCCAGAGCCAAGGAGATGCTGACAGGAGAGAAGAACACATTTCCTGATGCGTTTCCTCCGCTGATCTTCTTGAACAGGTTGAGGGAGAACTGTGTGTTTGCTGCAGTCAAAGGCTCCATTTTCACAAGCTGAGCAAGAAATAGCAGTAGTTTTATCAACAGCAGATTTTAAAATCTTCTTCACACAATCTAGTTCTATTAGATCTGTTTTAATCTAATGTTATTACTGTGTGGGTTACCATTTAAATCGCATACATAAAAGTTTCCCAGCGTGTCTGAGGAGAATGAATCGTCAGTTGTGGATTTCATTCCAATAATGCCTCACCCTAAAACGCCCAGGCTTTAAGCCAATCAGGAAATCAGCTTGTAACATTCCCTGTAATCACTCAACTGATGTTTATCCACCTAGAACAGCATCAGATTTACAGGTTATCTCAATCGGTTCTGGCACATTTTTCGAAACAGTCTTACATTCTCTAAACTGTAAGTTCAATTCACAACTAAAAGGAAATTATGTAACTGAACCCATAATGTTTGTAATAGTATCTATCTAGTGTGTTATCAAAAGGTGTGATGAAGTTATGAAACTGTTATATGGTTTTGTGCTAGAACAGTTTGCTGGGATTACAGTAAATGTTTTCACTGTGCCATATGACTGGATCTATAGGCTACTGTAGTTGACCTTTACAGATGAAGGGTGAGTAATGTGGCAGTCTCTACCATGGTAATCTGTTTACAGTATTATATGGCAAACATACTGTAATGTAAAATGCTGTATTTGATGCCATATGTCTCCCTTCTACTGATGCATCTCTGATCAATCTGATTTTACTGTACAATCATTACAATACAGTCATACAGTCTCCTCTCCCTTGTTATCTCTCTCTCTCTCTCTCTCTCTCTCTCTCTCTCTCTCTCTTTCTCTCTCTCTCTCTCTCACACACACACACACACACACACACACACACACACACACACACACACACACACTTTGAACATAGTGGTGGTTATTAACCACTTTAACCACTTATGTAAAAATTCATTACATTTGGTTATCCATATCAGAAATTATGGATCGCAAACAAATTCTATAGAAACTGTATATAGAATCAATAGAAATCTATAGGTGTACCAAATGATTCCTTGATTAACCATTAAGATCAGTTGGATTAAATAACAGACAACAGTCTAAACACTTTTACTATGATTTACTAAATTTTTTTGTTAAATTTGTCAGTTAAAAATATTGATACAATTTTAATGCAGTGAAATCAATTACATACACTATGACCTGAGTAAATGTAAGTAAAATTTGGCATTTGGTACATTAACAAATACAACTGAGTAGAAATAATTGGGGCAAAACAGAAAAAACAATATTTATGAGTAATATTAACTGTTTTTATTCATGAGTAATGTTGACTTTTATAGTAAGAGCATACCTGTCAATACACCCGTTTTCCCCGGGAGTCTCCCGTATTTCACACCCATCTCCCTCCCCTCCCGTTTTGTTATTTCTCCCGTGAAACTCCAGTATATGGCCCAAACGTCGTTATATGACTAATCACATCAATATATTATTCCAAGGTTGTCCAGTTGCCAGATCTTGTATGAAACCCATCCTACTCGCGCAATCAACACATCATACAAATTTCAACCCATTTGTGAGCTCAACCTGGCAACCTACAACCCAGTTGTGCCCATAGACAGTTGTGCCGTCGATATCTGCGCAGGTAGTAGACGCGGGAAGTTGAATAAGCGTTACTGGTAGAAATGGGAAAAGTCTCAGTGGTAAGTAAATATTTAACGCAATTAACGCAGCATTCATTTTTTTCTGTCATTCTTTGGCTGCATGGCATTACATTATATGATGAGCTTTTATTCTTGCTAATGCTTTTAAACCATTCAAGCCATATCTTACTTGTTTTATAAAACTTTAAAATCAGAAAAGCACATCACTCATTCCTGGGAATACATTTGACATCGCAGCCTGACCTTGACGGAAATAAATATCCTACGCCAAAAGTAGCAGAGAAAAAGTCTCAGCTGTGCTCAGATTTGTAAACCGTAGCCTACAGTTGCTTTGGTTTTTCAATCCGTACCCGTTTTGCCCTGTGGCTCAAAAGGGACACAACAAAAATAGGGACACACGAGAAAGCCAAAATAGAATGCAAAATTTATTTACAAAATAAAACTATACAGAAAAAAAAAAAAAAAAAAAAAAAAAAAAAACTACGTAGGCCTACAAGGTAACAGTGAACAAATTCATAATCCGTGCACGCTTTCGCAATCGTCGTTTTGTAAATCGTTCTTTCGCAATAGTTGTTTGTAATATTCAGTTCCTGTGAAAAATTGTGAAATACTGTTCCTATAGGTGAAGTTACACAACAATATGCTGATTGATTAGGCTACATAACAATATTTGGATGTAATATTCAGTACCAGTGAAAATCTGTTCCAGTTAATGGGAGTAGCCTATACACAGGTGATGAGTAATATTCAGTAGGCCTACCAGTAAACTCCACCCGCTGGAACAGTTTTTTACAGTAACTAAATATCACACAACATCACCTGTTCAGTTTTGCAAACTGTAGCCTACTCACAGATTTGTGGCCTATACCTTATTTTAGAAATCTGTTTTTCTGTATTTGTTGTGTATTGTTAACCCTCTGGGGACCAAGAACGCGCCGGCGCGTTTTGCTCGTTTTTTTTTTTTTAGCAATGAAAATAAACACTAAATGCTCTGTTAATTTTGATCTTTCATTTTCGTGTAATACATCAATCGATCCTGTTCAGTTTCTATTTTTTTTCTGTATACTCACAATAAAAATAAAGTGTTTTGCTTTTTGACAAATAAAGAAAAATTAACATGATGCGATTTCTCCCTTCTCTCTGTCAGTAAACTCCCATTTGAAACGCGTTCGAAAATGATCTATAACTCCGCGAAAATTCAGTCAAACAGGCAAACAGACCCACGGGCATAAAGCTTGAGATCGCATCTGTTAAATGAAGTCATTTATATAAAAAACAAATATTCTCAGCTTCTGTAATCTGTATAAAAAGAGAGCGAATCCAGTCGAGCTCATTACGAGATCATTCACAGTAATGTGACCACTCCCCGGAGAGCGCGTGCTATTCAAACGCAAATTCTGAGGGGTGTGAAACGCCCACATCAGCTGTAAACAAAGCGCGTTGCGATCGAGTGAGGCATAATATAGCCTACCTTATGGAGAAAAGATTCCTCAGAACAGTGCTGATATGAGGAGCAATATCTCCTGATATGAGGAGCAGATCCCGCTGAGGAGTGAGGTAGGCTGTTTTCTTTTCTCACGTGTGGAATAACGTTATGGAATAACGTTAGTGTAGGCCTATGCAAACCGCAAAAAGATGAATCGCATTTCTATAATATGACTCGCCTTTCTGTGAGATGAATGTAGGGGACATATTTGTAAAGACTGTTTAGCCTAAATATGAATTGCGCGTCTGTGTGTGAAAGAATAAACTGCTTTGCTATAGCCTACTGAGATGAGTAAAAATCGAATGGAATAATATTGTTATGTTGAAATAAAATGTATTTGTATAATCAACGTATTAAACTGCAAAAAAAAATACTATTTTTGTCAAAAATAAATTCATAGACTAAGATGTTAGATGTTCCAATGTTGGCTATATTCAAACTAATGAATACATATGATAAAATGTAGGCCTATAATCTTTTTTTTATATATATAGGCTATATATATATAAAGAAAGAGTACAGTTGAAATATTGTTGAAATTGTAATTATTGTTGTAATTGTAACATTTTTAATAAAATAGTAAAACATATTTACAAGAGAGATGTAAGCGAAATCTTAAATGGTCAATATAAGTCTTCTAAATACATCTTTTGTCCTTGCATTGTGGCTCAGTCAGTGTCACACCTGAATGAATGGCTAATTATGCAGAGTCATTATTCAGAGTGGGTGGGACACCTTAATCTAAGGTGTAAACTACTCCTCCCCCTCGCATATTGCCTTTCCA
The DNA here is from genome assembly GCA_022828995.1 of Vimba vimba. Taxonomy (NCBI): domain Eukaryota; kingdom Metazoa; phylum Chordata; class Actinopteri; order Cypriniformes; family Leuciscidae; genus Vimba; species Vimba vimba. The sequence goes on along the minus strand of CM040830.1, from coordinate 35,516,385 downwards.
AGCAAAACCTGTTTTACACCATTTAAATCAATGTATTTTTTTTTGTGAACGATAAAGCAAGACTATTTTTACATCATTTTAAAGCTAGAACTAAAAGGGAAAACATCCATTAGTCAAAAGTCTTGTGGACACATATTTAATATGTGTTTTGTGTTCTTAATTCAGCAACTTTCATTTTAATTTTTTCCAATAACCACGCATAAACATTATTCTCTTAAAAATACAAACATCTACATACACGTTGCTCACATATTATGGTAGCCCTGTTTGTGCTATATAGAGTGAATTTACACCTTTGCCATTAACATGTTTATAATTAACTGAAAAAAGCACAAATGTCAAGGCATGTCAGAACATCTCAAGGACCCCAAAAACAGCTTGGTCCCCAGAGGGTTAAAGGAGCTGTATGTAAGAAATGTATTTCAATTAATCATAAAATGGCCCTGATATGTCACGAGACATTAAGAAATCATGTTCATTTCAAATACTTATATCACTGACAACAGTAGTCCGGCCAGGATATTGTCATTTAAAAAGTGAAGTTGCAGCCCTCAACTGATGTTGATGTTGTCATGTTGTGTTTTGGCCTGAAGCGCCACCCTCCACCTATCTACCAATCACGAAGTCAGTAGTGTTTCAGCATCCGGGTTGCCAGCTCAGCTCTAGTTACCACAGCTGCAGCTACAAACGTTCGTGCTGGATCCTGCAGCCTATCTGGCAACCTCGAGTCAGGGGGGAGGGGGAGGGGATACACCGCTCTACAGTAATTTGAAAGTGATTGCAGTACCAGTTTTGGCCACAATCTTACATACGGCTTCTTTAAGATGAATATAACTGTCTAACTGAATTTTTCTATGATTTGGCGATGGGGTGTGTAATGTATAGATGACATGAAATCGCATGTGGTTGAACTGAAACCCCCCCAGGTCTCCCATATTTTGGTACCCAAATGCTGACTGGTAGGCTATAAGTAAGAGTAATATTAACTTTTAATTTCCTCTAAACCTTCGTAAAATATTCCAAACAACCACCGGTATAGGCCTACATGACATTAGCCTTTATTGTCGATGAGTAACGTTACAGCAATACAGCATATTTTATACTGTTTTAATATACAATAATGCCTATGTAATGGAGTGTAAAATGTTAAATTAGGCTACTGCATAAATGGGGACAGCGCCATCTGTCTGATGCGTGATAGCATTTAGTGTACGGAATAGTGATCGCCCACAGCAGAGACAACGAGACATGCTGTGGGTAAGTTGCACATTTTGAGCAGTCGTAGAATTATCAGTTAAAAGTGTCCAAAACACAAAAAATAACTGCTTTATTGTGGATTTATCCTGCAACAAACTTGTTAGGCAACTTTTGAAATGTTTTTGGCGTCGAGTGTGTTATTTTATATCGAGTCATTTTGTCTTTGTATTACGAGGCACATTCCGATTCGTAATTAATTTGTGAATTGTCCTGTGTTTTATGTAGAACTGATTAGTTCTCTAGTATGAAGTGAAGCCCCTATTTCAATGTTTTATATCTCCATTGTGCAGGTAATGTGTATAAAATATGTTGTTATAATGTGTTTAATGGATTAATTGTTTTATTCATGTAGTATTGTGCATATTCACCACTAGGTGGGGATGTTTCCCTTCACATTTAGTTTAATTGAGTTGATTTGTGATTAAGTCACTGAAAATGTATTATAATTGTCAATCTGCAAAATTGTACTCACTATACGATCACAACACAAAAAGATTACATTAATTTAAAAAAAGATTAAAAAGAAAGAGTACTGTAGTAAATAGGGCTTGGGCGATAAATCTATTTTATTGATTGACTCGACTGTGTAGTTTACGTCGATTTGTTTGAATGAAAATCGTTTTTTCTCATTTAAATCCGCCAACGCTTCCCTCTGGGCTCCCGTAGTTCCGAAAGGGATCAGCGTTTGCCATAGAGATACACAAACAACATGGCAAATGAACCGCGACAGCACAAGCACACCCGCCAAAAACATTTACAAACTGAATCTGCAGGGCTGCCAACTTTCACGAATTCACCGTGAGACTCACGCAATTGTCACTTTTTATACACTCTCTCAGGCCACATCCATTTTCTCACGCAGAGAAAAATCGCGAAGCAAAGAGAGGACACTGACACCGACAGACAAGACAGAGAAGGTTACTATTGATATGAAATCAATTCTTAGCTTAGACATACAGTATGACCTACTATTCTGCTTCATAAGTACCATGTTGACAATATGACATGGTTTAATGTAGCTTACCTAAACAATGATTACCAAATTTCTCTCTCATATTGCTCCTCATAACCACTGAAAACGGTCAAAAAATCAAACCAAAAGTCAAATTATTATGGATGTAATCTTACATTAAGCGTTTCTGCTTCATTAGATCCTATTGTAAGGAAAAAGCTTAACGTGGTTTAATATACCAAAACAACGATCAGTGATCACCAAATTTCGGGTTAGATTTTTTGACAGTTTTAAGTGGTTATGATGAGCAATATGAGAGAGAAATTTGGTGATCATTGATCGTTGTTTAGGTAAACCACGTTAAGCGTTTTAGAATGTCCCAAGGAGCACTAACAAGATAACCGGTATCTTTATTTTTCCACAACAGTCAGACACACCAGTTTTGTACTTAGTTAACACATTGCCACAACTTCCTCGGGCCCCGAGATAAAACTAAAGTGAAAGGGGACTTGCGTACAACTGTCTGTAAGATGGCGGAGCCAACTTTACTGTGGCAGCTACTTGGCTTCTGGAAGCTGATGCTGCCGGCTAACATCAATTATAGAATTTAGCTGCTAGAAGCTAAAGCTATCAATCTAACATGCTGCTCTTGGTCAAAACAATACGCGTACCCACCATCCCCACCGAAATCGACGCCTATGAACCAGTCTGTTATCCAATTTCCACGTATCAGCGCTGGTTCTCGTGCCTGAGATTGACTTGCGCTCCGCGGGTGAACTTCTAACTTCATACCGCCGTCCTGCGTTTCACTCACAGCCGAAAGATACTGCGAACAACTGACTCCATAACCCACCAATAAACAAACAGTGCACAGTTCTGAGAACATTTTATCATCAAAATTAATTATATTCATTATCTTTTGGTATAAAGTCGTGTGTGTTTTATGTTTCAATCACGCGAAGAAAAGACAGGCACCACACTAGTTTAGGTGAGTCACATTGCGTCTCTGTGTTTTTTTGCATGAAATAAAAATGAATTAAAGCACAGTCATGATTTTATAGATAAAATAAAACACACACAAACCTGAATTTCACAGAGGTAAATGCACCAATTCTGCGACCCTGAGAAGAGAGAACTGTTCTGGAGACTGGAGAGAGTTCAAACGGCTGGGCTCACTCAACCGTTGAGTTGTCCTCGTGGGTGGGGGAGGGGTGCATTGTTTTAATTGAGTAAACTTAGTGTGTGTTAAAGATTAATATTATTGATTTGAATTAAGTAATATTTGTTGTTCTTGAAACAGATCCATTTAATTATCAATTCTCAAATATTTAGATATACATTTCACAAATTTAATAAGTGTATTTTAAATAAATAATTGGTTAGTCAAATACTAAATTCTTTTAGTGAATTTTTTTTTTTTTAAACTGTAAATTTTAGACAAAATTAACTGTTGGATTTTTAGTCAATTATTTTGGTATGTTCAACTTAACCCATCAAGTAAATGATATTCAGAGATTTTATAAGTTAATAAAGTTAATTATTACTGTGACATCTACTAAGCTACTGAATTATTTTTTAGAGTGAAATGTATTAAACTGAACGAGAAGAGATGCAAAAGTCAAAAGTTTGATAGTAAGAGCTTTATGAAAGATATCTGTTAATTAAACATTTACTTAGATGAAACACTTATTTTGTGTTGTGGAAAGGATACTTTGTGATTTTGTGTATTGTACTAACAACACAATTGAAAATATTCTAAAATCTGTTGTGATATTAGTACTAAGAGTTTTGAGAATGTACACCTTACTTGTGATTTTAGGCCGTGACCTTGTATTTTCTGCAAGCTTAATTCTCAAGGTAATTAAAAATACTTTTCCATTGTCATAATTCACAATTTATGTATACAGTGAAACAGCAAAAACTAAATGTTACACACACACACACACACACACACACACACACACACACACACACATATATACAGTACAGGTCAAAAGTTTGGAAACATTATGTTATATTTTTGAAGGAAGTATCTAATGCTTATCAAGGCTGTGTTTATTTGATCAAAAATACAGAAAAAAAAACAGTAATATTGTGAAATATTAAATATAAAATAGTGAAATATTAACTTAAAATAATAGTTTTCTATTTGAATATACTTTAAAAAATAATTTATTCCTGTGATGCAAAGCTGAATTTTCAGGATAATTACTCCAGTCTTCAGTGTCACACGTGACATCCAGTCTATCACATGATCCTTTAGAAATCATTCTAATATTCTGATTTATTATGAGTGTTGGAAACAGTTCTGCTGCTTAATATTTGATGAATAAAAGGTTAAAAAGAACTGCATTTATTCAAAATAAAAAAAAAATATTTTCTAATAATATAAATCTTCTTTACTATCACTTTTTATCAATTTAACACATCCTTGCTGAATAAAAGTATTGATTTATTTCAAAAAACGAAAGAGAAAAAATTACTGACCCCAAATTACTGACCAGTAGTGTATATTGTTGTTACAAAAGATTTCTATTTTTAAAACATTTGCTGCTTTTTATTTTATTTTATTTTTTTTACTTTTTATTCATCAAAGTATCCTAAAAAAGTATCACAGGTTATGAAAAAATATTAAGCAGCAGAACTGTTTCCAACTTTGATAATAAATCAGAATATTAGAATGATTTGATGAAGGATCATGTGATAGACTGGATGTCACATGTGACACTGAAGACTGGAGTAATGATCCTGAAAATTCAGCTTTGCATCACAGAAATAAATGATAATTTAAGGTATAATAAATTTAAAACCAATTATTTTAAATGGTAATAATATATCACAATATTACATTTTTTTTCTGTATTTTTGATCAAATAAATGCAGGCTTGCAAACTTCTTTCAAAAACATTAAAAATAGTAATGTTTCCAAACTTTTGACCTTTACTGTATATTTATTTATTTTTATTTATTTATTTTTTTCAACAGAAGAAAGAAATTCGTACAGGTTTGGAACAACATGAGGGTGAGTAAATGATGACAGAATTTTAATTTTTGGGTGAACTAACCCTTTAAAAACATTGAACAACAAATGATTTATCCTCACTAAAAACACCCAATAACTGTGAACATATGTGTGTCACCATAATCATAAAGACTGTAGTTTTAACCACAACAATTAGGTGGTTAAGGTTACAGATGCTCTTTAACAGGCCTCTGATGATTTTCCCTTTTTTGGCACCCAACAAGTCACCCATTTCACACACGGCTTGCCTAAACACTGCCGAAAAGCACATATACTGCACTGATATACAAACTAGAGAATTTAAATAACAAAAAATAAATGATAATTACAATATTTGTTTTTTCACTGTAACCTACACAAAATATATTAACCCCTATAATAATGGGTGTTCACATTACTTTGTCCAACTCCTGTATTTTATTTAAAAAAATGTCACATAAGAACACCAAATCTAGTTCAGAGAAAATTAGCATTGTAGAATCTGAAGAATTGCTGGATTCAGTGCAGCAGGAAGTAGGAGAGCAGAGAACAGCAGAAGAACAGGAAGCTCAGGGTGACACTGTTAGCATCGTTATACGTGGAGTTAGTGACACTGTTATTACCGTTATACGTGGAGTTAGTGACACTGTTATTACCGTTATACGTGGAGTTAGTGATACTGTTATTACCATTATACGTGGTGTTCTGGGTGAAACTCGTGTTGGCAGCACCGTTACACAGGTTCCCCTCACAACATCTGATGACTGTAACATTACTAACCAATGCTATGGAATCACAAAAAGATTTAGAGACACAGCCTTTTACAACAACTGACTCGTTTCCGATAGTCCCTGATGAAAAGAAAGAAACAAAGGTTAGTCTAAGCTTTACTGGTCTTCTTCTTTTTTCCAACCTTCTTCCTTTTCCAGATTCTCACCTTTATCTACAAAAAGGCAGCGGTCTTCACTCCCTGAACAGTTTACTATGTTTGTGCAGTTCTGCCCATCACAAGAGAAACATTTCTTTCCATTGGGGATGTTAAAGGCATCTACAGAAAAAAGAAAAAATCTTTTATGTTATTTTCTGTACAAAATATATCTATTGAAACGCAACTCATTTAGCTGCCTGCTCCATTCTATCAATACATGGCAAACAAGACACGCTCTGCATTTTATTTCCTGATTGAATGCCCTTTGGAAGAACTTTAGTGTTGACTTTACAGAAGATCATTTAAAGAAGTAATTTGCTTAGGAAACCACAATACCTGGAGCATCTTGGACATTACACAGGTCCGTGTTACAGCAGGAAGTAGTCATCTTTAAAATGCCTATGTTAATGGACTGATTTTGACAGTTAAGATCACAACCTTTAGTCTTCACCTCCAAAGAAATTGCACCTAACATGAATAACACAGGAAAGACAGGTTTAACTGCACGTTATTTTGATGGAAAATGTATTTATATATACACTGTGTATATGTGTATATATATATATATATATATATATATATATATATATAGGCCTATATATATATATATATATATATATATATATATATATATATATATATATATATATATATATATATGGTAAATCCAACAGCCATTTTCTGCTTGATTAGTTGCTAGTATATTGTTTAATATACAATATACTAGCATAGGCTGCTGGTCTGAAAACGAGGTATGTTCAGGTGCATTGTTTTGAGGAACTGAAATAGACTGAGCCGTTGACCAACTGAAACCTGGTCTAAAGTCAATGGCGCAATATTTTTTTTTTTTTGTAATTTAAAGAGCGCGTTAGTAATGTGCGCCTATATAGGCGTGCCCATAACGTGTGTAGGCTACACTCTGCTTATTAAACACACAGGGACGCACAGCAGCACACAAACATGCCAATTATAAAAAAGAAGGATTACAATGTAACAGATTATTATCGTGTACATAAAGATATGGTGGAATCCGGCTTGTCCCGTAGATAGTCTGCTTGAGCTTTAACCTCGCGCACGAGCAGATCCGTTTGCGCTCTGGAGACGCGATAATAAAAATAATATAGCCTAACTCGAATTTTAATTTGGTAAAGTATTTAGATTGACTTGTTATTTAGATAGGCTACATTTATCAATCTAAATAACAAGTCAATCTAAATAATTTACCAAATAAAAATTCGAGTTAGGCTATATAATTTTTATTAAATTATGTAGCCTAACTTATATAGCCTAACATAGCTAAATTAAAATTATATAGACCCTTTTACAGTTGCTAAACATGGTGACGTATTTGTGTGGGCGGGGCTTAGCTGGAGGCAGAAAGATCCCTCTGGCCGCTTCACTAACGCTAGTTTGCCAGTTTGTTAGCTTGTTTTTTAACAATGACTGGAGAAAATCCGATTTGGTCTTAATGTGCAAGGTCACTCACTGTCCAGGACCGCGATTGTTATTTGCAAAAGTTAATTTTAACGGACGGAACCAGATGACCGTACACGCTCAGTCAATGGACGAACTAACAGGATTAACGTTAAAGCTACCTCCGGTTGAGTGACCTGACTTCTACACCGACCCGATAGAGAAACCGAGGGTAAAGAGAAACTGAGGGCATATATATATATATTTAGATGCCTATAACTATGTGCTGAATGGTCATGTAAAGACGATCCGCAGTTCTGCCTAGCCAGCGCCAAGAAGACGACAATGTAAAGAGTGACACTACGGTGCAATTTTAATGATATGAATATTTTCTAGAAATAAAAATTCCAGATACAGCATACTCATTTTTCATCGATTCTTGCGCCCAACAACACAACAAGATGACATTTAATAATAAAAATAATAATTTAAGCTCCTTATTATGTAGCCGAATCTGTGCTGGTTTGTATTGGCCGCCTCCAGTTTTCCGTTTGTTTTGCCTCCAGCTAGCGCCGTGACGTAACTGTGACGTCGGCGCAAAAGGGGTCTATAGCATAACTCAAATTTTAATTTGATATATATTAATTTGGTATTTAGATAGGCTTACATCTAAGTCAAAATGTCATTTAAAATTTAAGACCTCTCATAAGGTCTTTTTAGGGACTTTTTATGGCCTTAAATAAAAAAAATAAAAAAACTAATGTAAGAGTTTAAGGATCCATGGGAACCCTGAGCAAGTGACAATGAGATTTAAACAATACAAGCCAAGTGTAGGCCTACGGTATGTCATAGAAAATACCCTGTCATGCAGGAGGCAAAGAGATGACGATTCATATAGCCTACCATTACAACCCTCTATAGTATCAACTGGGGGTGCTCTTACTTTTGTTTGAGAATAAATGTCAAGTCAAGTGCGTATCAGATCATATTTTTTGTAACTTCTGGATAATAATTTCATGAAATTTCAGTGCTTAACTCCATTAATGAGAGTGGCATATTTATTCTAAATGTGTATATCAGATGTTAAACCAAGTTTAAATCATTCTGTTTACTTCATTCCACTAAATGAGTGCGTATGCACTATAAATCCCGACGTGGACATGGTAAATTGTGTTTGCACATTTCTTGCACAAGATGATACAGAGTAGATCTACTAGTGTTTAATGCTCTGTTGGGATTTAAAAGGGTTTCAGTTGTTTCTGAGTTCTCATTTTTTTTTCAAATTTTTTTTTTTTACACAAATACTGCTGTTATAACAGTCTGATGGCAAAACAATTTAAAAACAGTAATTTACAAATAGAATATTCTGTGATTAAAGTTTTTTTTAATTATGTCAGCAGATGTGACAAGTTAAATTTCCACCTTTTCAGCACAGTAAATAATACCAGCCTCTCCATCAGTCAAATATAACAGTATACATTTGAATCCATCAAAATGGACTTACCATGTTTTGACACTGCTGTATAACTCGAACACTGATAAGTTTCATTGGTGCATGTTTCTACCGTTTGATTTGCACAAGTACCATTCTGACTCCTGCACTTCTAACAGCTGAGAGAGTGTCCTTTAGTGATAAAACAAAGACAGTGAAAGACATCAATGATCTGCATTTGTACTTAAAAAAACATTACAAACACTATTTATCTTTTTACCTGCAGTGAAAAGAATGACCAGAAGAAAAACTGAGATTTGCAGATCCATCTTTGATGAGGAGGTGAATAAAATAACATGTTTGTTTCAGTTCTCATTTTATAGCTTATCAGAAGGGGAGGGTCTTAATGAGAAAATGAAAGTCAGACATTTCTTGAAACAGAAATATCAGCTTACATAATTTACTTGCCAGTTAATGATAAATAAAGGTTGAATAAGAAACTTTCTTTCTTCTGTAGAACACAAAAGTATATATTTTGAATAATGTCTTTGTGTTTTTTTTTCTGCATGTGTTTTTGTCCATAAAATGAAAGCCGATGAGGTTCAATGTTGTTTGGGTGTAAATCTTCTTGTGTTCTGCTGAAGAAAGAAAACCATACATACTTCAGTTTAAGAATGCTTAGCTTCAATATGAGACGCAGATAGATATGGGCCAGAAGGCGCCTCCTAGCGGTCTAACCCTAACCCTACCCCAGACCTAAACCTAACCATAACCGAACAAAGCTCTGTACGTGTCATATTGACGCTAAAGGGTGCCATGTGCGTTGGATGTAGACGAAATGTCAAAAGCATCAGTATATGACGTCCTAGGATGAGAAAGCGTTGTTTAGGCAGGGCTCGACATTAACGCTTGTCTGTTTGTCTGGGACAAGTGGAATTTTTTAAATGGCAAGTGAAAGAGAATTATACCTGATTAAAACAACTAACCTGATTAAAACTTCAGTGACAAAATATAACCAGGGAAGCATCGAAACGTGAGAATGTTTTTGATTTTATTACATTCAGTGTAAACAGCGATTGATAATGGATTGTGTATTTCTGGTAACAAGGTTGCACTGTTGAGGCTCGCGCTGCCTGTCTCTTACCATTTTCCACCAAGAGTTTCAAATCAGTTCTTTGTCTTTCAACACCCAAAACACCAGCTCTGAACCAGGAAAAGTGGTTCGTAAGTAGCACTAAAACATTGCTGGTCTAGAAATAAAAACCGCTTGCGTCAGGGGCTGGGGAAGGGGTTACAGTGACCAACAAGGCAAACAGAAATTTGTGGCGGCCATTTTTTAAATAGCAGCAAAAACGATGGACGCGGTTTAGCCAAAACACAAATTACACAGATTCTACAAATTACGGCGAGCTGCACGAACACGTTGGATTCGCTGTGTTTGGATGCCGATGAGCATCAATAGTAGCCTAACGCAACGTCCGTCATGTTGATGTGTTTGGCACTACCGCGCTAGCGTTGCTGGGAAAGATTTTTTATTTTTTATATTATAACATATAATATAGTATAGACCTATAGGGAGCTGTTTTTCCAAATATTATCACGATTGCAAATGTTACATAGATTTTATAGGTCAATAAGCAAGTAGTTAATATTAAGTTACTTGTTAAGTTACTTTGATTTTTGACACAATATTGACTGTATTTGTTATATTTCACCAACAAAAATAGTTCCAAACAAAGATCACAGCAGAACTACTGCGCATTCTCAAAACAAAATTGATCTGTGTTTAGTTAGTGAATGATTTAATTATGCCGGGGGCGGTTCAGCGAAAAGAGGAGGTGTGTTCCGGCGCAAACGTTCCCTGGTGCTATTTTGCAGTTTCAGAAAACAATTCCACCACAGACCAGGAAAAACCTAGTCTAAAGTCAGCGGCGCGTTATTCAGATGCTATTTTAAGGGCGCATGCTTGGCCATAATGTATAGCGTGTGCACAACGCACATACACTTTGCTACACTCATCTACACAGACGCAGCAGTTGCCATTTTTGCAAACCATACATAATTACAAGGAAAATATTACCACACGAGGGAAATCATTGTGGTGTCCATGAAGATTTGAAAAAATAGGCATAGATCTAGCTTACACATTTAGCCAAATTATTATACGCCTGTTTAACTGAAGCTAATTTGGGTGTGTTTCTCCATCTCCAATGTCACTTCTCTGTCTTTTATGGCCCTGACGAGAACGTGGGTCTCCGTCGTTATAATAGCAATCCGCCATGGAACAAGCGCGCCTGCTCTTAAAGGGAATGTGAGATGACGCTCTGATTGGTTTATTTCACGTTACGCCCAAACCACACCTATGAGTAATGAAGCTACTTCAGACCAACCCATTTTAGATTTGCGTCGGGCGCAAGAGTCATTTATCCCACCGGTATAATAGCAACAGCGCCTGAGATCCGCCCACAAAGTTACTTGCGTTTCGCATTTGATACTTGCGTTTCAGATCGTTAAAATAGGGCCCAATGACTTACTCATTAAATGACTTGCCGCCACCTACTGGCAGTTTAGTTTTATGTTTAAAAGTATCATTGCATTTTTTCCAACATTTCTTATTTGTATATTCAAAAAATTATTTAAAACTTTAATCTCATAACATTATTAATTGCGGTTGTAATTTTGCACTGTAAATTATTTAATTTGATTGGTAACAGCCCTATAGTGTCTTATTATTATAATTGAATTTATTGATCAAATGTAAGAAGTTGACTGTTGGAGCTATTTTGCACTTTGTTTATTTTAGGCTTAAGTTATAATTTATTTCTTTTCTTTTCTTGCTAAAAGTTAATTTGCTTTATTTTGCATTTATGCTTATTTTCTTGTTTATTTACATTGTCGTTTATTGGTCACGTGGTGCTATGTTAATTTGTATAAATAGGTCAAGGTGGGAGCAATCAGCGGGCTGCGAGGGCATATGGTTTTTTACCACAGCGTGAGAGAGGCAGCAGGAAATGTCTGTGAGCTTGCTTATATGTGTAAATAAACCTCCTCGAACTCATCTTTTGCTATGGACATTAGTTTATTTTGGTACCTCTAACCATGCGTAAAGCCTAACCCATGACGTAGCCTCAGTGGCCATTTGAGAAGTTTGGTATTAGTTTTGTTTAAGTTTATGGACAAATAGCCACTACAATAAGTAAAAAACCCGCCCCTGGATGTATATCGTTGGTTTACCTGGAAATGGACTCAGGATTGTTTGCTGGATTACCCTTTTGAAAGTGGATTACTCACCTGGATGCTCGAGACAACGCTGGGTCTAGGAGTGGCGGAGGCGCGGGCTGGATACAGCGCAAACATCAAGTAATCCGACCCATCCGACAGTGTAAAGCTTCCCTGGACACCGTACTGGATAACGGTGACGCTATTGGAGCGCTGGAGCTGCATTTACGGAGTGGAGGATTGATGTTTGTTGCAATTGGATTCGCAAAAGCTGGCCCAAAGCCTTCACAGTTCACGCGCACGGCCGCGTGCAACAACAATCACTGCGCGCATTCAACTCCGTGCGCAAAGGCAACCACCGCTGCAAACAAAGTTCCGCAAGGTACGTGCTTTATTCAACCTTTGCAAATAACTGTGTGTGCACCTGGCCAACATCAATAGAAAGTAAAAATGTCTGACGTTGCATCCAAAGCCACAAGTGACACGGCGCTTTCAATAAGGAGGCGCACAAGTTTTACTGCTAAAGGAATGATGTTTTTCATGCAAACGTGTCAGGAAAAGAGATCGACGAAATGCAGACAAGCCAAATTGTGCATGAATCAAATGGATAAATTGATGCATTCTGCAGACAATATTGATGCAGTCAAGTCTCTTTTGGATCAAATGATAACATGTGTTAATGAGGCAAAACAACATAATTTGTCATTTGTGTCACTGAATATACCTCAGGATGAAAAGGACAAACAAGATAAATATTTTGAACAAAAGGAAAATCTGTTTTCAAGCTTTATTGATGATGTCAAAGGGTGGTTATCAAATGCAGGCCATTCATATGAACTTCCAATCAAACCACCTGATAATCAAACTGATATTAGGCCTGAGGACAGTGTATCCAATAAAGGTTCTGCAGCACGCTCAAAAGCTGGCTCTAAACTGTCAAGAACTTCATCCAGTGCATCTGCAAAAATATTAGCGCAAGCAGATAAAGCAGCATTACAGGAGCGCATGGCTGCTCTAAAACAAAAGCACATTTTGGAGGCGCAGGAGGAACAAATAAGACTTGAACAAGAGGAATCAAGAAGGAAACAGGAAAAGGACCAAGAGGAATTACGGAACAAGCGGGAACGTTTAAGGAGAGAAAAGGAACAACTTTCTCTGGAGGCAGAATTAAAGGTGACAAATGCTAAATTGAAGGTTCTGGAAATAAATTCAAAGTGTGGCTCTAAAGTGTCAAAATGTGCATCTACAACATCAGATGGCATGAACTCTTACTTGGAAAGGTCAGAAATTCCAGGAAAATATGATTTAAATCCAAATGCTGAACGGTTTGTGCCCACCAATGAAAACTCTGAACCTTCCTCCAGTCGCTTATTAAATTCTGTCTCTGCTGGTGTTAAACCCAAACATGCTGTAATACAACCACCCATACCTAATGTCATTCCTGTTTCTCAAAGACAAAGTACACGACCACTGGTTTTGCAAAATGCTCATGACAATAATCAATCCACCAACTCTCCGGACATTTTGAACATCATGCAGCGTCAAAATGAAATTACTGCCCTGTTGGTCCAACAAAACACAGCCTCTGCTCTGCCTATGAGAAATATACCTGTATTTGATGGTGATCCCCTGTATTTCAAATCTTTTCTCAGAGCCTTTGAAAATTGTATTGAGGATAAAACTCAAAATTTCAGTGATTGTTTGTACTTCCTAGAACAGTACACTAGGGGGCAACCAAGAGACATTGTAAGAAGTTGTCAGCATCTGCCCTCTGAACCTGGTTATCGAAGAGCAAAAACACTTTTGATTGAACATTTTGGCAGTGAACACAAAATCTCTTCTGCTTATATGGACAAAATCAACAACTGGCCCTCAATAAAACCTGAGGATGTTAATGCTCTGCAGTCATTTGCTTTGTTCCTTCGAGGTTGCTCCAATATAGTACATCATATAAAGTACATGAAGGAGTTGGACATGCCAGCTAACCTCAGGACAATCCTAATGAAACTCCCATATAAACTGAGGGAAAAGTGGAGAAATGTGGCATGTGACATACTGGAACAAACTGGAAGCAGAGCAGTGTTTGTTGATTTTGTAAATTTTATTGAAAAACAAGTCAAAATTGTTTCAGACCCGTTGTTTGGAAATATTAATGATGTTTCCCCAGCCAGCCACACAAAGCTATCCACTCAAGTTAAGCAGAAAAGGAAAAGTGGTACCTTTGCCACCAGCATCAATGCAATAAAGGATGGACATAAAGAAAAGGAAAACTTAACAGCTCATGGTAACCAGCTCAAATGTCTGTTCTGCCATTTCACCAATCACACTCTGGAAAAATGCTTTCAGTTTAGAAGAAAGACACAACAGGACAAGATTCACTTTCTAAAGGAGAAAGGTGTTTGTTTTGGGTGCTTGAAATATGGACACACAAGCAAAGACTGTAGTCGTTTGGATTGTGAAGTGTGTCACAGGAAACACCCATCTGTCCTGCATGTGGAGAAGGAGGATACTTCAAGGATAACCTCCAAAGAAACTGTGAGCATTGTACCCGAGCAGCAGCAGACGTGTGGTCATATTGGGGCTGGTGAAGAAGATACTGCTGTTTTCTCCATTGTGGCTGTGCAGGTGAAAAGTCAGAAAAGTAATAAAGTTGTGCACACTTACGCTTTCTTGGATCCTGGGAGCTCTGGTACCTTCTGCACTGCAAGTCTGGCTGAAAGGCTGGGAGTATCAGGTAAAAACTGTAACATACTATTAAGGACAATGGGACAGACTAAAGCCATTAATACCACTGTGATAATTGGTCTGGAGGTGTCTGGGTTTGACACCGAGGATTTTATTGAGCTGCCATCTGTTCTGACACAAACAGAAATGCCTGTATCCAAAGTCAATGTGCCATGTCAGGATGATGTTGCCAAGTGGGCGTATTTGAGTAGCATTAGGCTACATGAAGTAGATGCAGATGTGGACTTGCTCATTGGAACTGACTGTCCCAAAGTTTTGGAGCCATGGGAACTAATAAACAGTCGATGTGGTGGACCGTATGCAGTGAGGACCAGAGTTGGCTGGGTCATAAACGGGCCTCTTCGTGTTGGAGACTCTGGAGGTACTGGTGTTAAATCAGGATGCACTGTTGTAACTGCTAATCATATATCTGTGGAGCACTTGGAAAATATGTTGATGCAGCAGTACAATCATGGCTTTGCTGAAAGAACATATGATGAACAACTTGAGATGTCAAGAGAAGACATTAAATTCATGAAAATTGTGAAGGATACAACAGTGCTTAACGATGAACATTATTGCATTGACTTGCCTTTCAGAGTTGAAGATCCTGTTTTGCCAAATAATCGCTGCATTGCATTACAAAGAATCCAGAGCCTGAAGAGGAGATTTAACAGAGATATTTCATTCAAAGCTCAATACATTGATTTCCTCAACAACATGTTGGAGCAAGGATATGCAGAAAAGGTTCCCACAAATGAGCCCACTCCAAAACAAGGAAAGGTGTGGTACATTCCCCACCATGGTGTACATCACCCAACCAAAGGGAAATTGCGTGTTGTGTTTGATTGCGGCTGTACTTACAAAGGTACATCATTAAACAGCCAGCTCCTGCAGGGCCCAGACTTCACTAACACGCTTATTGGTGTCCTCCTCCGGTTTAGAGAAGAGCCCATCGCTGTTATGGCTGACATCAACGCCATGTTCCATCAGGTCCGGGTCCCACACAAGCATGTCAACTTCTTGCGCTTTTTATGGTGGCCCAATGGAGACGCTACAACGGAGCCAGAGGAATACAGGATGTGCGTGCATTTGTTTGGAGCTGTATCCTCTCCAAGCTGCTCAAACTATGCACTGAGAAGAACTGCTGAGGATAATGCACTGCAATACTCACCCGACGTCCTCAGCACAGTCAAAACAAATTTCTATGTGGATGACTGTCTCAAGTCCACTGTGACAGAGGAAGATGCAGTGAAGCTCATACATGGACTAACATCTCTCTGTAAAAAAGGCGGCTTCCGTCTCCAAAAGTGGGTCACAAATAGCCAAAATGTGTTGGCACTTATTCCCATCAATATCAGAGCAGTGGGTTTGGAGAACATGGATTTGGACAGGGACCAACTCCCTGTGGAAAGAGCTCTGGGGATGCAATGGTGTGTTCAAGGAGACACGTTCAGCTTCAGGACTGCATTGCAGGAACGTCCACACACCAGGAGGGGCATCCTCTCTGTGGTGAGCTCTCTCTATGATCCACTGGGTTTTCTGTCTCCTTTCATAATCCCTGCAAAGTTACTGTTACAGGAGCTGTGTAGAATGAACTTCAAATGGGATGAGCCAGTCCCCAGTGCCGTCTCCAGACATTGGTCTGAGTGGCTCTCTGAACTTCAGCATATGAGTGGATTTAAAGTGGAACGGTGCATCAAACCCAAGAACTTTGGAACACAAGTGAAAGCAGAACTGCATCATTTTTCAGATGCCAGTCAATCAGGATATGGCACTGTTTCATACTTGAGATTGGAGAGTACTGACAGTGTGCATGTTTCATTCATCACAGGCAAGGCTCGTGTTGCTCCTCTAAAGCAACTAACCATCCCACGCCTTGAGCTTGCTGCAGCTGTGCTTGCGGTTCGAGTGAACACAATGCTGTTGAAGGAGCTACAGTTGCCATTGCAAAGGTCATTTTTCTGGACTGATAGCACTACTGTTCTCAAGTACATCTTCAATGAAACAAAGCGCTTTCACACATATGTTGCCAACCGTGTCAGCACCATAAGAGAAGCCACGGACAAAGATCAGTGGAGGTATGTAAACACCAAAGATAATCTGGCAGATGAAGCATCTCGAGGACTAAGAGCTCAGGAATTTGGGAAAGGAAAATGGCTAAAAGGACCAGACTTTTTGCATTTGTCTTCCTCCGAATGGCCAAAACTCGACTTGGACTCCTCCTCCATCCCATCTGATGATCCAGAGGTAAAAAGGGAACTTAAAGTGAATGCTGTTACAACACACAGTGACAATCCCCTCAGTCAGCTCATTCACTATTTCTCATCCTGGAGAAAGCTTAAAACATCAGTGGCCTGGTTGTTGGAGCTGAAAGAAAGACTTTTACTTTTGAGCCAAAAAAGGAAAGAATATGTGGTCAAGCAGAATGAAAATGTGGAAAAGGAGCTTAAAAAATTCAAAGCCGCACTTGGAAGATCCAGCCTGACATCAGAGCGCTTGGAGGAAGCCGAAAAGGCAATAATTCAGTTTGCACAAAACCAAAGATTCAGCACTGAAATTTCCTCACTAAAACACGACCCAAAGACTGTTTCCAAAGACAGCCCTCTGTATCGCCTCGACCCCTTCATCGAAGATGGCATCCTCAGAGTTGGTGGACGCCTGTCTAAATCTGCCCTGCCGTTGGAGGTAAAACATCCTGTGATTCTGTCGAAGGATCTGCATGTTTCCCAGCTCATATTACGTTACATCCATTACCAACTTGGACATGCTGGACGCAATCACATGCTGCACAGATTGAGACAGAAGTATTGGATTATAAATGCCAACTCTGCAGCCAGGAAGATTCTCTCACAATGTACAGTGTGTAGAAGGTACAGAGGAAAACTTGGAGAACAAAAAATGTCCGATTTACCAGAGGAACGAGTTGTGCCTGATAACGCACCCTTTACAAATGCGGGAGTGGACTATTTTGGACCACTGGATGTGAGGAGAGGGAGAACTGTGCTGAAGCGATATGGAGTGATATTTACCTGTCTGAGCAGCCGCGCAATACATCTGGAGGTGGCGAACTCCCTCGACACAGACTCCTGCATCAATGCTGTGCGAAGATTTATCTGCAGAAGAGGACCTGTGACAAGTATGAGGTCAGATAACGGCACAAATTTTGTTGGTGCGAAGAAGGAGCTGAGGCAGGCTCTGGCTGCTTTAAATCACTCTAAAATTGAAAGGACTTTTGTGCAGGAAGGAGTGACGTGGAGTTTTAACACCCCAGCTGCATCTCACCAAGGTGGTGTGTGGGAGCGTCTGATTCGCTCTGTGCGCAGTGTACTTACCTCTGTTGTTGGACATCAACTGCTGGACGAGGAAGGCCTGCAAACACTGTTTTGTGAGGTAGAAGCAATACTCAATGACCGGCCAATAACTAAGGTCTCAGAAGATCCCAATGACTTGGAAGCGCTCACTCCAAATCACATTCTCCTGCTGAAAGGCAAGCCCATTCTGCCACCAGGTCTGTTCGAAAAATCTGACCTGTACATTAAGAGGAGATGGAGGCAAGTGCAGTACGTTGCGGAGCTTTTCTGGAAAAGGTGGACATCAGAGTATTTGCTTGTAATGCAAGAAAGACAAAAATGGACAAAGCAAAAAAGAAACTTCATCCCAGGAGATATTGTTGTAATCGCTGATGCTACAGCTCCAAGAGGCTCATGGATGATGGGCAGAGTTCTAAGTACCACAGCTGACTCAAGAGGACTGGTCCGCTCTGTGAAGGTCCAAACGAAGACCAGCATCCTGGACAGACCAATAACCAAGCTCTGTCTTCTCTTGGAGGCTAACAATTGACTATGCATCTCATTCTCTCTCCTATCTCTGTTTTCTATCTATTTGTTTTTTGCAGGCATGGAAAATCTGAAGATGCAAGATTCAAGCTTAGTGTTTAGGTTATAATCAGGAAATAGCTCCTTTGTGCTAAAAGCTAAGATTAATTGTGGGTAAATTACGTCACAATTAGGGGCTGGGTTGTTGGAGCTATTTTGCACTTTGTTTATTTTAGGCTTAAGTTATAATTTATTTCTTTTCTTTTCTTGCTAAAAGTTAATTTGCTTTATTTTGCATTTATGCTTATTTTCTTGTTTATTTACATTGTCGTTTATTGGTCACGTGGTGCTATGTTAATTTGTATAAATAGGTCAAGGTGGGAGCAATCAGCGGGCTGCGAGGGCATATGGTTTTTTACCACAGCGTGAGAGAGGCAGCAGGAAATGTCTGTGAGCTTGCTTATATGTGTAAATAAACCTCCTCGAACTCATCTTTTGCTATGGACATTAGTTTATTTTGGTACCTCTAACCATGCGTAAAGCCTAACCCATGACGTAGCCTCAGTGGCCATTTGAGAAGTTTGGTATTAGTTTTGTTTAAGTTTATGGACAAATAGCCACTACAATAAGTAAAAAACCCGCCCCTGGATGTATATCGTTGGTTTACCTGGAAATGGACTCAGGATTGTTTGCTGGATTACCCTTTTGAAAGTGGATTACTCACCTGGATGCTCGAGACAACGCTGGGTCTAGGAGTGGCGGAGGCGCGGGCTGGATACAGCGCAAACATCAAGTAATCCGACCCATCCGACAGTGTAAAGCTTCCCTGGACACCGTACTGGATAACGGTGACGCTATTGGAGCGCTGGAGCTGCATTTACGGAGTGGAGGATTGATGTTTGTTGCAATTGGATTCGCAAAAGCTGGCCCAAAGCCTTCACAGTTCACGCGCACGGCCGCGTGCAACAACAATCACTGCGCGCATTCAACTCCGTGCGCAAAGGCAACCACCGCTGCAAACAAAGTTCCGCAAGGTACGTGCTTTATTCAACCTTTGCAAATAACTGTGTGTGCACCTGGCCAACATCAATAGAAAGTAAAAATGTCTGACGTTGCATCCAAAGCCACAAGTGACACGGCGCTTTCAATAAGGAGGCGCACAAGTTTTACTGCTAAAGGAATGATGTTTTTCATGCAAACGTGTCAGGAAAAGAGATCGACGAAATGCAGACAAGCCAAATTGTGCATGAATCAAATGGATAAATTGATGCATTCTGCAGACAATATTGATGCAGTCAAGTCTCTTTTGGATCAAATGATAACATGTGTTAATGAGGCAAAACAACATCATTTGTCATTTGTGTCACTGAATATACCTCAGGATGAAAAGGACAAACAAGATAAATATTTTGAACAAAAGGAAAATCTGTTTTCAAGCTTTATTGATGATGTCAAAGGGTGGTTATCAAATGCAGGCCATTCATATGAACTTCCAATCAAACCACCTGATAATCAAACTGATATTAGGCCTGAGGACAGTGTATCCAATAAAGGTTCTGCAGCACGCTCAAAAGCTGGCTCTAAACTGTCAAGAACTTCATCCAGTGCATCTGCAAAAATATTAGCGCAAGCAGATAAAGCAGCATTACAGGAGCGCATGGCTGCTCTAAAACAAAAGCACATTTTGGAGGCGCAGGAGGAACAAATAAGACTTGAACAAGAGGAATCAAGAAGGAAACAGGAAAAGGACCAAGAGGAATTACGGAACAAGCGGGAACGTTTAAGGAGAGAAAAGGAACAACTTGCTCTGGAGGCAGAATTAAAGGTGACAAATGCTAAATTGAAGGTTCTGGAAATAAATTCAAAGTGTGGCTCTAAAGTGTCAAAATGTGCATCTACAACATCAGATGGCATGAACTCTTACTTGGAAAGGTCAGAAATTCCAGGAAAATATGATTTAAATCCAAATGCTGAACGGTTTGTGCCCACCAATGAAAACTCTGAACCTTCCTCCAGTCGCTTATTAAATTCTGTCTCTGCTGGTGTTAAACCCAAACATGCTGTAATACAACCACCCATACCTAATGTCATTCCTGTTTCTCAAAGACAAAGTACACGACCACTGGTTTTGCAAAATGCTCATGACAATAATCAATCCACCAACTCTCCGGACATTTTGAACATCATGCAGCGTCAAAATGAAATTACTGCCCTGTTGGTCCAACAAAACACAGCCTCTGCTCTGCCTATGAGAAATATACCTGTATTTGATGGTGATCCCCTGTATTTCAAATCTTTTCTCAGAGCCTTTGAAAATTGTATTGAGGATAAAACTCAAAATTTCAGTGATTGTTTGTACTTCCTAGAACAGTACACTAGGGGGCAACCAAGAGACATTGTAAGAAGTTGTCAGCATCTGCCCTCTGAACCTGGTTATCGAAGAGCAAAAACACTTTTGATTGAACATTTTGGCAGTGAACACAAAATCTCTTCTGCTTATATGGACAAAATCAACAACTGGCCCTCAATAAAACCTGAGGATGTTAATGCTCTGCAGTCATTTGCTTTGTTCCTTCGAGGTTGCTCCAATATAGTACATCATATAAAGTACATGAAGGAGTTGGACATGCCAGCTAACCTCAGGACAATCCTAATGAAACTCCCATATAAACTGAGGGAAAAGTGGAGAAATGTGGCATGTGACATACTGGAACAAACTGGAAGCAGAGCAGTGTTTGTTGATTTTGTAAATTTTATTGAAAAACAAGTCAAAATTGTTTCAGACCCGTTGTTTGGAAATATTAATGATGTTTCCCCAGCCAGCCACACAAAGCTATCCACTCAAGTTAAGCAGAAAAGGAAAAGTGGTACCTTTGCCACCAGCATCAATGCAATAAAGGATGGACATAAAGAAAAGGAAAACTTAACAGCTCATGGTAACCAGCTCAAATGTCTGTTCTGCCATTTCACCAATCACACTCTGGAAAAATGCTTTCAGTTTAGAAGAAAGACACAACAGGACAAGATTCACTTTCTAAAGGAGAAAGGTGTTTGTTTTGGGTGCTTGAAATATGGACACACAAGCAAAGACTGTAGTCGTTTGGATTGTGAAGTGTGTCACAGGAAACACCCATCTGTCCTGCATGTGGAGAAGGAGGATACTTCAAGGATAACCTCCAAAGAAACTGTGAGCATTGTACCCGAGCAGCAGCAGACGTGTGGTCATATTGGGGCTGGTGAAGAAGATACTGCTGTTTTCTCCATTGTGGCTGTGCAGGTGAAAAGTCAGAAAAGTAATAAAGTTGTGCACACTTACGCTTTCTTGGATCCTGGGAGCTCTGGTACCTTCTGCACTGCAAGTCTGGCTGAAAGGCTGGGAGTATCAGGTAAAAACTGTAACATACTATTAAGGACAATGGGACAGACTAAAGCCATTAATACCACTGTGATAATTGGTCTGGAGGTGTCTGGGTTTGACACCGAGGATTTTATTGAGCTGCCATCTGTTCTGACACAAACAGAAATGCCTGTATCCAAAGTCAATGTGCCATGTCAGGATGATGTTGCCAAGTGGGCGTATTTGAGTAGCATTAGGCTACATGAAGTAGATGCAGATGTGGACTTGCTCATTGGAACTGACTGTCCCAAAGTTTTGGAGCCATGGGAACTAATAAACAGTCGATGTGGTGGACCGTATGCAGTGAGGACCAGAGTTGGCTGGGTCATAAACGGGCCTCTTCGTGTTGGAGACTCTGGAGGTACTGGTGTTAAATCAGGATGCACTGTTGTAACTGCTAATCATATATCTGTGGAGCACTTGGAAAATATGTTGATGCAGCAGTACAATCATGGCTTTGCTGAAAGAACATATGATGAACAACTTGAGATGTCAAGAGAAGACATTAAATTCATGAAAATTGTGAAGGATACAACAGTGCTTAACGATGAACATTATTGCATTGACTTGCCTTTCAGAGTTGAAGATCCTGTTTTGCCAAATAATCGCTGCATTGCATTACAAAGAATCCAGAGCCTGAAGAGGAGATTTAACAGAGATATTTCATTCAAAGCTCAATACATTGATTTCCTCAACAACATGTTGGAGCAAGGATATGCAGAAAAGGTTCCCACAAATGAGCCCACTCCAAAACAAGGAAAGGTGTGGTACATTCCCCACCATGGTGTACATCACCCAACCAAAGGGAAATTGCGTGTTGTGTTTGATTGCGGCTGTACTTACAAAGGTACATCATTAAACAGCCAGCTCCTGCAGGGCCCAGACTTCACTAACACGCTTATTGGTGTCCTCCTCCGGTTTAGAGAAGAGCCCATCGCTGTTATGGCTGACATCAACGCCATGTTCCATCAGGTCCGGGTCCCACACAAGCATGTCAACTTCTTGCGCTTTTTATGGTGGCCCAATGGAGACGCTACAACGGAGCCAGAGGAATACAGGATGTGCGTGCATTTGTTTGGAGCTGTATCCTCTCCAAGCTGCTCAAACTATGCACTGAGAAGAACTGCTGAGGATAATGCACTGCAATACTCACCCGACGTCCTCAGCACAGTCAAAACAAATTTCTATGTGGATGACTGTCTCAAGTCCACTGTGACAGAGGAAGATGCAGTGAAGCTCATACATGGACTAACATCTCTCTGTAAAAAAGGCGGCTTCCGTCTCCAAAAGTGGGTCACAAATAGCCAAAATGTGTTGGCACTTATTCCCATCAATATCAGAGCAGTGGGTTTGGAGAACATGGATTTGGACAGGGACCAACTCCCTGTGGAAAGAGCTCTGGGGATGCAATGGTGTGTTCAAGGAGACACGTTCAGCTTCAGGACTGCATTGCAGGAACGTCCACACACCAGGAGGGGCATCCTCTCTGTGGTGAGCTCTCTCTATGATCCACTGGGTTTTCTGTCTCCTTTCATAATCCCTGCAAAGTTACTGTTACAGGAGCTGTGTAGAATGAACTTCAAATGGGATGAGCCAGTCCCCAGTGCCGTCTCCAGACATTGGTCTGAGTGGCTCTCTGAACTTCAGCATATGAGTGGATTTAAAGTGGAACGGTGCATCAAACCCAAGAACTTTGGAACACAAGTGAAAGCAGAACTGCATCATTTTTCAGATGCCAGTCAATCAGGATATGGCACTGTTTCATACTTGAGATTGGAGAGTACTGACAGTGTGCATGTTTCATTCATCACAGGCAAGGCTCGTGTTGCTCCTCTAAAGCAACTAACCATCCCACGCCTTGAGCTTGCTGCAGCTGTGCTTGCGGTTCGAGTGAACACAATGCTGTTGAAGGAGCTACAGTTGCCATTGCAAAGGTCATTTTTCTGGACTGATAGCACTACTGTTCTCAAGTACATCTTCAATGAAACAAAGCGCTTTCACACATATGTTGCCAACCGTGTCAGCACCATAAGAGAAGCCACGGACAAAGATCAGTGGAGGTATGTAAACACCAAAGATAATCCGGCAGATGAAGCATCTCGAGGACTAAGAGCTCAGGAATTTGGGAAAGGAAAATGGCTAAAAGGACCAGACTTTTTGCATTTGTCTTCCTCCGAATGGCCAAAACTCGACTTGGACTCCTCCTCCATCCCATCTGATGATCCAGAGGTAAAAAGGGAACTTAAAGTGAATGCTGTTACAACACACAGTGACAATCCCCTCAGTCAGCTCATTCACTATTTCTCATCCTGGAGAAAGCTTAAAACATCAGTGGCCTGGTTGTTGGAGCTGAAAGAAAGACTTTTACTTTTGAGCCAAAAAAGGAAAGAATATGTGGTCAAGCAGAATGAAAATGTGGAAAAGGAGCTTAAAAAATTCAAAGCCGCACTTGGAAGATCCAGCCTGACATCAGAGCGCTTGGAGGAAGCCGAAAAGGCAATAATTCAGTTTGCACAAAACCAAAGATTCAGCACTGAAATTTCCTCACTAAAACACGACCCAAAGACTGTTTCCAAAGACAGCCCTCTGTATCGCCTCGACCCCTTCATCGAAGATGGCATCCTCAGAGTTGGTGGACGCCTGTCTAAATCTGCCCTGCCGTTGGAGGTAAAACATCCTGTGATTCTGTCGAAGGATCTGCATGTTTCCCAGCTCATATTACGTTACATCCATTACCAACTTGGACATGCTGGACGCAATCACATGCTGCACAGATTGAGACAGAAGTATTGGATTATAAATGCCAACTCTGCAGCCAGGAAGATTCTCTCACAATGTACAGTGTGTAGAAGGTACAGAGGAAAACTTGGAGAACAAAAAATGTCCGATTTACCAGAGGAACGAGTTGTGCCTGATAACGCACCCTTTACAAATGCGGGAGTGGACTATTTTGGACCACTGGATGTGAGGAGAGGGAGAACTGTGCTGAAGCGATATGGAGTGATATTTACCTGTCTGAGCAGCCGCGCAATACATCTGGAGGTGGCGAACTCCCTCGACACAGACTCCTGCATCAATGCTGTGCGAAGATTTATCTGCAGAAGAGGACCTGTGACAAGTATGAGGTCAGATAACGGCACAAATTTTGTTGGTGCGAAGAAGGAGCTGAGGCAGGCTCTGGCTGCTTTAAATCACTCTAAAATTGAAAGGACTTTTGTGCAGGAAGGAGTGACGTGGAGTTTTAACACCCCAGCTGCATCTCACCAAGGTGGTGTGTGGGAGCGTCTGATTCGCTCTGTGCGCAGTGTACTTACCTCTGTTGTTGGACATCAACTGCTGGACGAGGAAGGCCTGCAAACACTGTTTTGTGAGGTAGAAGCAATACTCAATGACCGGCCAATAACTAAGGTCTCAGAAGATCCCAATGACTTGGAAGCGCTCACTCCAAATCACATTCTCCTGCTGAAAGGCAAGCCCATTCTGCCACCAGGTCTGTTCGAAAAATCTGACCTGTACATTAAGAGGAGATGGAGGCAAGTGCAGTACGTTGCGGAGCTTTTCTGGAAAAGGTGGACATCAGAGTATTTGCTTGTAATGCAAGAAAGACAAAAATGGACAAAGCAAAAAAGAAACTTCATCCCAGGAGATATTGTTGTAATCGCTGATGCTACAGCTCCAAGAGGCTCATGGATGATGGGCAGAGTTCTAAGTACCACAGCTGACTCAAGAGGACTGGTCCGCTCTGTGAAGGTCCAAACGAAGACCAGCATCCTGGACAGACCAATAACCAAGCTCTGTCTTCTCTTGGAGGCTAACAATTGACTATGCATCTCATTCTCTCTCCTATCTCTGTTTTCTATCTATTTGTTTTTTGCAGGCATGGAAAATCTGAAGATGCAAGATTCAAGCTTAGTGTTTAGGTTATAATCAGGAAATAGCTCCTTTGTGCTAAAAGCTAAGATTAATTGTGGGTAAATTACGTCACAATTAGGGGCTGGGTTGTTGGAGCTATTTTGCACTTTGTTTATTTTAGGCTTAAGTTATAATTTATTTCTTTTCTTTTCTTGCTAAAAGTTAATTTGCTTTATTTTGCATTTATGCTTATTTTCTTGTTTATTTACATTGTCGTTTATTGGTCACGTGGTGCTATGTTAATTTGTATAAATAGGTCAAGGTGGGAGCAATCAGCGGGCTGCGAGGGCATATGGTTTTTTACCACAGCGTGAGAGAGGCAGCAGGAAATGTCTGTGAGCTTGCTTATATGTGTAAATAAACCTCCTCGAACTCATCTTTTGCTATGGACATTAGTTTATTTTGGTACCTCTAACCATGCGTAAAGCCTAACCCATGACGTAGCCTCAGTGGCCATTTGAGAAGTTTGGTATTAGTTTTGTTTAAGTTTATGGACAAATAGCCACTACAATAAGTAAAAAACCCGCCCCTGGATGTATATCGTTGGTTTACCTGGAAATGGACTCAGGATTGTTTGCTGGATTACCCTTTTGAAAGTGGATTACTCACCTGGATGCTCGAGACAACGCTGGGTCTAGGAGTGGCGGAGGCGCGGGCTGGATACAGCGCAAACATCAAGTAATCCGACCCATCCGACAGTGTAAAGCTTCCCTGGACACCGTACTGGATAACGGTGACGCTATTGGAGCGCTGGAGCTGCATTTACGGAGTGGAGGATTGATGTTTGTTGCAATTGGATTCGCAAAAGCTGGCCCAAAGCCTTCACAGTTCACGCGCACGGCCGCGTGCAACAACAATCACTGCGCGCATTCAACTCCGTGCGCAAAGGCAACCACCGCTGCAAACAAAGTTCCGCAAGGTACGTGCTTTATTCAACCTTTGCAAATAACTGTGTGTGCACCTGGCCAACATCAATAGAAAGTAAAAATGTCTGACGTTGCATCCAAAGCCACAAGTGACACGGCGCTTTCAATAAGGAGGCGCACAAGTTTTACTGCTAAAGGAATGATGTTTTTCATGCAAACGTGTCAGGAAAAGAGATCGACGAAATGCAGACAAGCCAAATTGTGCATGAATCAAATGGATAAATTGATGCATTCTGCAGACAATATTGATGCAGTCAAGTCTCTTTTGGATCAAATGATAACATGTGTTAATGAGGCAAAACAACATCATTTGTCATTTGTGTCACTGAATATACCTCAGGATGAAAAGGACAAACAAGATAAATATTTTGAACAAAAGGAAAATCTGTTTTCAAGCTTTATTGATGATGTCAAAGGGTGGTTATCAAATGCAGGCCATTCATATGAACTTCCAATCAAACCACCTGATAATCAAACTGATATTAGGCCTGAGGACAGTGTATCCAATAAAGGTTCTGCAGCACGCTCAAAAGCTGGCTCTAAACTGTCAAGAACTTCATCCAGTGCATCTGCAAAAATATTAGCGCAAGCAGATAAAGCAGCATTACAGGAGCGCATGGCTGCTCTAAAACAAAAGCACATTTTGGAGGCGCAGGAGGAACAAATAAGACTTGAACAAGAGGAATCAAGAAGGAAACAGGAAAAGGACCAAGAGGAATTACGGAACAAGCGGGAACGTTTAAGGAGAGAAAAGGAACAACTTGCTCTGGAGGCAGAATTAAAGGTGACAAATGCTAAATTGAAGGTTCTGGAAATAAATTCAAAGTGTGGCTCTAAAGTGTCAAAATGTGCATCTACAACATCAGATGGCATGAACTCTTACTTGGAAAGGTCAGAAATTCCAGGAAAATATGATTTAAATCCAAATGCTGAACGGTTTGTGCCCACCAATGAAAACTCTGAACCTTCCTCCAGTCGCTTATTAAATTCTGTCTCTGCTGGTGTTAAACCCAAACATGCTGTAATACAACCACCCATACCTAATGTCATTCCTGTTTCTCAAAGACAAAGTACACGACCACTGGTTTTGCAAAATGCTCATGACAATAATCAATCCACCAACTCTCCGGACATTTTGAACATCATGCAGCGTCAAAATGAAATTACTGCCCTGTTGGTCCAACAAAACACAGCCTCTGCTCTGCCTATGAGAAATATACCTGTATTTGATGGTGATCCCCTGTATTTCAAATCTTTTCTCAGAGCCTTTGAAAATTGTATTGAGGATAAAACTCAAAATTTCAGTGATTGTTTGTACTTCCTAGAACAGTACACTAGGGGGCAACCAAGAGACATTGTAAGAAGTTGTCAGCATCTGCCCTCTGAACCTGGTTATCGAAGAGCAAAAACACTTTTGATTGAACATTTTGGCAGTGAACACAAAATCTCTTCTGCTTATATGGACAAAATCAACAACTGGCCCTCAATAAAACCTGAGGATGTTAATGCTCTGCAGTCATTTGCTTTGTTCCTTCGAGGTTGCTCCAATATAGTACATCATATAAAGTACATGAAGGAGTTGGACATGCCAGCTAACCTCAGGACAATCCTAATGAAACTCCCATATAAACTGAGGGAAAAGTGGAGAAATGTGGCATGTGACATACTGGAACAAACTGGAAGCAGAGCAGTGTTTGTTGATTTTGTAAATTTTATTGAAAAACAAGTCAAAATTGTTTCAGACCCGTTGTTTGGAAATATTAATGATGTTTCCCCAGCCAGCCACACAAAGCTATCCACTCAAGTTAAGCAGAAAAGGAAAAGTGGTACCTTTGCCACCAGCATCAATGCAATAAAGGATGGACATAAAGAAAAGGAAAACTTAACAGCTCATGGTAACCAGCTCAAATGTCTGTTCTGCCATTTCACCAATCACACTCTGGAAAAATGCTTTCAGTTTAGAAGAAAGACACAACAGGACAAGATTCACTTTCTAAAGGAGAAAGGTGTTTGTTTTGGGTGCTTGAAATATAGACACACAAGCAAAGACTGTAGTCGTTTGGATTGTGAAGTGTGTCACAGGAAACACCCATCTGTCCTGCATGTGGAGAAGGAGGATACTTCAAGGATAACCTCCAAAGAAACTGTGAGCATTGTACCCGAGCAGCAGCAGACGTGTGGTCATATTGGGGCTGGTGAAGAAGATACTGCTGTTTTCTCCATTGTGGCTGTGCAGGTGAAAAGTCAGAAAAGTAATAAAGTTGTGCACACTTACGCTTTCTTGGATCCTGGGAGCTCTGGTACCTTCTGCACTGCAAGTCTGGCTGAAAGGCTGGGAGTATCAGGTAAAAACTGTAACATACTATTAAGGACAAATAGCCACTACAATAAGTAAAAAACTCACAGCCGAAAGATACTGCGAACAACTGACTCCATAACCCACCAATAAACAAACAGTGCACAGTTCTGAGAACATTTTATCATCAAAATTAATTATATTCATTATCTTTTGGTATAAAGTCGTGTGTGTTTTATGTTTCAATCACGCGAAGAAAAGACAGGCACCACACTAGTTTAGGTGAGTCACATTGCGTCTCTGTGTTTTTTTGCATGAAATAAAAATGAATTAAAGCACAGTCATGATTTTATA
Organism: Vimba vimba; assembly: GCA_022828995.1. NCBI lineage: Eukaryota > Metazoa > Chordata > Actinopteri > Cypriniformes > Leuciscidae > Vimba > Vimba vimba. The sequence continues at coordinate 35,486,756 of CM040830.1, read as the reverse complement.
GATAAAATAAAACACACACAAACCTGAATTTCACAGAGGTAAATGCACCAATTCTGCGACCCTGAGAAGAGAGAACTGTTCTGGAGACTGGAGAGAGTTCAAACGGCTGGGCTCACTCAACCGTTGAGTTGTCCTCGTGGGTGGGGGAGGGGTGCATTGTTTTAATTGAGTAAACTTAGTGTGTGTTAAAGATTAATATTATTGATTTGAATTAAGTAATATTTGTGGTTCTTGAAACAGATCCATTTAATTATCAATTCTCAAATATTTAGATATACATTTCACAAATTTAATAAGTGTATTTTAAATAAATAATTGGTTAGTCAAATACTAAATTCTTTTAGTGAATTTTTTTTTTTTAAACTGTAAATTTTAGACAAAATTAACTGTTGGATTTTTAGTAAATTATTTTGGTATGTTCAACTTAACCCATCAAGTAAATGATATTCAGAGATTTTATAAGTTAATAAAGTTAATTATTACTGTGACATCTACTAAGCTACTGAATTATTTTTTAGAGTGAAATGTATTAAACTGAACGAGAAGAGATGCAAAAGTCAAAAGTTTGATAGTAAGAGCTTTATGAAAGATATCTGTTAATTAAACATTTACTTAGATGAAACACTTATTTTGTGTTGTGGAAAGGATACTTTGTGATTTTGTGTATTGTACTAACAACACAATTGAAAATATTCTAAAATCTGTTGTGATATTAGTACTAAGAGTTTTGAGAATGTACACCTTACTTGTGATTTTAGGCCGTGACCTTGTATTTTCTGCAAGCTTAATTCTCAAGGTAATTAAAAATACTTTTCCATTGTCATAATTCACAATTTATGTATACAGTGAAACAGCAAAAACTAAATGTTACACACACACACACACACACACACACACACACACACACACACACACACACACACACATATATACAGTACAGGTCAAAAGTTTGGAAACATTATGTTATATTTTTGAAGGAAGTATCTAATGCTTATCAAGGCTGTGTTTATTTGATCAAAAATACAGAAAAAAAAACAGTAATATTGTGAAATATTAAATATAAAATAGTGAAATATTAACTTAAAATAATAGTTTTCTATTTGAATATACTTTAAAAAATAATTTATTCCTGTGATGCAAAGCTGAATTTTCAGGATAATTACTCCAGTCTTCAGTGTCACACGTGACATCCAGTCTATCACATGATCCTTTAGAAATCATTCTAATATTCTGATTTATTATGAGTGTTGGAAACAGTTCTGCTGCTTAATATTTGATGAATAAAAGGTTAAAAAGAACTGCATTTATTCAAAATAAAAAAAAAATATTTTCTAATAATATAAATCTTCTTTACTATCACTTTTTATCAATTTAACACATCCTTGCTGAATAAAAGTATTGATTTATTTCAAAAAACGAAAGAGAAAAAATTACTGACCCCAAATTACTGACCAGTAGTGTATATTGTTGTTACAAAAGATTTCTATTTTTAAAACATTTGCTGCTTTTTATTTTATTTTATTTTTTTTACTTTTTATTCATCAAAGTATCCTAAAAAAGTATCACAGGTTATGAAAAAATATTAAGCAGCAGAACTGTTTCCAACTTTGATAATAAATCAGAATATTAGAATGATTTGATGAAGGATCATGTGATAGACTGGATGTCACATGTGACACTGAAGACTGGAGTAATGATCCTGAAAATTCAGCTTTGCATCACAGAAATAAATGATAATTTAAGGTATAATAAATTTAAAACCAATTATTTTAAATGGTAATAATATATCACAATATTACATTTTTTTTCTGTATTTTTGATCAAATAAATGCAGGCTTGCAAACTTCTTTCAAAAACATTAAAAATAGTAATGTTTCCAAACTTTTGACCTTTACTGTATATTTATTTATTTTTATTTATTTATTTTTTTCAACAGAAGAAAGAAATTCGTACAGGTTTGGAACAACATGAGGGTGAGTAAATGATGACAGAATTTTAATTTTTGGGTGAACTAACCCTTTAAAAACATTGAACAACAAATGATTTATCCTCACTAAAAACACCCAATAACTGTGAACATATGTGTGTCACCATAATCATAAAGACTGTAGTTTTAACCACAACAATTAGGTGGTTAAGGTTACAGATGCTCTTTACCAGGCCTCTGATGATTTTCCCTTTTTTGGCACCCAACAAGTCACCCATTTCACACACGGCTTGCCTAAACACTGCCGAAAAGCACATATACTGCACTGATATACAAACTAGAGAATTTAAATAACAAAAAATAAATGATAATTACAATATTTGTTTTTTCACTGTAACCTACACAAAATATATTAACCCCTATAATAATGGGTGTTCACATTACTTTGTCCAACTCCTGTATTTTATTTAAAAAAATGTCACATAAGAACACCAAATCTAGTTCAGAGAAAATTAGCATTGTAGAATCTGAAGAATTGCTGGATTCAGTGCAGCAGGAAGTAGGAGAGCAGAGAACAGCAGAAGAACAGGAAGCTCAGGGTGACACTGTTAGCATCGTTATACGTGGAGTTAGTGACACTGTTATTACCGTTATACGTGGAGTTAGTGACACTGTTATTACCGTTATACGTGGAGTTAGTAATACTGTTATTACCATTATACGTGGTGTTCTGGGTGAAACTCGTGTTGGCAGCACCGTTACACAGGTTCCCCTCACAACATCTGATGACTGTAACATTACTAACCAATGCTATGGAATCACAAAAAGATTTAGAGACACAGCCTTTTACAACAACTGACTCGTTTCCGATAGTCCCTGATGAAAAGAAAGAAACAAAGGTTAGTCTAAGCTTTACTGGTCTTCTTCTTTTTTCCAACCTTCTTCCTTTTCCAGATTCTCACCTTTATCTACAAAAAGGCAGCGGTCTTCACTCCCTGAACAGTTTACTATGTTTGTGCAGTTCTGCCCATCACAAGAGAAACATTTCTTTCCATTGGGGATGTTAAAGGCATCTACAGAAAAAAGAAAAAATCTTTTATGTTATTTTCTGTACAAAATATATCTATTGAAACGCAACTCATTTAGCTGCCTGCTCCATTCTATCAATACATGGCAAACAAGACACGCTCTGCATTTTATTTCCTGATTGAATGCCCTTTGGAAGAACTTTAGTGTTGACTTTACAGAAGATCATTTAAAGAAGTAATTTGCTTAGGAAACCACAATACCTGGAGCATCTTGGACATTACACAGGTCCGTGTTACAGCAGGAAGTAGTCGTCTTTAAAATGCCTATGTTAATGGACTGATTTTGACAGTTAAGATCACAACCTTTAGTCTTCACCTCCAAAGAAATTGCACCTAACATGAATAACACAGGAAAGACAGGTTTAACTGCACGTTATTTTGATGGAAAATGTATTTATATATACACTGTGTATATGTATATATATATATATATATATATATATAGGCCTATATATATATATATATATATATATATATATATATATATATATATATATATATATATATATATATATATATGGTAAATCCAACAGCCATTTTCTGCTTGATTAGTTGCTAGTATATTGTTTAATATACAATATACTAGCATAGGCTGCTGGTCTGAAAACGAGGTATGTTCAGGTGCATTGTTTTGAGGAACTGAAATAGACTGAGCCGTTGACCAACTGAAACCTGGTCTAAAGTCAATGGCGCAATATTTTTTTTTTTTGTAATTTAAAGAGCGCGTTAGTAATGTGCGCCTATATAGGCGTGCCCATAACGTGTGTAGGCTACACTCTGCTTATTAAACACACAGGGACGCACAGCAGCACACAAACATGCCAATTATAAAAAAGAAGGATTACAATGTAACAGATTATTATCGTGTACATAAAGATATGGTGGAATCCGGCTTGTCCCGTAGATAGTCTGCTTGAGCTTTAACCTCGCGCACGAGCAGATCCGTTTGCGCTCTGGAGACGCGATAATAAAAATAATATAGCCTAACTCGAATTTTAATTTGGTAAAGTATTTAGATTGACTTGTTATTTAGATAGGCTACATTTATCAATCTAAATAACAAGTCAATCTAAATAATTTACCAAATAAAAATTCGAGTTAGGCTATATAATTTTTATTAAATTATGTAGCCTAACTTATATAGCCTAACATAGCTAAATTAAAATTATATAGCATAACTCAAATTTTAATTTGATATATATTAATTTGGTATTTAGATAGGCTTACATCTAAGTCAAAATGTCATTTAAAATTTAAGACCTCTCATAAGGTCTTTTTAGGGACTTTTTATGGCCTTAAATAAAAAAAATAAAAAAACTAATGTAAGAGTTTAAGGATCCATGGGAACCCTGAGCAAGTGACAATGAGATTTAAACAATACAAGCCAAGTGTAGGCCTACGGTATGTCATAGAAAATACCCTGTCATGCAGGAGGCAAAGAGATGACGATTCATATAGCCTACCATTACAACCCTCTATAGTATCAACTGGGGGTGCTCTTACTTTTGTTTGAGAATAAATGTCAAGTCAAGTGCGTATCAGATCATATTTTTTGTAACTTCTGGATAATAATTTCATGAAATTTCAGTGCTTAACTCCATTAATGAGAGTGGCATATTTATTCTAAATGTGTATATCAGATGTTAAACCAAGTTTAAATCATTCTGTTTACTTCATTCCACTAAATGAGTGCGTATGCACTATAAATCCCGACGTGGACATGGTAAATTGTGTTTGCACATTTCTTGCACAAGATGATACAGAGTAGATCTACTAGTGTTTAATGCTCTGTTGGGATTTAAAAGGGTTTCAGTTGTTTCTGAGTTCTCATTTCTCATTTTTAAACAAATTTTTTTTTTTACACAAATACTGCTGTTATAACAGTCTGATGGCAAAACAATTTAAAAACAGTAATTTACAAATAGAATATTCTGTGATTAAAGTTTTTTTTAATTATGTCAGCAGATGTGACAAGTTAAATTTCCACCTTTTCAGCACAGTAAATAATACCAGCCTCTCCATCAGTCAAATATAACAGTATACATTTGAATCCATCAAAATGGACTTACCATGTTTTGACACTGCTGTATAACTCGAACACTGATAAGTTTCATTGGTGCATGTTTCTACCGTTTGATTTGCACAAGTACCATTCTGACTCCTGCACTTATAACAGCTGAGAGAGTGTCCTTTAGTGATAAAACAAAGACAGTGAAAGACATCAATGATCTGCATTTGTACTTAAAAAAACATTACAAACACTATTTATCTTTTTACCTGCAGTGAAAAGAATGACCAGAAGAAAAACTGAGATTTGCAGATCCATCTTTGATGAGGAGGTGAATAAAATAACATGTTTGTTTCAGTTCTCATTTTATAGCTTATCAGAAGGGGAGGGTCTTAATGAGAAAATGAAAGTCAGACATTTCTTGAAACAGAAATATCAGCTTACATAATTTACTTGCCAGTTAATGATAAATAAAGGTTGAATAAGAAACTTTCTTTCTTCTGTAGAACACAAAAGTATATATTTTGAATAATGTCTTTGTGTTTTTTTTTCTGCATGTGTTTTTGTCCATAAAATGAAAGCCGATGAGGTTCAATGTTGTTTGGGTGTAAATCTTCTTGTGTTCTGCTGAAGAAAGAAAACCATACATACTTCAGTTTAAGAATGCTTAGCTTCAATATGAGACGCAGATAGATATGGGCCAGAACGCGCCTCCTAGCGGTCTAACCCTAACCCTACCCCAGACCTAAACCTAACCATAACCGAACAAAGCTCTGTACGTGTCATATTGACGCTAAAGGGTGCCATGTGCGTTGGATGTAGACGAAATGTCAAAAGCATCAGTATATGACGTCCTAGGATGAGAAAGCGTTGTTTAGGCAGGGCTCGACATTAACGCTTGTCTGTTTGTCTGGGACAAGTGGAATTTTTTAAATGGCAAGTGAAAGAGAATTATACCTGATTAAAACAACTAACCTGATTAAAACTTCAGTGACAAAATATAACCAGGGAAGCATCGAAACGTGAGAATGTTTTTGATTTTATTACATTCAGTGTAAACAGCGATTGATAATGGATTGTGTATTTCTGGTAACAAGGTTGCACTGTTGAGGCTCGCGCTGCCTGTCTCTTACCATTTTCCACCAAGAGTTTCAAATCAGTTCTTTGTCTTTCAACACCCAAAACACCAGCTCTGAACCAGGAAAAGTGGTTCGTAAGTAGCACTAAAACATTGCTGGTCTAGAAATAAAAACCGCTTGCGTCAGGGGCTGGGGAAGGGGTTACAGTGACCAACAAGGCAAACAGAAATTTGTGGCGGCCATTTTTTAAATAGCAGCAAAAACGATGGACGCGGTTTAGCCAAAACACAAATTACACAGATTCTACAAATTACGGCGAGCTGCACGAACACGTTGGATTCGCTGTGTTTGGATGCCGATGAGCATCAATAGTAGCCTAACGCAACGTCCGTCATGTTGATGTGTTTGGCACTACCGCGCTAGCGTTGCTGGGAAAGATTTTTTATTTTTTATATTATAACATATAATATAGTATAGACCTATAGGGAGCTGTTTTTCCAAATATTATCACGATTGCAAATGTTACATAGATTTTATAGGTCAATAAGCAAGTAGTTAATATTAAGTTACTTGTTAAGTTACTTTGATTTTTGACACAATATTGACTGTATTTGTTATATTTCACCAACAAAAATAGTTCCAAACAAAGATCACAGCAGAACTACTGCGCATTCTCAAAACAAAATTGATCTGTGTTTAGTTAGCGAATGATTTAATTATGCCGGGGGCGGTTCAGCGAAAAGAGGAGGTGTGTTCCGGCGCAAACGTTCCCTGGTGCTATTTTGCAGTTTCAGAAAACAATTCCACCACAGACCAGGAAAAACCTAGTCTAAAGTCAGCGGCGCGTTATTCAGATGCTATTTTAAGGGCGCATGCTTGGCCATAATGTATAGCGTGTGCACAACGCACATACACTTTGCTACACTCATCTACACAGACGCAGCAGTTGCCATTTTTGCAAACCATACATAATTACAAGGAAAATATTACCACACGAGGGAAATCATTGTGGTGTCCATGAAGATTTGAAAAAATAGGCATAGATCTAGCTTACACATTTAGCCAAATTATTATACGCCTGTTTAACTGAAGCTAATTTGGGTGTGTTTCTCCATCTCCAATGTCACTTCTCTGTCTTTTATGGCCCTGACGAGAACGTGGGTCTCCGTCGTTATAATAGCAATCCGCCATGGAACAAGCGCGCCTGCTCTTAAAGGGAATGTGAGATGACGCTCTGATTGGTTTATTTCACGTTACGCCCAAACCACACCTATGAGTAATGAAGCTACTTTAGACCAACCCATTTTAGATTTGCGTCGGGCGCAAGAGTCATTTATCCCACCGGTATAATAGCAACAGCGCCTGAGATCCGCCCACAAAGTTACTTGCGTTTCGCATTTGATACTTACGTTTCAGATCGTTAAAATAGGGCCCAATGACTTACTCATTAAATGACTTGCCGCCACCTACTGGCAGTTTAGTTTTATGTTTAAAAGTATCATTGCATTTTTTCCAACATTTCTTATTTGTATATTCAAAAAATTATTTAAAACTTTAATCTCATAACATTATTAATTGCGGTTGTAATTTTGCACTGTAAATTATTTAATTTGATTGGTAACAGCCCTATAGTGTCTTATTATTATAATTGAATTTATTGATCAAATGTAAGAAGTTGACATTAAAATAACACAAACATTTAATAAGGTTAAAAAATAGTCTTTATAAAGGTAAATGACACCCTGGGGTAAATAAAAAAAAAAAAAAATGCAGATTTTTAAGGCTTAATGTCGAGCCTTGCTTTAGGTAAAACCTAGGTGAGTTATTGAAAAACTTTTTTTATTTCTTGAGTGATTGAATGAAGTGATTATAAATGAAGATTGAATGCATATTTATTAACATTTCTGTAGATGGGCCAGTATTAGCCAATAGGCTTATTTCCAAATATTGTCCTTTGTCCAGTTGTTAAAAGGATACATAAATACAAACAAAATATAAACAAAAAAAGAAAAGGAAATACATTTCTATGATCTTTTTGTTTACAATGTATTGTTGCAAATACCTAAAATGACCTACACCTAAACACTGGGTGGGACATTAAACATCCTGGTTAAACACCCCAGATCCGGCCCACACCTGACTCATGTGTCTGTGTCACCTGACACCACTTGCACCACATGAAAACAACTCCCTATTTAGGTACGATTTAATCATTTAACAATCAACACTACAGTATTGATGTGCAAATAGAAGGAAAAATAATCTTGGCCTGATCACCATGTCATGTGGGATGTAACATATGTACACAGATAAATCTATTTCATCAAGTCATTTCATTATTGACCTTTATTAATTTCCTGTTCAGGCCTAGTTTTGGTGGTGATACTGGTTTGATGGTGGTCTAGCTGGTGGATCAGTAAAGCCATTCACCAGTTTAAAGCTAATGTGTTCACGTAATGATCTTAATCTAAAAGATAAACAAATAAACAGTTTGCTTTTTAAAAGGGTAGTTGATCCAAACATTTAAATAGATTTACTCAATATCATGTTTTTGCCTTTGTCGTTAACTGGCTAGTAAATTATGCAAGTCTAAATTTCTGTTCCAGGAAATATCTACTTGTATCTATTTTTTCTTTTTTTTCTTTTTCTGTTAAACATTTTTTTTTTTTTTTTTAATTAAAGACTAAATAAAGAAGTTATTGTGGTGCTAATGCTGTTTGCGTCCCGTTATAAATGTGTTTACTGTTTATTTACCTACTGATGGGGCAGGTTTTCAGGAAGGGAATAGTTGGGGGCGTGCGAGTGATAGAGAAAAAAGAAGAGTTGAATTTGGCCATTTAGGAAAAGACACTGTCTCATCTGTGTTTTGTTATTTTTGGGAAAGTTAGGACACCTCCTGATACCCGTGTTTAGGCTGTAAACATTTAGGAAATAAACTATGGCCCTTTGGGTGTTTGTGAACTGGATCTCCGTCTCTATTTCTAAGAAATTGCCGTCACACTATAAAATAAGCACTGAAACAGGCTGCAGATTAAAGATGGATCAGCAAATCTTAGCTTTTCCACCATTCATTTTTTAATTGCATCAGGTCCAAAAGTTTCTGTAACAAGAGGGAGCAAGGAAGGCAGACAGGGAGAAAAAACTAAGAACAGGATATTTAAACCAAACAGGAACTAAGCAACATGAAGGACAAGAACACAAACTAACACAGGAAACAATGAGGCTTATATACACAGAGAAAACTAGATAAACAAGAGACCGGTGCAAACTATCAGGGAGTAACGAAAGGGAAACCAAAAGAACTACAAAGGCTCAGTCCGAAAACGTATACGTTTATAAGACTTGTTGCCTCGCTGCCTTATGGAAATTACTTTGCAGGCAGCGTTTGAGCACAAAGGTCCGTCACTAAGCTAATTTCACTGACTTCTGAGGCAGTGTAACTGTTTAATGATCTACGGCAAAATAGAGTGAGCTTTGGTGATAACTAAGCAAATTTTTAATTACTACAATAATAATTTTTCATTAGAAATGACATCAGAAGTGGAAAACATTGGTCAAAAACGTACATTTACACACAAACTGACCAGAAACCTTAACTTTCAGATGGGATCTTTATTTTTCTAGCTCAACTGTCATAGAATGGGAAGCACAGGATTGTGGGATTATCAATGGCACCGAAGGATACATCTATGCTGCCTTCTATGCTGAGAAGTGCCGGTATTTCAGAAAAAGTGACAGTATGCTGAAGGTTAATGTATAGAAGTGCCTGTAATTAGGCCCAATTCAAGCACTGAATACAGATTGAAATTTAGTGTTATAATAAATTGATGGTGATGCCATTGTCACGGGTCAGGGTGTGTCACCGGTTCTTCTCTGTTGTTTGTTATGGTCCTGTCATTTTCTGCAGCCCGTGATTTGAGCAATGTGTGCACAATCACGAGCAGATCTCCCACACCTGTCGCTCATTCCCTTTACTTTATATATTCCCAGCTAGTGTACCCTCCGTTGTCAATGTATCACTATTAGTGTTGCTTGGATGTTTCATGTCTGTGCTCTCATTCATATGTTTTGCTTCTGTGACTTAACTTTTTACAATTGTGCTCAGGACCCAAAGACGAGGAGTTTGTGGCAAGGCGATTTCACTTGCTGGACTCGGGCTCGTCATCAATTGGTCATCTTGCTTTCTCGTTTCCTCTCGGTTGTCTCCTCAATATGTGTGTGTGGAAAACATTTGAGCTACCATACAGAGTCTCTACATTTTCACTGTGTTACATAGTCTGTTCAAGTTTATTCCTAAAGTTTTCTAATAATCTTTATCATGTTTATTCACTGCAATTGAGTCCACTCCATTTCTCCGAAGCCTGATAGAATCAACTGACTAAGATGGACTTATCGAATGAACTCGAGTTGCGTCGAGCCATTGCTCAACAGGGCGTTCTTTTAGGACAGCAGCAGGAAGAACTTACGGCTTCTCATCAGGCCATCTCGGAGATGTCATGTCAGCTAGCCGGGATTACTCAGCAGCTCGAACAGCTTCAGAACAACCCTCCCATGGCCCCCAATGCATCACTTATACCTGACGCTGAGGTGACCATTCCTCACTGTTCCAGACCTTGCCTTAATCCACCTGCTCCTTACTCCGGTGAGCCAAATTCATGTCGCTAATTTCTGTCGCAGTGCTCTTTCTCACTACAACCTTCCTGCTTTGTAAAGTTTTTGACCATTCATCATTGGGTACCGAGGTGGAACGAGCATCGTCGCTGTTACAGCAGTGAACTCGGTCCGTGTCGGAATATTCTATCGAGTTCCTTACAACATTCTATTGGGTTCCTCGCAGCATCCAGTGGGTGGAGTCCCAAAACACAGTGGGACCACTTTCTCCATGGATTAGCTGAACACATCAAGGACGAGATATACTTCTTTGAATTATCCCCCTCTCTCAACGAATTGGTAGACCTTGCTATTCGGGTTTCCTATCAGTTCCCAGCATCGGAGGGTCGTTTTCTCTCACAAATCCTAATGCATCTGGCTTGGGAGGTGCCACCTTACAGCATTTCGGGCATGCCTGAGGAAGAGCCCATGCAGATCGGGAGAGCCCATCTGACTGTCATGAAGCGGCGTCATCATCTCGCCAGTAACTTGTGCCTCTACTGTGGGGAGGCTGGGCACATGAATGCTGCTTGTCCCTTTAAGAAGCGGTGCTCACCTTTCGGGGACAAACACGGTGAGCGTTACTAACACACAACTGCCATCTGGTCAGCTTTGTTTGATTCTGGAGCGGTGGGTGATTTTATGGACATTGGGCTGGCTGAGCACTTGCGCATTTCAAGTTCTCTCCTGGCTGAAGCAATTTCAGCCAGAACCCTTTGTGGTACCCCTCTCACCAGGATTACTCATTCCACTAAGCTTGTCAACCTCACCATTTTGGGCAATCATGGTGAGGAGATTCGATTCCTCCTTATACACTCTCCTTCCGCTCCAGTGGTTTTGGGGCACACCTTGGTGGTTAAGCATAACCCTCACATTGACTGGGCTCTTAATTCTGTGTTGGCATGGAGCTTATTCTTTTTATCTCAGTGTTTACTTTCTGCATCATCTCCTTTAATGTCTGTTTCTGCGTTACAAGACGAACTGGTGAACTTGGCGGATGTACCGGAGGCTTACCATGACTTGAGAACAATGTTCAGTAAGTCCCGAGCTTCATCTTTCCCTCCACACCGCCCGTACGATTGTGCGATAGATTTATTGCCTGGTACATCTCCACCTGAAGGGTGCCTTTACTCACTCTCCGGTCCTGAGAGGGAGGCCATGGAGAGATACATCAGCGATTCTCTGTTGCTGGCATAATACGTCCTTCTTCCTCTCTGGCTGGGGTGCGGTTCTTCTTTGTGGGGAAGAAAGATGGGTCGTTGCATCCCTATATAGATTATCGGGGGGCTGAATGACATCAAGGTAAAGAATAACCACCCTTTGCTGTTAATGTCTTCAGCTTTTGAACTCTTGCAGGGAGTGATCATCTTTACAAAGTTGGACCTCCGCAATGCTTATCACCTGGTTCGGATTAGGTAGGGGGGCGAATGGAAGGCCACCTTTAATGCCCCCATAGGGCATTTTGAATATTTGGTTATGCCCTTCAGACTGTCTTCCTGGCGGTCTTCCAGGCACTCGTCAACGACATGCTCAGATATATGGTCGACCGGTTTGTATTTGTTTACTTCAATGACATCTTTATCTTCTCCCAGAATGAGCGCGACCATGTCCAGCAAGTCAGGTGAGAGAATTGTTTGTTTGCTGAGGTGGAGAAGTGCGAGTTTCAACCACGGTTGGTTCCTTTCTTGGGTTTCGTTCTATCGCCTGAAGGCATCTGAATGGGTCCTGCCAAGGTAAAAGCAGTTGCTGATTGGCCCACCCCAGATAGTCGTAAGGTGGTCCAGCGATTTCTGGGGTTCGCCAATTTTTACAGGCGATTCATTCAGAGTTTTAGTCAGGTCGCCCTGCCTCTGACGAATCTCACCTCCACACGAATGCATTTCTGTTGGTCGACGCAGACTCAGGAGGCTTATTTTGTGCAGAAAATAAAATAAAGAATGAAAACTTGATTTACTTCTGTAGATCCGTCTAATGATACCAATGGAAAGACATGTTTCTCTTGTGATGGGCAGAACTGCACAAACAAGATGTTCAGGGAGTGAAGACCACTGCATCATAACAGGTGAGAAGTTGGAAAAGGAAGAAGAAGATGGTTTAAGCAAAGCCACTGGAAGGCAAGCCTGAAACCTTTAGCCATAAAAGCGTAACTGTTAAAGTTAACGCTCCGGCTTTGTCGGTACGCAGGGAAGGAAACAAGAAAAGGCTAGCGAAAAGGCTGTTTTTTGAATGGATATCAATGGAGGAGAGGCTCTACTACACTGAATAAACAGTTTTTGTGAGGAAATAGCTTATAATTTAATGAATCAACAGCCTATTCGCTAATCTTCAACATGTTTTACACTAAACAATACTTTTGTTGGGATCTATATGTAGGGCTTACTTAAATGTAGGGAGTAGGGAATGTCGCGACAGGAAGGTCTCATTTACGGCATTACCAGCAACTGTGTAGTATTTGAATAATAGGCATTGAGTAATAGTGAGTGATATTGTGTAAAGAAAATGAATAATATTGATATTTTTTTTCCTTTGGATATCAGGTTTTACCAATTATAATATGACTTGAATGACTATGACTGCCATGCACTATGACACTGATATAATGCATATAATGAATAAAGAGAAAATTATTAATTTAATTATAAATATTGTATTATATTGTTGTTTAAAGAAAAATATTTAAAATAATGATGTGTTCTCTCTATGGCTTCCAGGTTTCAACAAAGGAATTAGACTTGAATTGTAATAATTTATGACTGCTGTGTTTGCCTAATAATGATCCCACAAACATTGCAGACCTACTGTACGTTTACTAGTGATATAAAACCCAATATAGAACATTTATTCACAAGACCAACGTGCTAATCCACAATAAACTTTGTGTAACGTAAACTATAACTGACTATCATAAAACTCTAAATTCTGATCACTGACGTCACTGCCATTATATGATAGGCTGAGGTGCCTCACATGATCCAAGTTAGCCTTTTTCCAATGGTAAGAGCCACAAACCCTATCATCTCCCAATACTAAGATAATATCTGGTTTAAGTGGTTATTTTTGTATTTTCTTCACTACTGGGTCTTATTTTTGATACAGTTCACTTATACAGTGCCTTGCAAAAGTATTCACCTCCCCCCCCCCTAGCAAAAAGCTAAATAATTAAATTGCATAAGTATATGGAGTATGGAGTGTACACTGGTGTGAAAATGCAAGTTTAAACATTTTTTAGCATAAGGCTGCAACAAGACAAAATGTTTGGGTTTGAGCTCCCTCTACAGGTAAAGAAGGCAAAGATGACATATTTGTCAGTGCGACTCAAGGCCACAAGAGGGCACACAGTCTTTTCCATGCAACATAGACTTTTTCCTCATTGTGTTCCACATTTATGTTTGTTAGAATGTGTCAGACAGCTAGCATCAGTAACTTCCACAATACTTTTGCCACTATAAAAAGTAATTGCATATTTGGTGACAAATTTGATATCACTATTGATATATTATATGAATGGAGGGTAATGGCCCCTCTAGCTGCTTTGAATAATTTTTTTTCAAAATAAACTTTTATCACTTCCTTCCATACAATTAATGTTGCTATATCAATATTTAATGATACTTTCTTATTAAATATAATTGTGAGCATGCACGTGACATTTATACTATATGCAACGAAGTCTATGCAATTATTATACCTATGTGTCAATAATTTCCATTTCCAAGTAAATAAGTAAATGTGTTAACACTTAGCTCACATGATTTTGTATATATATATAGTAAATGCATAGACAATTTCACTCATTTATTTACTATTGACTTTATTTATAAGAGGAAAACGGTCATCTATAATTATCATGTCATCATCACTATCTTTAAGGAGAACAGAAGCGTCCATAGAACAGAATGGCATTGGAGGGATTATGCCGGATGAAGAAAAGGAACGGGTGGTCTGCGTTAAACATCGATGGAAAGGAACGTACTGCGACGACGGCACCGGTGGCTGCAGCCGCTTCAGTTCCTTCCTCGTTGACTTCAACAAAGGCTTTATGGATCACCTTCGACAGCACCAGGTTGTTGTTGGAGGACATGCCTGAAAGATTCACCTTCTGCGAGTCAAAAACATCCTCCATTCCCATGCTGATCAGAAGACTCTTCATGTCATATTTTTCCTCCATCTTGAATCTGGGCAGAGACACTTCAACCTCTTGTTGACGCATGTTGCTGGGTTTGGTCCACTGCATGAACTTCTCGTAGGTCAGTGCCTTTTCAAGCTGGATAAGACAGTCTTGTTAATGTATGTTTAGCATAACTATTGTATAAATGTTTCTCAAAAGCATATGAACCTAACATGAATCCAAAGAACTTATGTATTTGCCATTAACCAGTAATGAAACAACACACGATATACATGCTTAACAATAAATGTTCTTTATTGGCAGCAATGGTTCCTTTAACATCCACCTTTTCATTCAACAAAAGGTTCTTTATTGTGGGAAAAGGTTCCTTAGATTTTTAACTTTACACTAAGAAGAAAAAAAAATATTTTAAGAACTGATCACAGAAAGGTTCTTTGGGGAACCAAAATGTTTTTTCTACGCTCTTAAAAATCTAAGTTCATTATTTGCATTGATGGTTCCATGAATAACCTTTAGCATTCATGGAACCTATCCATTGCACAAAAGGTTCTTTATAGTGGAAACGGTTATTATTCACAGAATATTATTCACACTAAGAAAAAAAAAATGTTTTAAAGAACCCAAAATGGCTCTTCTATTGCATCACTGCAAAAACATCCCTCTATAGAGCCCATTAAGAGTGTTTACAAGCAAAGTCTGTGCTGTCTCACCTGCTGAAGGCCAGTGGTGTCGTCTTCCATCTCGTTAGGAAGGATGATCAACATACTGAGATTCTTCCCGACATACGGCAGCTCCAGAACCTGACTGTTGATCTCTGGGATGAAGGTTAGAGGAAACTGCGCCTTTTGATTCATCATCTTCACTGGTTTAGTTTGATTCTGCCAATTATCAATGGAAACACATTATAACCTCTCATATTTCCTGACTGTTATGCACAAACAATTTAAAATATGGCAGAAAAAAACAAGAGCATGAAATCCCACCTTGTTCAGCTTAAACTGCACATCTCTGGTGGATCCCTTTGGAAATTGCTTCTCCCAGTTTCCCTTGAAGTAGATGGCGTTCACCAAAACCAGTCTCGTCATCCCATCGATGGCTCCCTGTGGCAGCAAGTCCTTGATCTTGTCTAAAATACAAATGGACATTATTCACTTTCAGCAGTGATTTGAACTGGTTGGTTTGATATTGCTACTATATAGCTCAACTCTAGAACCCATGAAGCCAAACATGGCCCTTGAAAAACATTTTCGCTGAACCTAAAGTTGCAAAAACATGAAATAACTTTTATTTGTAAGAGTGTAGAGTAAGTTTGAAATTGAGAATAAGTTTATGCTGGATTTCACCTTGTGTTTTTTTCTCCACCCATTTGTTGATGTTGACACGAGCAGCCTCTGATTTGGAGAAGTCCACCTTCTCCAGTCCGGCTTCATAGTAGCTTTTTGCGTCATTGAGGAATTTCTGAAAAATAGCAAACCGATTAAGATGCAAATGATATTAGAGTTGAGAACATTGCCAGAAACCTGTCCTTTAATAACAGATCTAGGATTATTTGAGTCTTACCTCAACAAACTGGAAGGATTGCTCTCCGTAGAGGCGGTTGGCAAGACTCAACACATACGGGACTCCTGGTTTGTTCAGATCACTCATGAACTTTTTGAAGCTAGAATGAATTTGGTCCTCAGTTTTTTGTCCAGGTACCGGCTGAGGACATTTCTGTTTGCATCAACAAAATAAATCAGCTGCATTAAAAATAGCAAGCTCAACCAAAAAAACACTACAGTATATACAGCTGTTATTACAATCATAAAGTCATGAGGTTAGTGTTTCATGTAAATATTCATTCTGAACCTTGAGTTCGGCAGGTATCTCAAACTTCTGGGTTTGTTGCGTCATGGGTTCATGTTGACCCTTGACGCCACATGCTATCTGGGGCTTCTGGGTTTGTTGATGTTGTCCTGGAGTCGCGGCGTCGGGTTTGGGAGGATTGGTAAAGCCCAAGACCTGCACAGCATTATTGTGGGTAGAATTAATAAAGATAACCTCACTATTCGGATAAATTCAACATCTATTGTGAATGCTCTGCTCAGATAGTTAAAACACTGAATATGATGCATCAAACACATCCAAGCCTCGATTTACTCCAGACACTTTGGTATCTTTATTCAATTAAAATGACACAGACTTGAGCGTTAATTCACAACTGAAACTGTAACAACCCAAACAGCCCAACCCATAATGACCATCATTTTCAGTGTCTCTGCCTTTAAGTGAAACTGCAACATGAGACTATGTTGGTCTTGTCTCTACATGCACAAATCTCATCATCACAGGAAAACTCAACAGGATTGTGTGACATTCTAAATGGAATCGAGAATCCTGGCTTGAATTCCATTTGAATGAATGCAGAACTTCAACACAACAAATTTTAATCATCTGTGTTTGATACATTCCATGTATAGAAATCTGTCCTTTTGATTAAAGGAAAAACAACTGGCTATAAAAAAAAAAACATGCATAAGTGTGAGATCACCTTAATCATCTGAGCCGCAGTGTTTCCTCTTGCACCGAGCGACACCATGGCCAGAGCCGAGGAGATGCTGACAGGAGAGAAGAACACATTTCCTGATGCGTTTCCTCCGCTGATCTTCTTGAACAGGTTGAGGGAGAACTGTGTGTTTGCTGCAGTCAAAGGCTCCATTTTCACAAGCTGAGCAAGAAATAGTAGTTTGAATAACAGCAGATTTAAAGGTGGACATGTCGTCTTCTTCATGGCACACAAACAACTTCTATTAGATCTGTTATAATCAATAAATGTTAATAATTTCTGTGTGGGTAAATTGCATGCATAAAAGTACCTCTAAAAGCATTACCTAGAGTAGTCAGCAGAAATGATGAAGTTTCCCAGCGTGTCTGAGGAGAATGAATCTGTGGTTATGGGTGTCGTTCTAATAAATGATGCCTCGCCCTAAAACGCCCAGGATTTAATCTGAATTCTGCCCTTCTGTAAGACTGAACCAGTTTCTGTAATTTATATAGCCTACTGACAAATTAAGTGACATGCTATCATTTATTTTTCAATACAGTCTGTAAACTAGTGCCTATAGCAGATCCTCACTGGTGTAGCCAATGCTGTAACGTGCACTGTTCATAGAACATAAAGTAGTAAATACAGATCGGTTGTGTTCATTTTATCTGACTGCTCTATTGTCATTGCATAGTTTTCATAAAAAGTAATCATTTCAAACTTTTTGTATCTGACTTGATTAGAAATTATGTTTAATCAAATAGTATGACCACAAGTGAACAATAAACTAAAAAACAACCAAACAAAACATTATTATGGGAAAAGTTTTGGTGGAAAGGACACCTAAACTACAGATTAATGGTATTAGAAAATTAGTAAAAATAAATGATGAAGGTATGTTTTAATGAGAGTTTTTGTCTGAAAAATAAGAGTTAAATAACAGTTTTAATGATTCCTGCTGAAGGATCCACTCTTTCCTTATTTTTATTTTTTTTCACTGGACATTAAGTGGAAACCCAACACAGAACTTCAAAAATAAGATAAAAATAAAAGGACAGAACATACATTGTAATTAACATGTAATTACGTTGGTGTTTCCCACTGTAACCCTATACAACAGATCTGCAACCCAATTTTCAGCCATGAATCACCATAAATTCATATGTCCATGGATTAAAGGATCACGAATATTAATCTCTTCAGTTTCTACAGTCACTTTCCCCACATTTAAACAGCATTTTTTTTTCTTCACAGGGTGTCATAAATAAGAATTGTGTTCTGAAGTCAAATAAATGTGAAATAAATTAAATCAAATAAACAACCGAGTCATCTTGGGTGTTTCTGTGTATAAGGTCACTTTTAGGTGTGCAAACATGGTGTTGTCATTGCTTGACAGGATATGTGCCAATAGCTTTGATTTAAAGCCAAAGAGTTCAAATTTTGACGTTACAAAACATTCTTTGTAAAGGTTTCAAGTTTTCAAGCTTTCCTTTAGTCGCGCCACTCTCCTTAGCTCTGATTGTAAAGTTTTATCAGATGACATAAACGTCATCATTCAGAGATGATGATCAGGATCAGGTTCAAACCGGCAAAGAATGATATCAAGGCTGTCAAATGTAATTCTCTGATATATGTGGAGCTTTAACTATATTGTTGGTGCCTATAAGTCAAGCCCAATCCTGCCAGTGAAAGGTTTTAATTCACACAATGTGTACACTTATGTCGGCCCTTGGGTCTGTAGGGCCCCACCTGTAAACTGTCATAGGCAATGGCCCCAGTTAGTTAGTTTAGACTACATTGTATGTTAGAAGTTTATTTGCAACTATACGTCTTCAACCAAACAATGACAGAATTGTCATGTTTGCATATACAGCTCATTTAAAGTAGTCAAGCTAGGTTTTTGGAACAACTATCTGGTTTGTAACAACATGCAAATGAAAGTTTGCATGCAGATGATTTGATTATTGGATGTTCACAGTTGCCTGGGCTGTTGTTGTGATTGGTTGATCTGGGTGCGACAGAAGGAGGATTTGGTTCCCAGGCATGAATAGCCGTGCCAGAGCCCTCTGAATAATGGAAACCAGTGAAACTCAATGCAGCACATCAAGAGCGCTTGTTCTCAGAGAGATCTGCCAGTTCTGCATGTGATGCGAGTCTCTCTCCGAAACTCAGGCTGCTTAAAAGTTACGACCGCAAAGGTTTCAAGCCTTAATCTGGTTTGCATTTAAAGAAAATGTTGCTTAAGTCACTTAAGGCATTGAAACGGTTTAAGCTCCAGGTTCACATATGTGTCTCATATTTAGTTATGTGTCAATAAATGTAAAGGCTGTGCATCTAAACAGTAAACTGAAAAGCTATAAACCGTCCTCTAGTATAACGTGATCGGCATCTGTTCCAAAGGTAAATGACACCTGAAAAGCATACATTTTTAATAATGTCTGTCTCCATATATTGCGTTGGATACTTCAGATCAGGTTAACAAGAAACAAGCTAGAGGAAACTAATGTGTCAGGTGAAATTACACAACAAACATTATCATTCTGGTAGCTGGACTCTATGCGCAGGCCCGTTTAGTAATTATGAAAGTGCAGGTCAGCGACCCGACCCCCCCTCTTCTGAAAACACACAGAGGTTGAGGGTCAACTTTAAACAACCCTCGTTTTGATCACCGCTTTCTTTTATTCAGATGTTTAATCATTTCAAATTAAAAGGGATGAATCTCACTAAAACATGTCCTGGTCACATTTTATGCCATAAAAAAATGTTAATACAAAAAAGGAGACAGAAATAAAGTATCATGCATAAAGAAAAGGGACTTTAAGGGCCATTAAGATTTTTTTTGTATCATGACATTATTTTAAAGACATAGTTTACCCCAAATTCTCTTTACTGTAAAGACATAGTTAGTTTACCCCAAATTCTCTTTACGGTAAAGTAAAAAAACCAAAAAACACTGATCTCATGAAAATGCATCTCTCAGGCATGTGATTGGCTAAGGACAAAAAAGCAGGAAAATATACTGAGACCCCGAACCCCCCCCACAATCCCCCCCCCCCCCGCCCGCCCCGCCCGCAGTGGAAATCAAAGCCAAGTGTCTAATGCACTGTGCCATCAACACCATTCAATAATAATAGTAGTAATAATAATTATAACAACAATGACAATAACTTATTTGAATTTTAAAAAATATTATCTTTTTACCAAACCTATACTGCTAAATGTGCAACATCCAACTTTTTATGACACGACAACAAATTATTTAAATTAAAAAAATTAAATATATCTTTTTACATATTTTTTTTAAACCAAACTTAAACTGCTTAATGTGCAACATCCAACTTATTATGTCATGAGTATGACACATAACAACTTATTTGGTGGATGTGTAACAGTGGGAATCAAAAGCAAGTGTCTTGTCCACTGCTCCATCACCACCTCTCTCTTTATATAGCCTACACTACACTACACATAAATAACATACAATTAAATTATGCTTATTCTAAATGTATTGTGCAGGCTAGGTTATACAAAAATATAGGCTTTTAATAATCTTTCAGTGCGCGAAACCATGATAATATGAAACGCTTCAAAACAGAGCGCACAAAGCGCGTATGCGCATCGCGGGCGCAGAATGATGTGCTCAAAGCAACATGGAGTCTCAGTGTTCAGCGCTGCACAAGTGCGCATTTAAAAGTTCACGGCACAAAGCAAAGAAATGTAGATCGCACAAATCCTAGTGTATATCTGTCCAACAGTTTATTGATCATTTGTTTCTTCACAGTTTTAAATTCCAGTTATTGTGCGTTTGATGCCGATTCATAGTCCTTGTGATGTGTGTGTGATCTAACAGGCACACGGTAGCGAGTCGTTTAAAAACAGCAACAAACTCCAACAAAATAAAGTCATTATATGCAAATCCACAGCCTTTTCTCTACAGATCAAGCATTATAATGTGAATATCATATTGGAGAGAGTTTTACCGTGCATCTTGCTGTAACCGGAAGAGGCGCGCGCGCTGTTTGAATACTGAATGGAGAATGACAGCCGCAGAGGAGGGAAACGAGTTTCCGTATACTTTATTGATGTAAATAGACTTCTGTCCCTCACATTAAGCTATGAAATAGGCTTCAGATGAATTTGTCACCCAAACTGACGTGAAAAAACGCCCGGTGTGGCCCTGTTGCGCGAGGACGGCGATTGTGGTTCCGTCCCGGGTTACCATGGTGACGGCTGTGAGATTTTTTTTTTTTTTTTTTTTTTTTTTTTTTTTTTTACAGATCTGCACGATTCACGTAGGTCACATTTTCAGGTCGGAAAATCCGGAATTCCGGATTAATCCGGAAAAATCACATCCCTGATCTCTATAGCACGCATTGTGTTTATTGTGCAATTTATACGCGAAAATGAGTTTTTACGTGCATATGATACGCAGTTTATTGCATGTAATACACACGCTCTACGCAAAACTAATTCTACCCAAACGTATAATACATACCCCACACCACTATTAAACTTACCCTAAACCTATAGAGACGCATTTAGTGTGACCGGGTTGAAAAAAACAAACAGCCTTAATGATATTTATGAAATTTTATTTATATTGTTTCATATTTATATATCATGATAAATTTGTTATACTGTCTTTAATTTGATTTAAAAAATCCTTTTATTTTAGTAAAATAATTGGTGTTATTTTAGTATTATTTATTATATGTAATTTAATGATGTGCTTTGCCAGTTTTATTATTTTATTTTTATATTTCAATTTCGAGTTAATACTGTTTTCATAATTTAAGTACTTCAACTTATTTTAGTTAGTTGCCAATTAAGGCAACATTTCTAATTTTTGATTAAGTTTTTTAATTTTAAGTTTTATTTCGGCTTTATTTCAATTAGTAAAAAACAAAATGTATGGATGCATTACAGTAATAACAATTTTGGGTAAAATATGTATTTAAAATAAAATCTGTTCTGATGCATCACAGACAGCAGGAAAAATAATAGTATAATAAAATGCAACTAACATCATGCATAGTTAGTATTGCAAAGTCTTATTAGTTTCTAAAAGTGTGGAAAAAACTCTCACCTCATCATTTGTTGGTGATGTCACTTCTGCTTTGTGTGTGTGGATTTATAAATCTGACATATTTTCTAATAAAGGTACAATAAACAGTGTTAGTGATGTTGGGTTGTCACTTGATATCCAGTGCTAAAGTCCTAAAATGAAGAAACGCTGGCTTTACAATTATGAGAATTTGAGGAGAATGTGCTTAATTGTCATAATTCTTTTGTTTTAGCTATAATCTCTTTTATTACTTTCTTTTAATTTTAGGGTGAAATAGGCTTTAACCTGGGCATGTTCACCTGTCGAGGTTTGTGTTTGTGTTTAAAACCGCACTCCTTTTTTGTTTTTTTCAAAGAACAATTATTGAATAGTCTTTTGAATAATAATAATATAATAAATAGCACATTGTCACAACCAAAGATCTGACCTTATTGGTGTCTATATATGTTCATTCTGCAGGGTTAATGTTACTCGGCCTGCTCTTCTTAAAGTAGCCAACAATGAAGGCTCAACTATTAGCGGAGCTGCTTGAAATATTCAGTAGGAAACCCACACCTGTTTCCAGGTAACCGATGCTGGGCTTCTGAGCGTGTCACAGAGTTTGTGTGTGTGTGTGTGTGTGTGTGTGTGTGTGTGTGTGTGTGTGTGTGTGTGTGTGTGTGTGTGTGTGTGTGTGTGTGTGTGTGTGTGTGTGTGTGTGTGTGTGTTTGCGTTCACCTCTGCAACTGCCCCTTTCATCTACTTCACACTGAACTCAAGGACTCGACTAGCAGCCTGAATTTTCTTTTCATTCAAAGTGTCCGCATAAAGACAATGAGGAGAAGCTTGTTTTCATTTTGCACTGAAAACTGATTGTCTTTTACAGATGGAACAGGAATATTGTTAGAGATTTAGATCTAAACTAAGGCTGGGTGGCTTAGAGATATCTTGGATTGTTTTTGTGCACATCTGAGGAGTTTTTGAAGGTGTCCGTCATGAATCCCATGTGGAAAGTCTATAAGAGTAAAGTCATGAAGACCCTCAACCCAGAGATGGACGAGGAACCGGTGGAAGAGGTACATCCCAGAACAGCAGCAGACAGGCAATATGGTGGTCAGATGTGGGTGAACATTCACTCGAAACTTATTTAGGCCTACATTCAAGATGTATTTGAATTGCATATAAAATCTCCATCCCTTTGGATCACAGCGTTTTAACATAATCAAACTAATGAACTTAATGTGATGCATATTTGTCAGTAATACATGGATGAAATGGGTAAGATTTGTGCACTCAAAAGTAATGGAACTATTTGCATCTATTTGGTTTTATTCAAATCATCATATTTGCAAAATGCATTTATTCATTTTGCTTAGAATATGTTAACTGTGAAAACAATTTAATTTATTCAGCTAAAAAGTATGAACATGGTTAAAATACGGTTAGCTACAAGCAATAGTCGATTAGTATGTTATAGAGATTGGATTTATTGAAGACCAATATAAACCTGGTTATTGTGTGTTAACACATTACAGAAATCTTACTTAAAAGTTTAGTTTCTTAAAGCTGTGTAATCCAAACGGATAGAATTTTTAAAATCTGGTATTTAGGCCTAAATATCTTTGAGTGTGTTTATTTGGCAAATCTTTATAGTAAATATAACAGCTGTTGAGCAAGGTAAACCTAAAGTAATTGCTCTGAGTGAATCGACAAACATTTAAATGAGGAAAGAACAACTAAATCCTGAGTTACAACTACCATACAGTGGCAAATATTTATGCAGTTTTTCAATGACCAATGGCGATACCGATATCTAGAAAAGCAGGATTCCCAGTGCTGGATTTATATACATAATACAATTGTATTTATAATACTTCAGCCGGTCCAGTATATCAGTCTATTGCTAGTACTGGGACTCTGAGCATGTGATCGCATGAATATGCATGAAGATGCATGAATATGCATGCATGCTATCAGTACTCAACGTTAGATTTCTCCCAACTTTACCAAAGAAATAATGTCACAAAATGTCGTAATCAAACATTTTAAGTGCATTGAGTGACATCCATATAAAATAAAATAAAAGATCGAATAAAACCCAGCTATATGAATTGCATCAATTATCAGTTTATTCTTGTGGATTCTTATTTGATTATAGACAGTTTTTTCCTCAGTTCCTGCACTATATGCACATGGCTAGAGCATGTGTTTTCAAAGCACTAATGAATGCATTTCTGAATTTGAAACATTCTTTCAAGAATCTGATCAAGGGAAACCTTTCCCCACTTTTCAAAGGCCCTGTAACGGGATCTACAGGAGTCAGTGATGGGAATAGGATGGCATTCCAGTGGTTGACTGGAGACGGATAACATACTCTAGGGTGTGTTGGACTTGTTGGCAGATTCCCAACAGTTCTCGCCTGTCTGTGAAACCTCTCGCTTACCAGTGTGAACTTGCATAGTTTCCATAGTCTGCTACAACACACAACAATGCCAACAGATTACAGCATTGTATTCAAGATAAACACCGGATGCATGCTTTTAGTTTCTTTCAGCGCTGACTCAGCGCTGACTCTTAAATGCATGATGGGAGTTGCTCCAAATTCATAACAGTAATTTAAAAGTAGATGTATTGTATTGAATGTATTGTTTGCTGGTCTTAGCTGGCCATCAGGCAGATTTCCACTGGTCAAGCTGGAGTTTGATGGTTTTTACAGGGGCAATAATCATATTATTTTACATTTTTGTTCATGCTTGCATTAAAGTCAGCATGAAACGGAAATTGCGATAATATTTTCTTCCCTATAGTGACGTATATCCTAGTGAAAGCTTTGCAAACAAGAACAAATGCTTGATTTTGTCCATTGGGAATTGGATGGTTGTGGTTTGCTATTGGTGGATCTCATGTGATTGACAGGTTGTCATCATCAGAGACGAAATGCAAGAGGGAGGGGAAGATATTTTGATTAAAGATTAGGCACATGAATTTAAAAATAATAATAATAATAAATAATAATAAGAAATAAGAAATAATAATACTGATAAATCATTTGCAACAAATACTGCAATATTCCATAAAAAAAATAAGAATAGTCAATTTTGATTTCATGGTGACTTTAAAAGGACCTTGGTATAGTTTCACCAAACACCACAATAGTTTATTCATTTATATGTAAGCACTGTAAGAAGTGGTAATTGCAATTACTACTTTAAAGAGCTATTTCTACCTTGTATTCTACCACATTATCTTTTGTTGGTATAAATCAATGTATTCAGTAATATTTATAAAAGTTTGTTTGGTGTACAAATGTTGTAATTATGTAAACCCTCTTTATCCATCATTTGTTTTTACCTCTTACTGACCATTAAGTCACATTTATTTGCTTTAAATCAGCTTTACAGGGATAACAGGAACATGGAAATAACAGGAAACAGTGTCATTTGTTCTGAACAGCAGCTCTAAAAGAAAAAGAGTCATTGTTCAGCTGAAGTCAGTTCAGTGTTGATTGAGTTCTGTTGTAAAGATCATTAATTATTAAATGAGCTCATTTCATCTTTAAAGCAGTTCTGCAGAAAACAGAGATGTCATCGTCCAGCTCATATATAGAACAGTGTCAGTACAGTCAGATCAATCATATTATTGAATATTAGTGTCCCCATTATAACTTTGTCTTTGATTAATATTTGTCTGTGAAGGTCAGTGATGCGGCTGAAGATATAATACCTATCCAGACTGATGAAGGACCCAGTGCAATGACACAGCTGGCCAAGAGAGTAAGTTTTACTGAATAAATAAAAACAAATCCACTGTAGCCTAAGAGTGTGCTTCAAACACAAGTTAATATTTGTCCACAAACATATATATATATATATATATATATATATATATATATATATATATATATATATATATATATATATATATATATATATATATATATATTTTTTTTTTTTTTTTTTTTTTATGAATTAGAGTATGTCACACTTCAGGACAGTTCATGTCCACAGCATATAGACATACTGATGTTTGTTGGTTTGAGTGTGTGAATGTGTGTATGTTCCTCCTCAGATGCAGGGAGCCGGAGCGAAAGGTTGGAAAAGTGTTTCGTCTCTATTCACCCAGGATGACGAACACCAACTTCTGGAGGCAGAGACCCAGCCGGCAGCAGATCAGTGAGTGTTACGATGATCTTGAAAAGCCTGTTTTATTCACTAATGTTCTGTATTAAAAGTGCTTGCAGCAGACAGGGAAAAATACAAGTACCATTTCACAGTTACACAAGAGCTAAAATTGGCCAAACATCTTACTTTTTTTGTGTGTGATTTATGCTACTGTTCACAAGTTGGCATGATTTGTAAAATATTTTTTCAAAGAAGTCTCTTCTGCTCACCAAGGCTGCATTTATTTGATCAAAAATACAGTGAAGGCAGTAATATTGTGAAATATTATTACAATTTAAAGTAGCTGTGTTCTATTTAAATATGTTTTAAAATGTAATTTATTCCTGTGATGCAAAGATTCATTTTCAGCATCATTCAGTGTCCTTTTAATATGCTGATTTACTGCTCAGGAAACATTTCTGATTATTATCATCCAGCAAACAATTTTGCTTTTAAAAGATTAAAGGAAAATTTGGGCTGTCAGTGAAAATTTACTAGACTTCTAACCATAGCCCAATAATAGATGCACAGGCACAGAAATGAAACCAAACATCTTGTAATCACTGTTGACTTTGCTTACATGTACATGATGGAATATCATACATCTCGCAAGTTATTTTGGCTAAGACGACATGTAAACAAATTCAAGGTTATTTTGGCTAGAAGTGTGTTACTCATAGCCGGACTATATCGGGTCTATAGTTAACCTAGTTGGTGAAATGACAGCTTATGCTTGCTGGGTAATGTTGTAAATCAGTTGCGTTATATTTTTGTAGAAACTGTGATAATTTTTTTTTCAGGATTCTTTGATGAATAGAAATTTCAAAAGAACAGCATTTATTTTTAACCTTATAAATGCCTTTACTGTCCATTTTGATTAATTTAATGCATCCTCGCTGAATAGAAGGACTCAATTTCTTTGAACAGTAGTGGTTATGTTTCTTGCAAAAACCTTTGTTTAATGACGATTCATGACGGACACCTTCAAAAACTCCTCAGATGTGCAGAAAAACAATCCAAGATATCTCTAAGCCACCCAGCCTTAGTTTAGATCTGAAATGTAATTGCGAGTTGCTATAGGCCTATGTTGTTTCCTTTATCTTCCATACAGTCCACTGGCAGTGAAGCCGGAGGAGCCTCCACGACCCAACAAGAGAAACACTGGATTCTGGGATAACTTTTCGACTAAGTGGCACCAGGCAGCTGCGATGAAGCAAGCGGAGGCCGAGGAGGCGGCAGGAGACGGCAGACAGGAGGAGGAGGAGAACGAGAGCGGGGCGAGGGCTGAAGACGTCGAACACCAGGCCGGACAGGAGGGAGATGGAGGCGCGGGGAACAGCTTCTCCAAGTACACCACACTCGGAGGAGGGAGTGAAGACACACCGGCCTTCAAGTGGAACTTTGTCACCAGCAAACTGGCTGAGCTGAAGACCAAAAGCATGGCCAAGAGCAACTAGCCAACAGTGGAAGTGGAGAACCAGAGAAGGGTTATCACAGTTCAGACCACAGGGGCCACAGTGCTTCATATGAGCCTTATCGCACAGATGTGATCGCATTTCACCCGTTTAAAAGCATCGACTGTGACCGACACTGTGGCCTCTTCTGGCCTGGACTGGTTGGCATTCGTGTGGGAACTGCCGGTTACGGGAAACTCGCTCAAACGTCTGTTATTAAAGGTGATGTGTGTAATTTTTATGTGATAAAATACTGAATCTGCAGCAGAAATTGCATGCTTCACCTTTAACAAACACTGTAAAACATCAGGAAATTATGAGAGTTAAGAACTAATATCTGAAGCATGTAGATGAACAGTTTATTTAACTTGATAAAAAAGAAAAGTTATAGCCCACGAATAAGTTAAAGTTAAGCTTATGTAACCACTATTTTCTTTTTGTCAAGTTAAATCAGTTCGCTACAAGCAAGGTTAGGCACAATAACACCCGAGAAACAATGTATAATAAATACCTTTTTTTTGTTGTTGTTGCAAATCCATGTGGCTGAGCTGAAATTACACACTTCACTTAAAAAAAACAACAACAGCACTGTAAATTGAATTATGGGAATTAAGTATCTAGCAGGGAATTATGTCATGATTACATGATTATGTAAAAAAAAAAATCCTCAGATTTATTTGCATTGATTTATGTAATAGGCATTAATCAATTCCTTACAAGTATTTGAAGATTAAACCCAATAATATAAAGTCCATCATCAAGATGAAATGTGATCTGAAAAACCCATAGAGGAACAATCTCACCTTAAGAAAAGAGTAGCATTCAAATGATTGATTTTGCTATTTTATTTAATGTATTTCATGTACAATACTTTTTTATGTATTGTATATTTAGCAATGCAATTGATAAAGTTGGGGAATCTACCATTTTAATTTTATTTTATTGGGTGAAGGTTTACAGAATATGTGTCCGGTGTAGTTTATGCAGTGTTCTGTCTGTTTCATAATGTTTCATATCTCCTGATAAGTGTATTTACACAGTATCTCAAAGGTGCTTTGTGTCTGCTGTCTGTTCAAAGTTTACTCTCACATTGATTGATTGATTGATTGATTTTTCCTGCTTTGATGTTTTATTTTATGATACAATAAAGTTCTGATGCAAAAACATGTAATGAGATTTTAATATATTTATGACTAGGTGGGTTCCCCTGCTGTTACCAGTAGTGAACGGCAGATGCCAGTGCAGGCCATAGAGACCAAAGTGTTTAATCAGATCACGAAAAGAACCGGTTCAAAAGATTCGTTCTTTTGAACCGGTTCTTTTAGTGATCTGGTTCGCTCACGAACCGAACATCACCAAAGCTTGTTGCTGAGATGGTTTAGCTATAAACAGTAAGCATGTGTTTTATTGACATAGCCTACTCACAAGGGCTGCACAGCGTCTTTTTAAAGGGCATATAACCATTTTACAGCACATTTGACCTGGTCAAACCACCTTAAAAGTCATAATAAATGTATGGGGCCTCCTTCAAACAATAACTTTGGTAAGTAAACAGAATCTTTCTATCATTTGGTTTATGACAGTGTTTCCCTAGTTTTATTGCACAAGCAATAAACACCTAGTATTTTGGTGGAAACTACGGACAGCACAATATCATTTCTCACTCCATTTGCTCATATTGTCTGAATCTGAGGCTGATGAATGCAGATCCAGAGATCCTCCTGTTTTTATTGTCTCACAGTAATATAACCCGCTCTAAGCCTGTCATAACATATGGCTCCATGCAGGATCTGGATAGTTTATGGCCTGCAGGTATGCTTTTCTCATACAGGTGTTGTGAGAAGAGTTTGCAGGCGTGCACCAATAACTCATTACAGCAGACACAGATAGAGCTAATGGCAACCGAAGTGATATGATATGAATCTGGATGGATTGACTTTCAGGTTTACTGAAATCGCCCAAATGCTGTCTGTGTTCATGGTAACACTTAAAATGTAGACCTTTGTGTCTGTAACAAATGCAGCCATGTATGTGAACAAAAACATGTGATTTTATGCATAAAATAGAACTTATAGCTAATTTGCATAGTACTTTGAAGATTTTATAATACATTATAGGCCTACAGTATATTCTGCACTGCATTTTTATAACTGAAATCAAAGAGTATTGTGTGTCTGGTAAATCTCATGAAAAGAAAATGTTGAACATTTTTGGACCATATTTTTAATGAGAATTACACACATCTGTTATGCAAAAAAAATCCTATAATATAGGCTATTATTACAATTTTAGTTGTTGTACTACATTTATGCATATTAATACAAATTATTTTTATTTGTATTACAGTATTTTTTCTGTAATAATGTAGTGGGTATGAGCATCATTAAGAATAATGCAAATAACACACACACACACACACACACACACACACAAAACCTCAATGGTAAAATGTTTGAATGCATCAAGGTAATGAGAATTTGGGAGTTAAATATGCTTAATTGTCATGAACATAATGTAATGCATGCAAAAAAATGTTTTTGTCTATGTAATGTCATCGTCATCATCATCATCATCATCATCATCATCATCATTTGTGTTTGCCTACGACTGTCATTGTATATATTAATGCACTACTATTGTAAAGCATCCTTGAGCTCTGAAAAGGCTTAAATGAAATGTATTATTATTAAAAATAACTTTTTGTTTATGCAAAATATTGAATTTATTGCAATATATGCATTTGTTATTTTTCTTTTTGATTTTACATGAAACAGGCATGCATTTCCTTCTCTTTCAGCCTAGAGTTTGTTGACGTCTCAGTCTTTTGTGAGGTAAGGCATCACCATGAGTGAAATTATAAGACAACCATATAATAAAACGCATACCAGCTCAGCCCAGACTTTAGTCATCCGCACGTAAAGCAGACAGACATGCCTGTTAGCACCTGTGGGTGACAGCGGCTCGTGACTCATCTGAGCAGGCAACAGGTCCATCTGGACGATCACCGCACAAACACATGCATATGCCTTTTACCTTTCAAACACACAGCCGCCTGAGGCCAAGTGTAGTTTCCCATGATACAGAGACACACACAGACACAAATACAATTACTACGGTGAACAAATGTTAGCTGTGACAGAGGGAAGTGTTGACCTCCTCACCTGAGCTTCTCTGATGTGGCACAATTGCCCATTTGTTATCGTTTGATGTCTGAGTGAAAGGCAACTGGACTATACTCTTTAGTGGCTTTCCTTTCAAATAAGCTGTAGCTGTGATTTTTTTCAGGGAATAGATGAACGTGGGAAGAAATATGTTGGTTATTTATGCAGCCTAGCCTGCAGGCCACAGGAGACGCTTCCTGAGAAACTCTCAGCTCCACTTTTTTGCTTGTTCATAGATTTCAAGAGATTACCGGCACTTTCATCCCCCCATATAATATACAAGCATAATGCTTACAGAAATTTTAGAAGTGTGGGGAAAATAAAATAGCCTGGAGGTGCTTATGCATATACTTTCCCATGAATCAAAAATAAATTGAGATTTTCATATTAAAAGAAAGCAAATTACAAGAGGGAAAATTGGTTCTGAGAATTAATTTTGAGCCAATTTTAAGATGATTACATGGACTAAAGGCCCGTTCACACCAAGAACCATAACTATATTACCAACAAATGATAACATTCTGTTTATTACAAGCACGTGTCGCAGTTTTGTCGTCTGTCGCTTTAAATGATCAAACTCGTTCGGAAAGAGATGCAATATAGTTTCTCTTTTCCGTTATTGTTATTGTCATACTTGTGGTGTGGACTTTTGGGATTTTTAGTACTCTATTTTTATTGTTAAAGTTATCGTCCTTGGTGCGAACGAGCCCTAAGTTATTTACATAAATGAAGAGAGGAAGCAGAAAAACAACTTGCGAAAGTGCGAATTTGCACAAACATGTCCTGGAGAAAAAAAACTCTTCTGAAGCCTCTGCTTCTCTGGAAAATGTGACCTAGATTACGTGCAAGGGAGCCGACAACGTTTCAAATTGATTTCTCTGTATGTTATTAGTCAATTTTTCTCTTATGGACGTCATGCTCAGGATGCCGCTTGAAGGGAAGTGAATGGGAATCATGGGAGGCCAGCTTTTTCCCCATGACACTCATTCACAAATCAATATTGATTTTGTTATTTGTGCATTGCCCATAAACATGAATATTGATGTGCTCTTATTTACATGTGCTCTTACATGCACGCATAGACCTGAAACATGTGAAACATGTTTGTAAACTAAAACTATAACTAAATCTAAAACTATAAAAAAATAAGTTTCAGTCATTAAAATAAAGCTGGAATAAAATTAAATTATATTAGATGGAAAAACTCAAACCTAGAAATTGAAATAGGCTAAATAATTTTGAGTTGAAGTACTAAAATTACTAAAACAAAAGTAAATTATTAAAAATTTAAAATATAAATGAAAACTATAATAGTACATAAATAATACTGGAACATGTGTACACGTGCTTAAAGCTATGAGATTTTGTGCATTGTGAATTGTTGCATTCTCTGAATTACCTGAAGGGGTGCTATAGTGAGATTGAAATTAAATTCACTTCTTCCATCTGTTTTCTTTTACAGGTCAACTACTGTGATAGCAGAACAACAGTAGAGCAGGAGAATCTTACTGATGGCATTTGCATTTTTGTGCAAAGCATGTTTAAGGCCTTACATGTGAGCAGGTACCGAAATTGTTGCATGTATTAAAGTTTGTTGTGTGTTTGTTTATTGTATTTCAGGATGAGAGTGTGTTTTTGACCCTTCTCCCCACTGCTTCAAATCCATGCTGGTGTCCATTTACTGTTTCTACAGCTGTTTGGGATGTTGTCTTTACTTTGCACCCGTGCTGCTAATATAGCTTCAGATCCCCTTCCCCCTGTTTCCTTCAATCCTCTAAGAGTCAAAATGAGATCTAGTACAGCATGAGTCTCACTATAGTGACAAGACTAGTGGCCATTTCTATAAACACCAAAGGAGGATAAAGGACAGGAAAAAACTGGGCATTGATTCCAGGGGCATTTTATTACCATTATAAGAGCAAATTTTGCTAGCCTTTTTAAATGTATGTGTAATTTTTCATATAAATTCCTTAATTTATTCAATAAATGCAGTTTATAATAAGACACTATAGTGCTGATACCAATCAAATCTTCACTGCCATTCATAAATCCTCTCCCGTGGCCTCTGTGAATTCAGACATACTTCTTTTGTCACATACAGTTTTTCGCCTATTTTAAAGCAGGGACGTATGCGATACTGGACGCAGCCATTGATTTACTCATTCAACTGATTTGTTTGATTGAGAATCATTTAGTAATGAGGCAAGTTATGAAAGGCTTATGGAATCATTGACTCACTTGATTTGCTAAAAAAACGCTGAGTGAAACGCACCTGTGTGTTGATTGGAGATGCAACTGTTCTGGGTAACACTTTATTTTACAGTGTCCATGTTACATGTTACATGTACTTGTACCATAGTAATAACAGTAAATTACATGCAACTAACCCTCAACCAAATCCTACCCTAACCCTACAGTAAGTACATGTAGTTAATTAATATTGCAGTACTTAAATCTATAATTACATTGTAACAATGACACCTTAAAATAAACTGTAACCCTGTTCTGCTGCGGCTTTGTTTGGATTTTTTTTTTTTTTTTTTTTTTTTTTTGCAAAATAGGGCAAAACATTCTAAATGTACGTCATTTAATATAAACTTTAACATTATTTACCATTGTGATGGTACCATAGTGATGATCCTAAAAGAAGGACAATGGCTTGGCATTGGATATGGCATTTGCAAACCAGACTGTCCAACCTAAAACGTGTCGGATGGCCATCCTAGACAGGACTGAAAGACTTCTTTATGCTTATATACACCGTACTTGGCAGTGCCTGGCGCTGCACAGCCTTAAGCAGAGGGAAGATCTCAACTATCTGCCTCTATTTTCACCTACCGTGATCTGCTCAGGGTCAGACATGCCCTCCTGTCCGGCCTGTCAGCAACAAGTCATTACAAACAGAGTTCCTCATGACATTCCTCCGGACATAAGCTCCCATGTGTCTGTTTGAAGAGCCAGCCTGTGCGTGTTTGCTAACTCAGCAGTGAATTAGGGTTACGTTGATATGAAAATCACCTTAGGATGTTTATTTAAAAAAGTTAGACGACAGTTCACATCTGATATACTCACTAGAAATCGCCATAATTAGCCATTTATGTCCAGGTGTCTGACAAAGCCCCCGCTCAGCGCCTCAGGTGTCGGCAGCCTGTTGTTTGTGTCGTAGATTGAGATAACAGGTCTTTTTCTCAATGTGGCTGGTATGATTGACTTAGAGCTTTTAAGTGTTTGTGGTGTTTTCCCCCACAAGGTAACTGACCCTGAAGTAATACACACAGAGCTCAGTTTAGCTGTTTAAAGGCGGCTCATTTTACTTAAATAACCCTTAGAGACCAAATGCATTCCTAAATATTTTCTCTCTTTTTCTCTAACAACATAAATTCGAACAATCATATCTCAAATGTGACATTTTAAACTGTTGAATTCTTTAAAAAACATAAAACGTAGGGATGTACTTCTGTGTCAAGCTGACCAGTTTTAAATACAAGGATGTAAATTTATGTGCTTGAACAGTTTTTATGGCCTACCTTATATAGAAACTACATTAGAAAAAACAGCAGCTTGGAAATTCATGTTTGAAGTATAGCTGTAACTTATGTTGGAGATTAAAACAAAACGTGAAGGTGTCTTCAAGAAGTAATGTTAACCTCAGAAATGGGCCAGACATCACGATTATAAATAAGCTCTATTAGTAGGCTATAATATTTCTCAGTGAACTGGTATGGGGGTTATGCCAACAAATGTAGGTATTCTGCAAAACGGGTCATTTCTGGTTCTGGTCTTTAGAGCCTTTTTACTCCAGATACCTCAAAGGAGCGAGCAAAGATCAGCATTACCAATGTCCGTCACATGTAGAGTGATATCTAAAAGTGTATTTTTTTATTATTTTTCAGCAAAGTTCTAAATCTACATGTCTATGAATGACTGTAATGCAGGTTAAAGCTATTTAAACTAAAAGAGTAGAAGAAAAAATGAACTTAATAGTGCAGGAAAACACTAACAGGATCTAGAAGTACTATGGCTTTACCATATTTTTTGTAGTTTTTTTTTTTGGCCAATCTGGCTCCTATGAAATATTTTCAGATTTTAACCTGCTGTTTATGTCATTTTAAACCCACAATATGTTACATAATTATTATTAATATTATTGTTATTAATAATTGTAATTAATAATGACTTTGCTACAATAGGCCTGTGATGGTTAAAGACAGCTGGTTCTCAGACATACACAATCATGTACATATTTCCATATAGACTATTGCCTAAGGTGTGTCGTGCAAACGATGGGTTTTTGTGAAACTAATTTCTAAAATATGAAAAAAGCAAAGCCTCATTTCTCTACAGGATATTGGTTGCAATGAATTCTTACTCAGACTGCTAATGAATTCCTGCAAGCTTGTTAGTGCCTACATATAGGCTGGATTCAAAGAACAATGTTTATATTAAAGTCTATATTTAAATGTAAGCATGCATTGACCAAGAGTGATTTTTAAAATGATGTTTCTTAAAAGTAAGCGCAATTATCATGCATGGTACTGTATGTACCTTCATTATGGAGGATGTGATGTCTTAATATACATAGGAAGATCACTAGGATCACTAAGCTGATGTCTATCTCATTATACAGGGCAAATGGACCACATTTTGAAGAGCAAGTCACCTGTTTGGCCCTGTAGCTACCACAGTTGAAAGGTAAAATCTCATTCATCATGGCCCAAATGGCACCATGACTCCATTATACAATCATAAGCATGTTCTGATTGTGATAAAGCGTGTTGCTCTAGCTGTCTGCCATCAGGGGGTTTGTTTGAAGCTCTGCGCTGTGGCGGAGGGACGTACTTCTGTGTCACGCTGACCAAGGTTAAATACAGAACCGCTCACCCCAAAAACTGTGGGCGAGGTCACACCCCAACGAGTCTTTGATGCGTCTTTTCTCATTTGAGCGCTACAGACGCTGCGAGTGCAAGCAGGGACACACATGTGCACACAAACAAACACAGATGGTCTTTTCCCTTGGAAAACATATGGACTTTTTCCAGGTCTTGGAGCTAAACTGGCTAATTCCCCCTATCTCCTGTCCATCTGATTTAACCTTTCCAGAAGTACCTGATCCCCGGAGAAAAACCCTTAAAGCGCAGCGTGACCGGCCTCTAGACTGTGGGAACTGCACTGTTGACTCTTACCCCATGAAAAACTGCTCGCAATTACAGAGAAGGACAACCAGATGTAAATTAGACGGAAGTCCAGCTGCCCATCACTGCCCAGTGCTTTATAATCAAACTCAGCAGACTTTGAGGTCAGTAGGAATGGGCGATTGCATTTATTTTCTTTTTGATCCCATTCCATGTACTATGAAAGCTGACATTGCTTTATATAATATATGGATAAAGTGTTGATACCTATTTTAAATTTAAAGTTAAATGATTTTGAAAATTGGAAATTAAATCCATTTAACATTAAAAACCCATTAAGAATATAAATTGATTATTGTAATATTGTAATGGAATCATTTTTAACAATAATTATAGATCATGGTCAGTCCTTTAACTTCATATCATAAGATTCAAATTTGAAGCTTGATATGCACAAATTGTCATGCTTAATAAATAAAACAACATTACAATTCTTTCTGTTTAACAGTATCATAAGTACACTATCTGTTTTTTGTGAAAGAAATTAGCACTTTTTATTCATTAAGTACACATTAAATTGATCAAAAGTGACAGTTAAAACATTTATAATGTTGCAAAATATTTTTATCTCAAATAAAGGCTGTTCTTTTGAACTTTGAACAGCATATTTATTAGAATGATTTCTGAAGGATCATGTGACACTGAAGACTGGAGTAATGGCAGGGATGTTTGGGATGTTCATTTTTGACCAACAACCGACGCTCGTTATGTGATCATTAACAGTTAGCCGACAAAATTATGTTAAATTACAATTAATTTAGAATGGATACGTCATACGTGTCTGTGACCCATAATAAATAAATTAGTTTTGTTCAGTTTTACATGCACAAATAGCAGTTTAAAGGGTTAGTTCACCCAAAAATGAAAATTCTGTCAGCAATTACTCCCCCTCATGTTGTTCCAACCCCGTAAGACTTTCGTTCATCTCCGGAACACAAATTAAGATCTGTTTGATGAAATCTGAGAGCTGTCTCACTCCTCCATAGGCTAATATGTAATCGATATCTGCCATCCCAGAAAAGTTAGTAAAGACATTGTTAAAATAGTCCAAGTGGCTCAAGTGTACAATGTTACACTTGATGTAACGTTCTGATGTACAATGATTCTGATTTCACTTTTCTAACTTTAGTTAGTGTGTAATGTTGCTGTTTGATCATAAACAACATCTGCAAAGTTACAATGCTCAAAGTTCAAAGCAAAGGGAGATATTTGCTTTTAAAGAAATTGTTTTTTAAGGACTACAACAAACGGCTGGTAGAGACTACACAACATTCCTCCTGGGTTAGTGACATCACCAACCCTAGAATTTACATAAACCCCGCCCCCGGAACAAGATTTATAGATTATCATGACAGAATATGCTAATCAATGACTAGAAGATAACTCTACATCAGCTACATAAATTCATCAACTAACCATTCAGAAATGTCCTGTTGCTTCTACATGTTGTCACTTCTTCTTGAGTCTCTCCATCATTGTCTGACTCCGGTTTGAACATAAAAGGCTAAAAGTGTTTGAAATGTTCAGTGCATGTGTGTGTGAGGTAAAAGAACACGAGCTGTTGAAGCTCCGCCCCCTGTGCCGGGAGCAGCAACTCATTTGCATTTAAAGGGACAGACACAAAACGGTGCGTTTTTGCTCACCCTCAAAAAGTGACAACTTTTGAGCTAAAACTTCACATACACACTCTGGGGACATCAAAGACTTATTTTACATCTTGTGAAAAGGGCATTATCCCACCCCTTTAAGTTTTTTCCGCTATTATAATGAGACAAAATCATTTGGCATTGTGTTTGAATTGTAGACCCACTACTACAGTCCAGTTTCAGTAATATGCGTGTCCTGGAAATATGAAGCCTCAGGTGCCGCTTCACTCGCTGTCTCCTCGTGGAAAGGTGAAGTTGGCTCTTTTTCTCCTTCTTGTTTAAGCGTTATATTGAACTTTAACGCTTGCCATTGTCACCGCATGTTAATGAACTCTCACGCTCAAAGAAAATCTTTGCTACATCATGTTAATCAAACCAATACGTTTGAAAACAGCCGTTGCATTTTACCGTGCAGCATTGGTGAGACATGTAAATGATGCCTCGGCCCTCAGGCCCCCTCGTGACTGCACTACTGGCCTGAAAACTCTTTTACCAAGATGCCTTTTGAATCACTATTATCATACATGAAACATTTGCACATATGTTTTGAGGACAAAAATTAAATCTGACTTGAAACAGTTTGGAAAAGAAGAAGGCATGGCATTTGAAATAATGTGTTCATGGTTCAGTACACTTGAAAACGTATGTTACATTGAACATGGCACAGCTGTTGGCCTGATGTTCCTCCTGGTTTGCCTCAGTGTAATTCGATCACTTCACTGGAGTCTCTAAATCCCCACCGCCGGCAGCGCTCGATCACAGACCTGCACGTTCATCTATCTGGTAGCAGAGATCATTCATTTTTTACAATCAGGCATCATATTGATTTACACAAAACATGGAACACAGTAATGTGATGGATTTACTTATAATGACATTTCCTTGTTAATTTGTATGGAGAGCTTATACACAAACTTTAACAAGATGGCAGTGGGTCGCTTGTACAGAGACGTTAAGCATCACGTTACTGTCGAGACCTTTTACCCTCAATAACATGAGAGAGTGTATCTTACTCACTGTAGACTCTCCAACACGTCTTTGCTCTCGTCCACATTCACACAGCGCGAAACTCTCCTTATAACTTATGCTAACACCATTATTGCTTTTGGTGTTTGAGCCTCTGCAGCATGTTGTAAATGTGTCTTTTTGAGCAACATTTGTAGAAATATATATTTATATATGATATAAATATTACTAATATTAAAATGAAAATAGAATAACAATTTAATTATATTATTAATAAAATATACTATTATTTAGTCAATGTCAGATTTAATAAATACATCTGAGATAGATAGATAGATAGATAGATAGATTTTACTACAGTGAGACTGAGGGTTAAAGCCAACCAGCTAAATAAAATGAATGAACGAATTAATGAATGAATTTTTATTCACATATTTTATTATAAATATTCTAACGTTGTGAGCTGCAAAACTTAAATAGAAAAAAAAGGCCAACTTCTGTCATGTTTTCCTGTGCTTTTCTACAAAACACTTTCTGACCTTCATTCTCAGGTCCTGATGTCAGGAGGTCATAAAAAGAGTCGTAATTCACATGCCATGTTCCCACAGAGCCCCTCTCTCTCTCTCTCTCTCTCTCTCTCTCTCTCTCTCTCTCTCTCTCTCTCTCTCTGACCCCACAGAAGGGAGGTTACGCCTGAGAGACTGAAGTGAAAAGGCCTGTCCTCTGATTTATGACCTTCTGCTGCCATCGGATCTTCTCCTGCACCGAGATGGTTTTTTGTGAAGCACCGAAACAGACCCTCCCAGAAACCCCCAAGAGTTTTAGGTTTCCAAAGCCCATCGAAGTAAGTTGTGAAGCTTTCACACACGTGCAACGATTGCCATGATTTTGGGAACTTAATTTAACACTGATAAACAATTTGAATATGGCCATTTTAAATTACAAAATTTTAGGCTAAAATACACTATACTGTTATCAAAGATTTTAAATAAATGCTGTTCTTTTGAACTTTGTATTCATCAAAGAATCTTGAAAAACAAAAAATATTACAGTTTCTTCAAAAATATGAAGCAGCACAGCTGTTTTCAACATTGATAATGATAAGAAATGTTTGTTGAGCAGCAAATCATCATATTACAATGATTTCTGAAGGATCATGTGACATGTGAAATTCAGCTTTGATCACAGGAATAAATTACATTTTAAAATATATCCACATAGAAACCAGCTATTTTCAAATGGTAATAATATTTCACAATATTGTTGTTTTTACTATATATGTGATGAAATAAATGCAAGCTTGGTGAACATAAGAGACCTCTTTCAAAATACATTTTAAAATCTAACCAATCCCACATTTTTGAATGGTAGTAGTGTATATAAATAGAAAGCAGTGCCATTTATTTAGTTCTTATGAAAGTCTGTGGAAAGTCAATACTATAATGTGTCCAAAACAATATAATGTCACTCGTGGTTCCTGTCTGAGGATGTTTTCTCTATAAAATGCCTATTTTTAGGTTCAAACTATGTTTCTTTGGCAGGTGCATGTCTGTATTTCTTCCTGTTGTAATTCTGTGCGCTGTTTGGCTTTGTTATTTTACTCCTCCATCCTTCCACCACAACACCATTATCATGCATTATTTTCATCTGGATTATTTTAGTTGTCTTCTGTTGAAGTCCGACTGCAGTCGTCGTCATGTTGTGTGGTGTTTATGCCGAAGGAGGGACGGATCATTCTGGCCCGTTCTCCGTCCTGACTCATGCACGGCACTGGCAGATTGGAGCTGCTGGCCCAGAAGAATTAGGCCAGATTTGCCACACTTCACAACCCCAGCCGGGCCTGATGCACATTCCCTCCAAATGCACGAGGGCGATTGTGAACAGAGTCTCATTATACCACCGTGGCACAATGCGAGTGGAAATCTTGGCACGCTCCTTCCTTACAAACCCAAAAGCCTTTTCAGACAGAGTTCAGATGTGTGTAGTGCTCTTCGTCTGATGAATGCTTTGTAGGCTTCTCAGACTGTGTAATTGTGCTTTTACAGTGCTTACAAGACCACCCACGACACCACAGCATCAAGACTCAAACCTAAACTTACCCAAAACCTGATCACTGTTTTTCTGCTGCATGCACTGCACAGGTGCTGATTCCTTTAGGAAATGCAAATCTACATTTTCATCTCCTTTAGTTTACTGAGGGAAACACATTTCTTCTGCCTTTGCTTTCTTCTGCTTTTAAACATGCAACATGAATGTGTGTCAGCTGTGTGCACTACAGTATAAGCATTACTTTTTCATCAGGAAGTTTTTCATCCTTCAGGCGTATTTGAGCAAAACAAACTGAATTTGCAAGATAAACTTGGGGAGTTTTGTACTCTTTATTGTAATTATTTTATTTTATTGTTAATATATGAGTACAAATAACATTATTTTTCTCCATCTTTTTCTAGTTTTTTTGTTTGTTTGTTTGCATTTGCATATAAAATCATTAAAATGAAGCAATGATTTATGCTTTTGTTGATGCCACAAGTCAGTATGTTTTCAATTTGTATATATTTTTATATTTTGCAATAAACACCAAATATATTGTTACTTAATTATATAAAATAGTCTTATATTGTACTAATAGATTGATGGATAGATAGACAGACAGATATATAGATATAGATAGATAAACAGATATACACTCACCTAAAGGATTATTAGGAACACCTGTTCAATTTCTCATTAATGCAATTATCTAATCAACCAATCACATGGCAGTTGCTTCAATGCATTTAGGGGTGTGGTCCTGGTCAAGACAATCTCCTGAACTCCAAACTGAATGTCAGAATGGGAAAGAAAGGTGTGGTTTTGAGGTTTTGAGCGTGGCATGGTTGTTGGTGCCAGACGGGCCGGTCTGAGTATTTCACAATCTGCTCAGTTACTGGGATTTTCACGCACAACCATTTCTAGGGTTTACAAAGAATGGTGTGAAAAGGGAAAAACATCCAGTATGCGGCAGTCCTGTGGGCGAAAATGCCTTGTTGATGCTAGAGGTCAGAGGAGAATGGGCCGACTGATTCAAGCTGATAGAAGAGCAACTTTGACTGAAATAACCACTCGTTACAACCGAGGTATGCAGCAAAGCATTTGTGAAGCCACAACACGCACAACCTTGAGGCGGATGGGCTACAACAGCAGAAGACCCCACCGGGTACCACTCGACCACTCAAATATTGCCTGGTCTGATGAGTTTCGATTTCTGTTGAGACATTCAGATGGTAGAGTCAGAATTTGGCGTAAACAGAATGAGAACATGGATCCATCATTCCTTGCTACCACTGTGCAGGCTGGTGGTGGTGGTGTAATGGTGTGGGGGATGTTTTCTTGGCACACTTTAGGCCCCTTAGTGCCAATTGGGCATCGTTTAAATGCCACGGCCTACCTGAGCATTGTTTCTGACCATGTCCATCCCTTTATGACCACCATGTACCCATCCTCTGATGGCTACTTCCAGCAGGATAATGCACCATGTCACAAAGCTTGAATCATTTCAAATTGGTTTCTTGAACATGACAATGAGTTCACTATACTAAAATGGCCCCCATAGTCACTAGATCTCAACCAAATAGAGCATCTTTGGGATGTGGTGGAACGGGAGCTTCGTGCCCTGGATGTGCATCCCACAAATCTCCATCAACTGCAAGATGCTATCCTATCAATATGGGCCAACATTTCTAAAGAATGCTTTCAGCACCTTGTTGAATCAATGCCACATAGAATTAAGACAGTTCTGAAGACGAAAGGAGGTCAAACACAGTATTAGTATGGTGTTCCTAATAATCCTTTAGGTGAGTGTATGTAGATAGACAGATATATAGATAGACAGACAGACAGATATATAAGATAGACAGACAGATATATTGATATAGATAGACAGATATATAGACAGACAGACAGATATATAAGATAGATAGATATATTGATATAGATTGACAGATATATAGATAAACAGACAGATATATAGATATAGATAGACAGATATACAAAGTTCTGGCATGAAACTCTTGATAGCGCAGGCTAATAGGTCCTTTTACTCACCTGTTCATAATCACATGATTCTCTATAGGGCGCATCTGATTGGTTCCTGCCGTATCAGTAGCCAATGAGCTCTTTGCTCAACCTTTAAATACTTGGGTATCATTTGCCTTAGCAGTGCAACACACTATTAGAAACCCTCCACCTTCCCCTGCTCCACCTGTACCTAGACAGACAGACAGACAGACTCACTCAGTATAAAAAGAAGCGTTGAGTCAATCTGTTGTGGCTAAAATGCACCGCTGACATCACACACTTAGAGATAATGTTGGAGGACCGAGACAAGGATTGCAAACATGATCTCTCGACCCGTCCCGTCCCCCGCAGCAGCCGCCCGAGGGTCATGTCTGTGTACGAGGGAGGAGAGGAGCTGTTTGATAACCAAACGTGTTAAAAAAACTATATGGACAGGACCAAAAACAGGATGCACAGCAGGCTAGAGTGTTTGGATGTCAGGAAGACGACTGCTGTTTCATTCACATGTGAATCTGACGGAAGAGAGGAAAGAGAGAGAGGTGGGGTGGAAGAGGGTAACCTGATCAGCCCGGCAAAACAGAAGAGTTATTTTTGTAGGTTTTAACCCTCAGAATCTCAACACAGATGATGTATGTTTATTCAATGCCCTTAAAAGTGTTTTTTTAAGAAGCTTACAGTTGTGCTTCTTACAATTTAAATCTTGCAACAGTGATTCTGAGGGTTAAAATCAACATAAAAATGGACTTCTACACATTCCTGGTCTTACTATGCACAATTTATTGATGTATTTTATATAATAATAATTAATAATAATAATAAAAATTGTCTTCAAAATCTTTCATTTTAATGCTAAAATTGCACCATCTCTGAAATGACTTTTCTTTTTGGATGTAGTCATCAAGCTCTTTTAGTTCTCAGCTCATCCCCTCCAACCACCATTTTGAGTCCATTTTGATAACGACCACTTTTGACCGTCCAATCAAATCCTGTTGGAAAAAAAAACTAAACAAGTCTCGCCCTACATTTTTCACACTGAATATCCTGTTTTACTTGGAAATGTCACATTATGTAAGTAAATTGGGTTGCAAAGAGGGTTTTTTTTCCCCCAAGTTGATGTGGTGCATTGGTGCATTTGACTGAAATGCTTTACTTGTTGTGTGAATGCTTTCAGAATAACAGGCACTTGAGATTCAGTGAGAAATGAGCTGTGTGCTGGAAAGAGACAAGAAAATGGCAGGATTTGACTGAGGTGAGACTCAAATGAGGAGCGGTTCAAAATTATGTAGATTTAATGTGACCCATTTTGCCTAAAAGTTGTTTAGCAACTGAGTGTTTTTAACAACATTGAAGACTAGAAAGAAATCTAAGACTGACAAGTGTGTAATCATCAGCTCTGTACTGGCATGCAGCTCTCACTTTGATTTATAGCATTAGACATTTGGACCGTGCAATCATTTTTATTTCCACTGACATCATCTTCAGGGTTTCCTCACCTTACACACTCATCTGGTGTGGGAAATATGACACAACCCATGCAGGCTTTTGTCTGTGATACTGAATAATGATTTAAAATATTAATCTTACAGACTGCACTTACCAAGAGCAATTTCTATATACACTACCATTCAAAAGTCTGAGGTCAATAAGATTTCTTTTTTTTTTAAAGAAATTCATATTTCTATTTTAAAATGATCAAAAAG
This sequence comes from Vimba vimba, assembly GCA_022828995.1. Taxonomy (NCBI): domain Eukaryota; kingdom Metazoa; phylum Chordata; class Actinopteri; order Cypriniformes; family Leuciscidae; genus Vimba; species Vimba vimba. The sequence continues at coordinate 35,441,972 of CM040830.1, read as the reverse complement.
CGACAGTAAAAAATGTTATGTTACAAAAAAAGAAAAAATATATTCAATTATGTTCTTTAGAAACGCCTATTCAGAGATTTTTTTTTATCACGGTGCTCAAAAATATATACATTTTCAGCATTGATAATAAGAAATGTTTCTTGAGCAGCAAATCATCATATTATAATGATTTCTTTAGGATCATGTGACACTGAAGACTGGAGTAATGATGCTGCTTAAATTCAATTTTGATCGCAGAAATAAATAAAATTTTAAAACATATTCAAATAAAACAAAGTTATTTTAAATAGTAATAATATTTTACAATATTACTGTTTTACTGTATTTTTGATGCAGCCTTGATAAGCATAAGAGTGTACTTAAAAACAAACATTCATATTTTATGTAGACATTGGAAATCTATCTTAAAATTCCCAGATATTTCCATGTTTACCCACTATACAACATAATTATCAAACACAAAACACAACCAGCTACAGTCATTCAGAAATAGGACTTTATTTGAATTTGATCTGTAATATCTCTTTAGGTTGAAATCTAAATTCTTATTTATAGACACATATACAAACTTACATGGAGTGTAAACATACATGCAAGAGAGAGATTTCGGGTGCTCGGGAGCACTGAATGCATCTTGGACGTTGGGGATGAAAAAGTGTAGGAATTCTGAAAGGAAAGATCACAGTTGTTTTTCTGCCGGCCGCAGTCTGACCTGTGCATGCCGCAGCGGACCTTTGCTTCATTTATCAGTGGGTTTCATAGAGACTGATTCATTACCACAAAGGAGAATCAGTGTCTGATTGATGTTTAGATGGGGAGGCGTGTTCAAAGGTCTCCTTCAATATGAGAACACATCAGCTTCTCCCACACTGGGAGGGAAAGTCCGCCCGTCTGATCTCTTGCTGTCATGTCTTCCTCTGCTTTGCTAAAATTGAACTTTACTGAACTTTTGTGAGTTTAACACCAAATCAGCGTAACCAAGTGCATATTGAAGACTGCATTGCCACAGGAACGGTCATTTGCATTAAAAATATGCTTTTCCTTGAGTCAAATGTGCAACCAACCATGATTTATCATCACAGTAATCAAAGTAACACTAATATTTACCAAACACGGGAATGAAATTGAGCAATTTAGGGGCAAAATAATGGCCGTTCAAAACCCTAGTGAGCTGCTTATCTAGTGAGATTGCCTTTTATTTTAGGTCTCCCTTAATAATGAATATTTGGAGCTACCTTGCTGTTTAGAGCAAAAAGACAATGCTTTGTAAAAAGAGTTTTTGCAAAAAATCTAGTTACCGCAACATGCATCCTTCCCAAATAGGGCAATTGCATTTGAATTAGAATGGGGGAAATCTAATCTAATCTAAATATATAGTGTTCTGTACTGAACATTATTGATAAAAAAATATGCCATTTCACCCAGTATTTACTAACTCTTTAGATTAGCAACATGTTGATGTCAAACTCTGTGAGCATGATTCTCTCTAAGCAGCTCGATAAGGTTTGGAAACATATCGTACATCAGTTCACAGCACATTTCTTTGGCATTAGTTAATGAAACTCAAAATCAGGTTGTTTTTAAGGCCCTGCATATTTATTTGCACACACTCAGACAGTGTTAAAAAAGCGTATCATAGCAGTATATATAGCTCTCGTTCCGTTTCTCTTTCTCCAAATCAGTGCATTAATATCCCCACAGGGGTGCTCTGTGTGTTTGTTCCAACGCCTGCGTTAAAGGAAAAAAGGCAACACAGAAACTAAACTGGGACATTTGGGAAATGAGGTACACATGGTTCATTTAACACTCATGCATTGGGTTTCCCAGCCCCAGAAAAAAGCTTAGTGGTTTTCAATGTTAAATTATTCATCAGATGACATGTTCTTTAAGTTACGCTCAACAAATAATTGTTTCTGAACTGAAGTAACAGGACGGACTCATGTCTTTCTATATACAGAGAACAAGAGATGACACCACTATTGCCCCTATACCCTTATACAGTGCACTAAAAGATCAGAAACCATAGTGTTCATTATTGAGTGTACTCATTCAATCCCATAATGCACTGCAATAAGTGTACAACCGATATACACTCAACAGCTAGAGAATAGCCATGCAATGTGAGAGTGAGAGTCTTGCCAGAAGTTGGCGTCAACAGCAAAATTCATTTACTTGTTTTCATTTAATCCCTTTAAGTGGACTATATTTGTAAACTATGTATGGAATAGTGAATGAAGGGTATAAGGGGGTGATTTCGGACATAGCCACAGTGTAAGTCGTGACAAGAAGTGTCGGTTTGCAGCTTCATGTGTGACTGACACAAAGTAATATAAATGTTCTCATAATGGCTGTGAAAAGCAAAACAAATCTCTTAAATACAAATGTCCCACATGAAATAAATACAGCACAGTTTTCCGTATTGGAACACGGCTCCAAAAAAGTTTCAGTTCAGTTCCCGTGATAATCAAACAGTAGACTCTTTAGGACCCTCTTGGGCCGCGTTCCTGCAGCCGTAGAGCCACTTTATGACCCGTGCATTTCTCTCAATAATTGAGACACCTGTAGGGATCTGCTCGGCCAGTTCCTCCTGGAAAAGCCCTTCCCCGGAGTGTCGGGAAAACTCACTGGGCTCCGAGCCTCCGCCTCCGACGCTCCTCAGTAGCAGCGAGAGCGTGTCGATTGAACTGGCCCCTTTTAGAAAGTTCTCCGGTCCGAGCCTCTCCACCAAATCGAAGTCCAATCCACAGTAGTCGAAGAAGCGTTCCTGCTCGGACATGGCTAGCGAGCAGCGTAGTCGTAATTCTGACTTGGACCGTTTCAAATCGGCCCGTATCCGAGGAATGACGGGCTTCCATGGATCCATGTCGTTATTGTTGGAGTTGCCCATGCTGTTTCGTATACTGTTGATCTTAGATAGCTTCTCTTGAAAACCAGAGTTGTTGTCTTGTGTCTCGGGCGTCGAGTGCTCTTGCTCAGATTTGCTCGATCGTCTGGTCTCGTTTCCACCGTCGACAGTGACTTTGTCATTGGACCAGGACATTCGCGAATCCCCGTCTCGAGAGGAAGATGCCTTCTCCTCATTTATCACCAATTTTTGAGCCTCGTTCCGGCTGTTCTTTTCACGCATGGATCCCTGGAAGAGCCGTCGCACGAAACTGTAGCCCTTGACCTCCACATTGGTGTTGCCGTTTTCGCCACCACTGCTAGGACTCCTGCACTCTTTCTTCTGTCTGTAAATGACCAGGGAGTCGGGACGCAGCATGCGCTTGCCGTTACTCCTGCGCATTATTGGAGCGCTATGTGGGGCGACTAATGGAGCAATGATTGGCGTTCTTGGGGAAGGTACAGGAGGCTTATTTGCATTGTTGCGATTGTTAGTTTCCACATCAGTTTCATTCTGACAGTTCTCTTTCCTGGAGTCATCCTCATTTTCATCCCTCACGAACTGCGGTGCGGAGAAAGGCGCCATTGGATTTCGAGGTGGGAGAACGGGAGATGAAGGAGTGGACACAGTGAAGTTTCGACGGGGCACCGGTGGAGGGGTTGCACAGGGCACTAATACGGGCTCCTGCTTGGTGTTTATGACCTGTTGACTCTTGACGTACTTCGCCTTGTCTGCTTCCAGCCGCTCTACAGCGCTAATGGACCGACCCCTGCTTCCGGCATCCATCTGCCTGCGAAGGTAATCAGGCCCCTTGTTTAGGAGCCGCAGCGGAGAAGGTGAACCAACGGGAGTTAAGGGCTTCATTTTAGAGTTCTGGAAAAATGCATCCAAACAGAAAGGACAAAGCAATTGCTTTGCCCTACAAAGAGAAGGAAACCCTCTTGGAAACTACACTTTCAATGCTTCTTCAAGATCTGACGTGTCTCAGAATGGTAGCAGGATTTTTATCCATTTATAGGATCCCTATGAATGTAGATTTTTCGGCATTTTGAAAATCTGAGAGGTTTAAGCGACAGAGTTGGCTGTTGGGCTTTGCTATATTTAGTCTCTTTACTGGGCGCTTTTGGGAAAGGGACAAATCTCCATGCAGTATTTACACAGGCATTGGCATGAGGAAATCCTTTTTCTGCAATCCAAAATCTCAAATCCCAAATGAGATGTTCCCTTCACCACAGAGTATCAGAAATAGCCGTCGATGTTCGCTTTCCCCCTCTTGTTTGGTCCTTTTTAACTTCCTCTCTTCTGTTGATCTTTTCAGAAAAGGTCGTCTTGGGGGAAGAGAGCTAATGAGCTTGATTATTTGCTTTTTGATAGCCGTCTAAGGTCTTTGGGTTGGGCTCCTATTGTCCTGCGACGTTACGGTTGGGTTGACCTATACAGCTGGCACTGGGGCACTTCAGAATTTGATAGACAGAGGTCCTGTGCTTCTCCCTCTATACCTGGAGCCCTGTGAAAACAAAAACGGTTGAGACACAGTTCAGTCTTTTTAGCATTTCTCAAGGGAGATCTTATCTCCCAAGGCGTAGGCCATATGGCAGTGTGGATAGAAGTCCCTGTAGCTTTTTGTGATCCGGTGCAGTTGGCAGAAATGCATGTCTGGGGTCACAGGCAGTGCCATTAGCTCATGCATGGACTGAGTTGACATCCCAGTGCTTGAACTAGTCCTAAATAACCGTTCACTCGTACAAATGTGCTGTCCTGCTCTGAATGAATATGCATAATGCATGAACTACACAGTGAAGTCTGGATTGACATTATAATTTTGCTAGTGGAATTTTACCCTCAGATGCATTTAGAAAGTCTATTAAAGGAAACTGTGACCATGTGCATACAGACTGCAGAGGTAATGGCCTTCACCATCAGCATTAGCTTAACCCACATGCCACATTTGCATTCCTTAAGGGCTTTGCTAAATAATGCATGACTGCGTCCATATTTTGTAGACCCCAAATTTCCTTTAAAGACGTAGTGGGACCATTTACTATATTTAATTTTGAACACACTGCAGTGGCTTTTACAACTCTACAAAACTCTGCATGGTTTTACTGCTTACTAATAGAACAGCAGAATATGATTGCAAAGCAAGAATTTTAGCTTAAAACAATTTTGATTGCATGGTTGGTTCTGAAAGGGAAGACATTCAAAACATGATGCATCAAAGTGCTATTTTTGTACACCCTTGAAGGAAAAAAAAACTGAATTTTCAAGTGAATATGCCCTTGTGACCTAGTAAACGGGAAGAACTGCAGAACTCTCTTTGTTTGCCAGTTTCACTATGAAGAGTAGTCATTTACTGCAACTAAAAACAGGTGTGCACTGTTAAATTGCGAGCTCTATTTTTTCAGTATTCAGACTTAGTGAGAAAAAAAAAAAAGGAAATCCACTACAAAGACAAAATTCTGAAGGAGAAAAAATCCCTAAGATAAAAGAAAGCTCATGCACTTAAGATGACTTTCTACCCAATAAATATAGCACCTCTCATGTACCTCGAACTCCCCCCCCCCCCCCCCCCCCCCCCCCGAAGCCCTTCGCTATAAATCCAGTCAAAAGGGGAACTGCAACATTTTCCAGATGTCAGACAGTCCCGGGAAAAGCGGCCATTGTTTGGGAAAGTTCCGGGAAAGAATTCTGAACAGGTGTTGAGCATGAGATGGATCTGGATTCAGGGACTTTCAGAAAGTGTTGAGCAACAGGGTGTCCAAACCCAGAAATCGGCACTTGTTTAGCCAGTTGGGCTGAGAAATACGGCTACAACAGCCTCAATATTTTTCACCCTTTTGATTTTAAGATATTTAAATATATGTTTGCTCTGAAATGGCTTAAAACAGATTTTATTAGATGAACCATCAGTCAATAGACACAAAATGTTTAACACAAAAAAGGTTTTACAAAAACCTAAACTAACTTTTCATTTATATGCAATGCAAAATAATAAACAGCAATATCTTCAATTTTATATATACATTATATATATATGACATATGTATATAAAACATCCTAATACTGTGACAACAGGGCACATTTTTAAGTGTTGATTCAAATGAATCACTGAAACAAAGTTTTGAAGTAAATCATTAAAACAGACATTTTAACCAATTCATGGAAATTAATATTACTTACTAACTTTATTGTTCTTGCTATGAGACACAATTAAAACATGTCTTAAAACTCACACTTACAAGCCAAAAGATTGTGAGATACATTGTGAATATTAGATATGATGCTCAGCCCATTGTGAGTTGCGCATGATTAATCATCAGAATAACCCGTCAGGTTCATGTAATTGAAATATGGTGCACATGCACAAACTACCACACAGCAGTGTGTTTCTTAACTATCACACACTATTATTAGTCGTATCTACATCACTCTGCACTCAAGGCCATTATTGGCTTGTAGATGCATTACATCATTAATATAGATCTTTCCAAACCAGCGTTAAAGCTATTTGAATGCTGGATCGTCGTGTTTAGGATGGAAACGGGGCTAATGATAGCCGAGCAGAGGCTTAAATTAAAACATGCTCTGAGAGATTTACTGACTGATAGAATAAATCACTGGGAAATTCTCCTTCAGGCACCAAACATCCCCAAAACAGGGCCTAACAATGCACTTATTATAACAAAACTCTTAATATGTAGGTTCAGCGAGTCATGTGAGCTGATTCAAAGAAGAAATGAGAGGTCTGACTGATTCACACACACTGCGATTGATCCAATATGAATCATTTCAACTGATTCATTAAAACAAAAAAACAATCAGCCTATTTGTTCATGAACTGGACATTCAAATCTCAAGCTCATAACTCACCAAAACCTAAACAAACCTAAAACAAAGTGTGAGACTAACTGAAAATATGAAAATAAAGTAAGCTGCAGGATTTTGAACATTTAAAGAAAAGTTTCTGTTTACAGAAGGTCAAGACATTACAGTTCACACCATCATCACCCAGAGCGTCTGCTCCTTCACAATGGCTCTATTACTCTCTAAAGAGGCACATTAGTGACATGAAACTTGGTCTGTGCTCCTCTCTCTTTTGAGGGCTGAACTGCGCTGGTAATAGCAGCGGCTCGGCTCGCAACGGCTTGTAATTAACCTCTGCTAATCCAGCCTCCTCTCATCTCAATGGCTTTCAGTGAAGCTGGTGGGCAGGTCGTCTGCCAGCAGGGGTGGTGAAAGCAGACGACCAACAAGGTCAAAGAGAAACCAGATGTTTTCTGTCAAGCTGCATCTAAGCTATGATCTACTTAAGACTTCACACAAAGTAGGAACACAACCATAAAAGGCCTCGTTTCTGGTTGAATATCCTGAAATGTGTTGTATTATGGAAGGGAAATGATTCACAAACTGTTTAATGATTAAAGTTGCATGTGTTGTTTGGTACAGTTTGCTGAAAACCAAACCTTAAATGGTGTTCATGATAGGGCTGCTTGATTATGGCAAAAACAATCTATATATTATTCCAAATATTATTTAGGCTTATTATTATTATATAAAAAGGAACTGTTTATGTTTAATAAAAAAAATAATATTTTAGAATCATTGAGATACTATTATAGTTTTGTTATTTTTTCAATTGGTTAGCATTTTTCCATTTTTATGTGAAAACTGTAGTAAAAATTGTGTTATTGTAATTTTATTATTGTTTTTTTTAAATATGTCTTTATGGTTTTAATATTTTTTTTAGTTTTAGTTATTTTAATACATACATTTAGTTATTGTACATCAAAAAATATAAGAAATAAGAAAATAATATGTTTAGGATTTTATTTCAAGTAAAACATTTTTTTAATGGTTTTAGTTAACTATAATAACTCTGAAAATAATATTAATAATACTAAAAAAAACCTTTTTTTTTTTGCCCAACAAAAATATTCAATTCAGGAATTGAAAACCTGTAAATATACAAGTCAATGTCTGTATGAATAACATTTTAATGTTTTGGGAATAATATAATAGTTCCAGACAATAAAACAAGCCCCTTTTATGAATTTCAACTGAAAGATATTGCATTCAGTTGATAAAACTTTAAAGCTTGTAATCAAAAGCATCCACAAATGCGTCTGTCCCACTCAGTCTGAGCAGCCCAATTACACATAAATGTCCCGTGTTGGATATAAAACTACAAAAGCTTCAGTCAGGACGTCCATCACAGACCAAATCCTGCATTATTTATGGGCGTAGACAAAAGCCCCCTCTGGCTTTGGAGATGAGATGCTGAGCCGAACGCTGTGGCTCATTAGTAAGAAAAACAGGGCGAAAGAAAACACATGACAATAAAACTGAACAGACACAAACACTCTTAACAACACAAAGGCAGAGCTAGCATATATATCTCCTCACTCTTGAGAGCCATTATGTAGCTGATGTATGATGGGTGGGGTGATGGACTGGTGTACGGGCCACAGGAGGGTCACAAGGGAGCTCTTTAAAACATAACAGACCCCCCTAAACCCTCTCCAAATGATGTGGTGGACACTTAACTGACCCCATTGTCATTCAAACGTGACCAATGCGAGTCGCTGGATTGCCGGAGACTTCCATGGGCTTGTCAAATGATCAGTGTTTACACCTGGTATTAACACCCGTCTCGGCTGATCCGATCACAGTCGCGGTGAATGCAGGTGTGAACGGGCTCTGGAACGTTCTGCGATCCAGTCGCTCAAACTTAATTTAGAGCAGTGTTAGTTTTAGTTGGAAGCCAAAAGCTTAATTGAAAATAAAACAGACGTACTATCCTTCCGTAATCTTATCTAACATATGTCAGAAATTTCAATGAGAAAAATAATTGGATAATGATAAGAGTGTAACGTTATTTGATTATAATTATGAAGACTTATTATTTTCATTGGAACAAATATTAACTTTTTTTTTTTTATTCCAAAGGAAAAAAAACTAATTTTTATTTTACTTTTAGTTATTTTAGTATATCAAGTTAAACTAAATAAAAACAATAAATGTTGCTTTTGGTAACTAGCTGAAATAAAATAATATAATATGATAAAAAAATAAAAATAAAAAAAAATAAAAAAAAGTTTTTTTTTTAATGGTTTGTTTTTAGTTAACTAATAACTCTGATTCTGAGGATGTGAGAAACATTTGCCAGCCGAATCTCATAAAGCCATCAGGAATATATTTCATCTCAAAAGCCATAAAAAAAGAAGAAGAAAAAAATTATCCTAAAAATACTTAATTTTCTTTTTGCACAGTATAATTTCATTTCAATTAATACAATTGTCATAAATTAAACTTATAGCACCTACTTTAACTTTTCATAAATTTTTTTTACAAGTTTTCATTACTGTAAAAAAATAACATAATTCCCATTAAATGTAAATTCAAAGTTAAAATACAAACAAAAAGTGGTTTATTGACCTATAAATTAACCATTGAGCTAAAACACAGTTTTAAAAGAACTGATTGATACATTTGGAGAAGTGTATACATATACATTCACATCTATGAACTGTTTCTTTGGTCTTTTAACTCAAAATGTCTTCCTGCGATTCGCTAAATCATTAACAGAACTGAGTAATGATTCAAAGCTGAATGTGAATGTGTGAATGAATTAATGTAAGTTCTCAGGCTTATCTATTTAGACGCTCACACCTGGGGAAAATCGATTTAAGATAAACACTACTGTAAAAACACACGTGTAGGAAAAACCTGCTCCTGTTATCTGTTCAGCATGCTCTCCTTCTGCAGACGTTTCCGCTCTTTATCACACTCACTTGCTTTAATTAGTCGTCTTTTCTCATACTTGTGACTTACTCAACATGTAGTAAGCAAAACCACAAGCAGCAAAATGTAGGTTCTCATGGTCATTTACCACTCTCACTTTGACCCTTAGATTTAAACAATGTTTTGCTACTGCAAATTTAAGGCTGCTTTATGCAAGCGACACCCAAGATCATGGGTTTTTCATTCAGGGAATGCATGAACTGATCAAATGTACATCATGGATGTCACAACACAAATGTCATTTTGCACATAATCTCTACACTACATGCCTTCTGTCGTCTGATTGATAGTTCATACATTTTTTTTTTTTTTTTACCAAGTAAAAGTTATTTTAGTTTAATTGTAAAAACGTTCACCATCAGGTCGTGGTTCACATGTATTTTTGCTGTGAAAGGAACATGCCGACTTTTTGGGACTTAAGCTTATTCACCGTATCTTCTATCCTCTATCCTCTAACTTCGCCTTCTGAGAATATAGTTCCCAGTATGTATACGGTTAGAAGATGGCTGTGTCTCATGTGACCTTGTTATTTGTACTATACAAATCACAACATGTAAATAGGAAAATGTTGGTGTTATTTTGTCACTTATTGGGAGCAGGATGCTAACTGGAGCCATTTACCTCCAGTCTTTGTGCTAAGCTAGGCTAGCGGTGGGTGCGTCAGACAGAGTTACGGCACGCGTGGAGATGAGAAGGGTATGGATGGACTTATCTAACTCTGGGGGATACGGTGAATAAGCTAAAGTCCCAAAAAGTCGGCATGTTCCTTAAAAGATTTTTATAAAGTAAATAACTTTTTTATTTTATTAGTAATATTTTAAGATGAACACTTACTGGACTGAAGCAACTTAGATTTACTTGATTATACATATATTTTTAGAAAAATCTGTGACTATCAAATATCATCAGACTTTTCAGGAAGGCTTTTGTTTTCCCTCCATATTCTCAGTATATAATTACTATATGAGCCATAGAGCCTGATCAATACCAAATATGATGCAAAACATAAACATGCAAACTTTTTGTCTAAAGGTTCAATAACTGTTCCAATCCATTCAGACTATTATGTGTATATCAGGCATTACAGGGTTAGGATGTTGTGTAAAGGCGTTAACACATCACATCATTGGACTTTACCCTATTTTTCCATTAGTTACGTCATAAACCGCTTTGGTTCCTTCTTTATGCCAAAGATACGCCTGATAAATTTCCCCAGTATAAAACAAAAAACTCTACAACACAAAGTATCCTCCTCTGAATGCATGAGACCTGGACTCCATCCATGGCTCAGTGCCGTAAGCTTAAGGCAGGAAGAGAAGGAGTTGCCTTGAGCCATGAGCGAGGTGCTAAAGGTTGTGCATGTCTATTATAGCCGAGGAAAAACACAAAGAGGCATGGAAATGTCTTGCTTTTCCTGAGAAAAAAACACACGTCTTGTGTGTGCAATGAAAGGAAAGGCGAGGTTTTGAATAGGGCTGATCAATTATATTGAAATGAAAGAGATTTTTTGTATTCTATTGTATTTTGTAATTTGTACTTCACCGGATGACTTGAATAGCTCTATTTGGAAATAATTGAACATTCTAGAATGATTTTGCTGGGAGATTTTAATAAAAAGAGCCATAAATGAAAACGTTTTGGAGAAAAATTGGGGTGTTTAAACTTGGGTTTACTCTTAACAAGATCCAACTCAAACCATAAAGTTAACCATTGAGTTATTAATTTTTTATTCTCTTTCCATTTGAGTTTTTATAGGCTACATTCACACTGCTTTTGACCAATTCAACATGACTGAAAAAATATAATTATTATGATTTAATTGTGATGTTGTTAAATGCATTAAATAAGAAATATATTTTTATAATGCTATATTGTACTGTAAAATAAAAAATGGAGTAATATTTTTTTTACTGTAAAATTACAATACTAATATCTTAACTTCTTCATTTTCAAACGTATACAGTCATGCTTTTATTTTGCCAGCAAATAAATAAATGCACTGCCGGTTTGGTGTATGTTCATTCACACATGTGCTGACAGCGTCTCAGAATGAATGAAACAAAAAAAATAATAATTAATTACATGCATGTAAATGATGCGCTTCACTCTGAAACCACATATATTTACTTATATTTTATGAATTGAGAATCGCACTAAGAATCACAATATATATTTTATTTTGATATATCATCCAGCCCTAGTTAAGAACTTCTGGTTCTGAGGACTAATGCATATGTATTTGAGATATAGCTTATGCATACTCGTCTTTCATGTCTAAGTGAGCGATCTGTGGTTAGAATAAGCCAAGATATCGTGCTGCAAACAGGCATAACTCGAACTAGAGAGTCTCTGCACAGGACTGCTTCTGGAGATTGTCTAAATTATTAATTTCTGAATCCAATCCAAATGTTCACATTGCAGTAAATCTGCCTAATTTTACTGTGCATGTAAATTTTACACAGGGAGTTTGGTCTACTTACTGTGCCCATAACAAAGGTTTGCCGTATTGAAAAAAATCTCTAATAAAAAGCATCTGACGTCAAATACTAATTTAATATATTCTGGGCACTTAAAGGAGACGTCATCATTTGATCTACATGCAGCCTTTAAGAATCAACAAAACTGAATTTTACAGACTGTCAGTGAAGCAAAGGGCAAAAAGAGCCATTTAAACAGTATTCCAGCTAATCAAATTACATTACGGATAATGTAAAAGGTTAAGTCTTAACTTGATTGCCATGATCCAGAAAAAACTGCTCTCATGGGATAGAAGTGATCAAAGTTGTTTAGTTTATTCCTCCAGAGCCTTGTTTTCTCAGATGAATTGCCTGTATGTTTTAAGCATGTTTTCACAGCGCTTGCTGACTATGCCAGACACATGTTAAAGTCACTGCAGACCCAAGTGTTAACAGCAGCGGTTCAAGCAAACGTGACTTGTGATGGGGTCAGAGGGGTCATGATGGGCTGATGGGGGAGGGATCCAGTCCTCCTGTCTAACATCAAACCATCAAATGGGACACAACAATCCTGAATCCAATTTTCACTCAGTGACAACAAACTCAAAACACTACCAGTGATATTGCATCGATTACCCATTGTGACCTGAATCCAATGGCCCATTTAAACACTTAACAAATCAACAGAAAGTTGGCAGTACAGATAAGTATGGGAGAGTTCATATTTAAATAGAAGCAATAATTATCTATTCTATCAGCCTTTTCTCAACTTAGAGGAAACTTATACTTCTCAGAGGTTCCTCTTTCAGACCTTAGAAGACTTAAAGTGTTTTTTTCACCCAAAAATGAAAATTCTGTCATTAATTACTCGCCCTCATGTCGTTCCAAACCCACAAGTCTTTTGTTCATCTTCGTAACTTCTGTCCCTCCATTGACAGCTACGCAACTACCACTTTGATGCTTCAAAAAGTCAGATCGTAAAACTAATCCATATGAATAGTTCGCTCAGATTTCATCAAAAAGATCTTCAAATGTGTTCTGAAGATGATTAAAAAATCGAATGGGTTTGGAACGACATGAGGGTGAGTAATTAATGACAGAATGTTCATGTTTGGGTGAAATATCTCTTTTGAAACTACATGAGTAAATAATGAGTTTTAAGTTTGGGATAAATTTTTCCTCTCCTAAAAATAAAAATGAAAGCCAGCTCTCAATCACTCTCAAACGCCATGTGATTCACTGCCATTTCTTCTTGCTTCATAACCTCCACCGAACCTGTCAGCTGTCCTCTCTCATTAGCCGCTAGTCGGGCTCGTTGGTCGCAAACAGGCCCAAAGTGCCACAGAAATAGCCCCTAATCTCCCCTCCAGCCCCCCACCACATCAGCAAAGCCAGCGTTGAGTTGAGGGAAAGATCATTGGTTACCGGCCCTGTCAGAACAATGTCTTGTGAGCGTGACAAAGGACACAAGCCTCTTCATGTGTGATGAAGGATCCGCGTGGCGCTAGGTTTGATTGGACCTGGCAGGATGGCAGTGCTACCTCACCGAACCCAGGACAATTAAAGAGATGTGTGACTATGAGCGTTCCGCTCCCACAGCTGTCAGTCGGACCCAAGGGGACGTCCCGCATCGGGATTTGTCCATTTAATATTAATACTAAAGAGAGTAAATAAATCATGAGAAAAAAAAAAAAGACTAGATGACTACAGTACATAGAGAGTGAAATGCATCAGTCAGCCCATAAAACACACACACATAAATATGGAATAAAAAATTAGGTAACACTTTAGTTTAGGGTCCAATTCTCACTATGAACTAGTTGCTTATTAGCATGCTTATTACTACGATATTGGCTGTTTATTAGTATAAAGCACATATTAATGACTTATTTTGCATGACCATATTCTACATCCATTAATCTAAATTTAACAACTACCTTAATAATTATTAATAAGCAGTAATTAGGAGTTTATTGAGGCAAAAGTCATAGTTAATAGTTAGTTAATAGTTAATAGTTAGTTAATAGTGAGAATTGGACCCTAAGCTAAAGAGTGACCAAAAATTAAATAAAAGTAATTTTGACTTTAGCTCACAATTCGCATTTCTGAGGAAAAAACTAAGATATGTGAGGGATAAACAAGATAAAAAGTTACCATTTTTAATTTAGTGACGGAAACAAAGAAACCGAATTCTGAGAATTCAGAGAAAAAAATTAAAAAATAAAAACAGAATTCTGAGGGAAAAAGTCAGATTTGCGAGATATAAACTTATTTTTGAGTTTATGGCCTGGTTTCACAGACAGGGTTTAGATTAAGCCAGGATTAAGCCTTAGTTTAGGACATCTAAGAAGCTTTTATAAATGTGCCTTGAAAAAAAAATAAACATTATTGGTGTGCATCTTGAGACAAAACAATGACACTGATATATTTTAAGATATGCCAAGTTGCTTTCAGTTAAAACAGCTCATACATGCATTTTAGTCTGGGACTAGACTTAAACCTTGTCTGAGAAACCGGGGGTATAACTTTCAATTGCGAGATAAGTCCGATTTATGAGGTGTAAATTTTTTTATTTTAATTCCTTGGAACAAACAAACTTCCATATACCAATAAGGTGATCACTCTAAAGAATCCGCAAGACCCTTCAGCCTCTAATTAGTAACCTGAGCTTCACACTTTTAACACGCAGCCACACATTAGTGCTACAAATGCGAAGTTTCCTTTTGGGGAAATGACTGTTTACGTGATTGCACTCGAACGGCTGAAAGAAGAGAACAACATTTGGCTTGATGGAGTTTGCGCGATAAAAAAAACAGCTGCTGCCTTTCCGTCCTGGACCCATAAAAGACATTTGCGGGATACAGTATCACAGCATTTGAGACTGATGTGGTCACACCGGGATGAGTATGTGTTTGTGGAATCTCTGAGATGGAAAAGGCCTGGGAAAAACAACTGGTCAGAAGCGTGTTCCCTACATAGGGTTCACTTCCAGTCAGTAGGGGTTACAGCGTGGGCCATGCATCCCGGAAGCCGGAGTGGCTCCGCACTTGCATGTAATCTGAAAAAGGTCATTGCACGCGGCCCGTGGGCTTCTCTTCTGTGTTTTGAGCGTCCGCCCCAGTGGTGATCCAAGTCCTTTCGCATTTATTCATCTCAAAGTGGTTGTCAGCACCTCAGATCAGATGCATCCAGCTAAGATCTGCTACTTTATATCGTAAAAAATTATAAATAATATACATATATTTATTCTTTCTTTTTATAAGTGACAAATAAAATAACACCTTAGAAGAGAGATAATTATATATATATATATATATATATATTAGAGCATGATTAATCGTTAAAAAATTGCGATTTTGACTCAAATACCCATGTAATCTAATTCCTAAATGACAACGATTCAACTGTCTATTAAAGCTTTGAGAAAGCAGTTGTCATGAAACAGCTTCATAAACAGTCTTTTCAACCACACAGGATCATTATTTCTGTGTTACAGTAATTGAAATGATCACAGAAGTAATCACTGGGATAAAGGTTTATAGCTCTGATATGAACATTGATGTCTACGGTGATGCCTGAGGCCCGTCACTGATAATAAAAAGCATGAGTTAAAACAGGGTTGTAACTTTTGCAGTGAACTTCAGGGCATTGCATTCAGCAACACTGTAAAGAGTTTATTGTAGTTTGCCAGTTGATACTGGACCTTGATGTAGGCTACACTACAATATCTTAAAACATCTGCACAATGACAGGAAAGGCAGCAGAGGAGCATCGTAGCCCTCAGCATCATGCTGATGTTTACATATTACATGCATCTGCACATCAGACACGTGTTTATCCTATTCTGGGGCTTGGAAGACAATACACCAGTATGATGAGACCTCACTTGTGGTTCAAGGACAGATGAAATCCCTGCGTTTGGTCTACTTTTTTGGAGTGTTTAGACTGGTTTCGAGTGGGTAATACTGCTGACCTTGCGGAAAGTTATGGTTATGTGCATGGTGTGTGCACCTAAACCTTTGGGAGGGGAGGGTTACAAGCATTACCCTTTCCATTTACACATAACATAATGCATTAAAACCATACAAATTGAGAAAAGACTCTTAATTTGCTGGTAAACTATCTTTTTGGATTTGTCTCAATTGTATTAGGCTACTGCTTCTGGGGTTTCAAAAAAAAAAAACACATGTGGTCACCTCACTTTTTTCTACCTGGAGTCTATTCTTTTGTTTAATGCAACACCAACCCAACTCATCCTTATACCTCTTTTGCACTGTTTAAACTTCAGGTAATAAACTTACATAATTTCCTAGTATAGATGACAGCAGAGGTCATACCCCATGCAGAAACAGTTCCCTCTCTAAAAATGTTGTATTTAGGTCAAAATCTTGCATTTCCAAAACAACATTTTGGCATAGTACTTTCTCAGTTAATACTTTCTTTCATCTCTGTTTAATGTGTTAAACTGCGGCTCTGTTCCAAAACCAAATGAGCGCTCTTGCTGTCTACTGCCTATACACAAGCTGCTGCCTTTTAAGGCTGCATCCTGACTGATTGTATGAGTGATTTGGCACATTCTAGGCAGAACCTAAAGACATGAAATACGTTCTTCATTCAATGCAGTAGATAAAGGTATGGGAATTTAGTCTCAGCTAGTCATTATTATTGCAATTCGGTTTGGTGCCGCTAGAGGCGCAGGAATTACATAGGCTACTACCTTTAAGGAAAAAAAATCTTAAACACATTTTTAAATAAATACTATAACATTGAGTAAATGATAAACCAGACTAATTAAGTTATTACATTAATATTCATTCATCTGAAGAATAAATAAAAATCAACCATTTAAATGTAGCCTAATGTATATGCCCATGTTCTACTTTATGCATATGCAAATTACATTAAAGCACCAAAATATTCCGTTTTCAAAACTATCAGTATTATGCAATTCATGCAGATAGGCTCATTTAGGCTATATGAAAAGAAAAAAGAAAAATCTCATCTATTCATTTATTTATCTTTCTTATTTAAACACAGACTCATAATTTGAATATCCAATAGTATCCACATAAACCTCAACGAAAGCTGCAGTGACATCAATTATTTATAGAAAACAAAAATAATAATTATCCGATTCGTACATCAAACTGAACTTAGAATATTGTTAAGATCAATTGCCGTTTATGTTGAATGAACACAAACTCACGACTCTGTAAATTAAAGTCGCTATAAATGCTGAATGAACATTAACATGAACAACATGTTCAACATGAACATCTTATCGGATATTTATTCACTGCTCGTACACTAAGTGCTATACTTGCGCTTACCGTGTGTCGTGATCCGTATCCACATGTGAAAGCTCTGCTAATCTCCGTTTACTGTCTAACACGAGCTGTGTCTCATTGGTTTGTGAATCTGAACTGAATCCCGGAGGAGCGTCTGTGGCTCGTGGATGTACCGGGATCATCCCACTACGGTGGGCGGGCAGGTATGAGTGTAAACTGACCCCCAGCACAAACACGACAGCAGAGGGGGATTGTTTGGGGGGATTGACCTGCACTACAACACACAAAAGTGTTTAACAGGTAGATTTATATCCATATACCGGCGACAAGCATTGTCATTGCATTAGATGGAAAAAATATTATACATTTTTCATAGTCACACTTTTTACTCTGGTGTATTTCTCAGGATGGGTTTCACAAACCTTAAAAGCATGGACTACAAATGTGTTAACTGAACCTTTCCCTGCTGACTCCCCCACCCCACCCCCCACCACAACCACACACAAACACACACACACACACACACACACACACACTTTCCCCCCGGGTTTTTTTGTGGAGTTTTGGTGATTTTTTAAGTAAGTTTACACAAGCATTCTACTATAACTTGAGGGGAGCAGACTTCATGTATCCTCTAAAAATCACCAAAACACCGTTTTGATTAGTCACTTACTAAAAATGATAAAGAAAAGTGAATGTCTGAGAAAAACCTAATGCATTACATTTGAAGTGTCCAAGTACTTTTCAACATCACTGTACTTGTCAATCTGTGCATGTATGTTTGTAATGCTTTTGCTAAACATATTGAATCTTAAAATTGTTTGGTGAACAGAGTTACTTTTGGCTTTTTGTCAACATGCAGTCTTGGGATAAATTTAATTTACGAGGATAATCAATTACACTCAGCAATATAAATCATCTAAATATAGACTACTACTTTCTGTTTTGCACAAATTTGGATGGTGAATAGATAACTGCAGATAAATGGATAACCATGATAAGCTATCAGCAACGGCTCCTCCTCCAAAACATTACTCAGAAGAAGCTCAGCACTGGCTGAGCGTCTACGTCTGAGCATGTTGTTCATGCTGTAATGAAGAGAATGTTAAGATTAGATTAGTGTTTAATGTTTGGTGAACCTTGGCTCCATAATGTTGTTGGGATTGCATAAAGGTACCCTGCAGGGGATCATCAGGAAATTAGGGGTGGGAGACAGACCCGTCAAAGTGGGAGAGTACAGATAATAGTGCATGGGATGCATTTACTAATTTCTAATTCCATAATTAATTCCTAATGGTTATTGTTACTAAAGCCATAAAAGTATTTTCGTTACTTGAAATATAATAAACGTTAACTAATATAAATAATATATATATAAAAAATTTCAAATACAAAAATAAAAACAACGTTTTCAAGCGTTTTCCAAAAGTTGCTTATCCTCACTGAAACATTGGAAAACTCTTAAATCATCTTAGGGGCTGTCCGCACAGAACACGCTTTTCCATGGCGCTACTTTTCCATTGTTTTTCAATGTAAACGTGCGCTAGACGGGCGTCTTTTACTGTTGAGCTTGTGTCTTTTGCAGGGTCTCGCACATGATGTGGCATTTTAAAAACACACACTCAGGTTAAAAATAGGTGTTTGGCATGGAAATGGATTTGACAATGTTGATATGTTTGGTCTTGGAGGAATAGATCTGCTACGCTGCTGCAGAGCAAGTATGAGACTTACACACATGACACACTGCTGTGAGCAAGTAAGACATGCTGCTGCTGTACTGTACAATATACTGTAACATACATGAATTACCCGTAGCAGATCTATACAGGTGGAGCTGGGGAAGTGGAGGGTTTCTGAAAGCTCACTGCAACTGCTGCAGCGAATGCTGACTAGTATTTGAAGGTTGAGCAGCGAGCTCATTGGCTACTGAAACAGCAGGAACCAGTCAGCTGCGCCCTATAGAGAATGATGTGATTGCAAGCAGAATTAGTTAAAGAACCTATCAGCCATATTATCTAGAGTTACCATCTAGAGTTTCATGACAGAACTTTGTATTTAATTTTTTTTAAATGCTTCCCGTGTTTTTAACAGCAAAAACGTGTTCTGTGTGAACCGGCCCTTACTGTGCATGCATACAACTGCATACATTCACCATCGGCCTCGCAGAGCCTACCAACACTGAACACTCCTCCACCAAATCCAGAGCCACGTCCCAAGATGGCCGCCATTCCTGAGTCTCTTCACATCATGCCTGCCAAGCCTGAGCTCCTTCACATCATGTCAGCCGCGCCTGTGTCTTCGGACGAGATGGCTACCCGTCCAACGTCTCCTAGACGCTAAGCCCTGATTGACCGGCTCCACCCTGGGCCCCTGAGCTGCTGGCTTCGCCCTGGGCCCCTGAACTGCCGCCTCCACCGTGGGCCCCTGAACTGCAGTCTCCACCGTGGGCCCCTGAACTGCAGTCTCCACCCTGGGTCCCTGAACTGCAATCTCCGCCCTAGGCCCCTGAACTGCTGTCGCCGCCCTGGGCCCCTGAACTGCCGACTCTGCCCTGGGCCCCTGAACTGCAATCTTCGCCCTAGGCCCCTGAACTGCAGTCTCCGCCCTGGGCCCCTGAACTGCCAACTCCGCCCTGGGCCCCTGAACTCCGCCTCCGCCCTTGGCCCCTGAACTGCCAGCTCTGCCCTGGACCCCTGAACTGCCATCTATGCCCTGGGCCCCTGAACTGCAATCTCCAACCTGGGCCCACTGAACTGCCAACTCCACCCTGGGCCCCTGAACTGCCAGCTCCACGCTGGGCCCCTGAACTGCAATCTCCGCCCTAGGCCCCTGAACTGCCGACTCCACCCTGGGCCCCTGAACTGCCGACTCCGCGCTGGGCCCCTGAACTGCCAGCTCCGCGCTGGGCCCCTGAACTGCCGACTCCGCCCTGGGCCCTTGAACTGCCAACTCCGCTTTTGGCCCCTGAACTGCAATCTCCGCCACACGAAAACGTATTAGTGTGAACAGGGCCATAGATATATGCACAATATGCACCACATGACTAAACATACATTGTCATTTGCAAATACCTCAATTTTTCAACAGTCTACACAACAATGTGAAAACACAAAACAATGTTTTCAAATTTATCCTATTGGGATAGCGTCTTCAAAAGCTCAGTTTTTGCACAGACTCAGTGTGGACTGAAGGCCAAAATTAAGAGAAAAAGATGCATTTTCAAATGTTAAAATAACACGGTTCCACACACACACGCACTGTGTGCAATTCCCTCATAACAGTACAGTAGACTGTAGTGATGGGCAAAGCACATATGCCATTTTTACAACACCTCTCGTTGTTCAGAGGTCCAGTTTCTCTGCAGCATCTCAGTCTATCTGAAGGAGAAACCCAACACCATTTAACCCCAGTCCTGATACAGGTGACCCTTGGCCTGCACCCGGGGGACCCTGGAAACCAGACTTCCTGTAGGCCACCATGTGTGTGGGTGCCAAGGGCCCTGACCTGTTTGACGCCATTGCTGGCGTCACCTCCCCAAGGGATTGAGTAATCTTTTTAACGTCAGTCTTACACAGCAGGTGACGAAATCCTCGCGTAATTTGCGGTGCCAGACAGCTGTTTGGTCTCTCATTATCGAGTAGCGTTAATCTCTTAGACTGTGTCGTGATCACGTAGGAGGACGCTCCGGTTCCAAAGTCCCAGTAAGAAAGTCCTTTCAGAATAATGTTTGACATGGCCTGAGGGGCCACAACCAGCTGATAAAGTGGTAACTGCACTCTGTTTTCTTGTGATGTCCCAACAGGCAGTTTGTGATAAGATTAGTATTCAACTAATATGAGATTTTCAATGGCTGGTAGTGATACTGGTATCTAGGGTCCTGTTTACACCTGGTATTAAGATGCGTTTTGGTCGATCGGATCACAAGTAGACGAGGGAAACACATAACCGTTAACACCTGGTGTTTTAATCCGTCTCTTTTGTCCACTTTCAATCACTTCTGTCCTGATTTCTTTGAGGAGAGGGTCTATGGGCGAGTAAATGTATGGGCTTTCTATCTATTGGACAAAGCACGCACAATTTACATATGAACACGACTGGTCTTTTGTGGCTGTTTGAACACATTCGACCACATGAGCGTCTACACTAAAGCAATCTGTTTTCTCCTACCTCTGGAAGTGGTGGAAATTGGACAAGCTCAAAATGTTTTAGACCCTGTTTACACCTCTGTATTTAGTGTCGTCCACTTGTGATCCGATCTTAATACCAGATGTAAACAGGGCCTAGAGAGCAAGGTGCCTGATGGCCTTTATAATGCAGTATATGTGAAACGCTTCTACTTTGCATTTTAATGCACTTTTATGATTTTATTTTTAACATAAAAACAGATCCAGCCATTTGTAACTTGAATGCATGAGGCTTCTGGTGTCAATCGCTTCCATTTATTTTAGTACAAAACATTCTGATAGAAGGCAGTATAAAATTATCATATTATCTTGATTCATTATTATAATCATAAATTGGTTTGTAGTGCAAATACATTTACGGTTTGGTGCACCTTTCTTCTTCTAGTTCTTTCAAAGAAAATAGCTTCATCATCGCAAAAAAAGGTTGGATTGTATCAGCATAATAATTTGAGTGACAGTGAAATGAACATGAATTTGAGAATGTCTTTGTATCTAGTTTGTGTCTGTTTTGCTTGAATGGCATTAGCAATGAACAAAACATCATGATCATGTTCTTCAGCATGATTTGAGATGATTCATAGAGCTTCAGTGGAGGTGTCAGACTTCTGGACCAGACTACTCTACATAATACAAGTTAATGATGAGTATTTGCTGAATAGAAAACCCAATTTTCAATATATTTACTTAAAGGTTTATAATCTATTGACAAGGTTGTTGATAGATATTCTTTGCTGGATCTAATTGACCATTTGCACACGGTTATCAGCCATTGAGAATGATCTCAAAATGGCCAAACATTTTATGATTAATCTACCTGAGTAATATCAGTCCGTGACTCGATAAGACAAGTAAATTATATTAATAATTTACACTTTTGTGCATTACTGCTGTGAACGTACACGCATGCACACACTCCGTCCAGGTCGAGATTAATGACACACCTTCAGGGTAGGAAGTCCCAGTAAACCCAGCTTCCTGTCTGAATGATGGGACCATTTGCATCTTTGCATTTGAGGCCCTATACGTTTGAAGCATACGCTGGCTATTAGAGGATCAAGCACGTAATCACATAGAACGACTGATGATGTCCGGATGGGGTTCATTTACTTTTGCTAAACAGCCTTTTAATCAGTGAAACAGACTGTCTTACCTGAGCATGTGCATACATGTGGATCTGTGCATAAACCATCTGTGACTTTATAGATTTGGTTTGGAAATGTGCCAGCTTACTTGGAAAAATTAATGACTTTTTCTTTCTAACAGCAAAGTTCTCCAACAGAAAGGGGGAAAACATGCATTCTATCAGATTCGGCATGTTTCAGGTGAGAAGAAAAAGAAGAAGAAATGATGTTGCATAAAGAAAATCAAGCATTGTGCATTTTTGCATTGTGATATTTTCATGTCCATTCAACGCGTTTTCTCCACTTATTCTCATTTTCGTTCTTTTGATCAGTTTTTGGTCAGTTTTGACAGGTTTCGTGAGACAGTTCTATAACATTTGTAGTCTTTTTACTTGTTGGTTTTGATATTAGGTGTCCCTGTATGATGCCTTCCATTGTTTAAAATAGGGTTTTCTGTAGATCTTGGACTCTGGACTCTTTTACCTTTCCCTTTGCCCTGACCTTTGACCTACCACACTCCCTACCGACCCCATCGTGACTCTTTTGTTTAGAGTCTACATCTGGTCTGGAGCTCCATGCCCTCACGTTGTTTAGTTTAGCGCTCGTAATCTCTCAAATGAGACGCACAACCAGAAGAACATCCTTCTTCCATGTCTGTCTTGGATTGTTGACTTCTCTCTGTCTGTATGTCTGTCTTTCTGTTGATCATGTTTATCCATCAATCATCTAAATTGAACATTGGAGTCTTTTATCATATTGCTTTTGCTGCCAGTTTATAAAAGCAGTTGTTTTTTTCACAGTTAAGAGAGTTTTAGCCATCCTGATTCACACTGTGCTCATTGTAGGTTTACTTAGGTAAATTCAATTTCTGTGTAGTTACAAACCTCTTTTAGTATTGACTATATGGTTTATTAAAACCACATGTTTTTTATGTTCTTTTATTATCGCAGTTCTCTACTCTTTAGGGCACATATTTGAGTGTTTTCTAAAAGGATTGCTGCAACTTTGCCAACTCAGTGTCTACATCTAAGCTGTAAAGTTTGATAAACCGATCAGGCTTGGCAACACATTACACAGAGATCTTTATCAGATGTTTAGTTTTCTTTCTCTGTTTTTATGAGAATACTCTTGCATATTACTTCCACAGGAGCACAATCTCAAACAGCTTTTTATGAAATCTATTTGTAGATGTCTGTGAATCTTCTCTTAATATACTGTAACTAATGTGCTAAAGTTATACTACATTATGTGCATTGATATGCATGAAGGAGGTTTCATTGTGTCACGTCTATACTGTCTCAATAATGGACATTAAGGGAACTCTTTTTCCCATTAGGTGTCATTAATGTGCACTTGTGAGTTTGAAGTTTGAGTTGCACAGTTCTGATGCTTTAGCATGCAGTATTTCAGAGAAAAACAAAGTTTAATCAAGTGTTAACATTACGCAATTGTCATTGATTTGCCGCATAAAATGAATTGTTTTTAGTGAATTCCCCCAATGCGTTTAGACTTTGGTGGTCTGTCTGACATGTCCCATTGTCTCGTCTTTCTCCGGTGGCCTCTGGTGGTCTTTGTGCCGGTCAGGAAACACATCCTCGGCTTCCCTTCTTCCATTCATCCTGATGTTTAGATGTCGCTGTGGTCAGGTGAAACTTCACCACCTGTTGCATTTCCAAAACATGTTGCTAAGTGGACCGGGCTTGTAAGGACAAGAGATCAGGAGATTGCCACTTGTTCTTGTGAATTTGTATCCAGTTTCTCCTTTTCTTTCACTGGTGCATGACAAGCTCCCGTCTTCATCACCGTTTGGGTCTGAATGACAAGGACCTGTCCACAAAACACAGGAATGCTGAGTGTTATTTGAGTGTTGCATGGCTGTCTCAGATGCTCATGGTTTATTATGATGATAAATTGTTGAAGATGAATTTAAATTCAGCATGAAATGTAAATTGTGATAATCTTTTCTTCCCTATTCTGACATAGGGGTTGAATTCAGATTGATTGGGAAAACTAAGGATTTACCCTTATTTCTTTCTATCTATCTATCTATCTATCTATCTATCTATCTATCTATCTATCTATCTATCTATCTATCTATCTATCTATCTATCTATCTATCTATCTATCTATCTATCTGTCTGTCTGTCTGTCTGTCTGTCTGTCTGTCTGTCTGTCTGTTTGTGTGTGTTCAAGTTGTGTGGACCTCATGATCTGTTCATCATGCCCACGTCAAAGTGTCGCAACACTCGTAATTCTTTTGTTTTGCTTTTCACAGACATATTTATTAAATTCCAAGACCTTTTCAAGTCTAAATTATAATCATATGAAGCATGTCTTTTTGCGTCTCTGATTGAATCCACGCAGTGTTACAGGGGTCAGAAAGCCGCTGCTGACTTTGAAGTGATTTGCTCCCGTCAGAGGTTTTAATGGTCTCGGTCATGTGAGTGTGGTCTGGGTTTCGGGGGTGAAGTGGTCGTCTGAAGCGGGCCGTCACTCTGGCACCGCTCTTGCGTAACCTCAGGGCTCGCTGTGACACGCTGGTTAGGGTTTGCGACCACCATTACCCTGCAGGAGGGGCCGATTCTGACACCGCGGCTCACCACACTGATGCCCTTTATGTGTTCATTACAAGGCCTGTTGGTCAATGTCTGTGTTGGACAGTTGACATAATGGGGTTCTTTGATGGACCTTTAGGGCCGCATTAAGCCAACAGGTCACGGGGCCTGAGCAGCCTGGGGGGTCACGGTGCGTGACAGCGGCTCTGGCGTGCTGTGGATTAACTCTGCAACGCTGAAGGGAATAACACACTGACCCCTGTAGTTTTCAAATGATTTTAGAGCAACCTGAATTTCTTTCTTTCTTTCTTTCTTTCTTTCTTTCTTTCTTTCTTTCTTTCTTTCTTTCTTTCTTTCTTTCTTTCTTTCTTTCTTTCTTTCTTTCTTTCCTTCCGTCTGTCTTTCTTTCCTTCCGTCTGTCTGTCTGTCTTTCATTCTGTCTGTCTTTCTTTCATTCCGTCTCTTTCATTCTGTCTGTCTTTCTTTCATTCGTCTGTCTGTCTGTCTGTCTGTCTGTCTGTCTGTCTGTCTGTCTGTCTGTCTTTCTGTCTGTCTGTCTTTCTTTCATTCTGTCTCTTTCTTTCATTACGTCTGTCTGTCTGTCTGTCTGTCTGTCTGTCTGTCTGTCTTTCTTTCATTCCGTCTGTCTGTCTGTCTGTCTGTCTGTCTGTCTGTCTGTCTGTCTGTCTGTCTTTCTTTCATTCCGTCTGTCTGTCTGTCTGTCTGTCTGTCTGTCTGTCTGTCTGTCTTTCTTTCATTCCGTCTGTCTGTCTGTCTGTCTTTCATTCTGTCTGTCTTTCTTTCATTCTGTCTGTCTGTCTGTCTGTCTGTCTGTCTGTCTGTCTGTCTGTCTGTCTGTCTGTCTGTCTGTCTGTCTGTCTGTCTTTCTTTCATTCCGTCTGTCTGTCTGTCTGTCTGTCTGTCTGTCTTTCTTTCATTCCGTCTGTCTGTCTGTCTGTCTGTCTGTCTGTCTGTCTTTCTTTCATTCTGTCTGTCTGTCTGTCTGTCTGTCTGTCTGTCTGTCTGTCTGTCTTTCTTTCATTCTGTCTGTCTGTCTGTCTGTCTGTCTGTCTGTCTTTCTTTCATTCCGTCTGTCTGTCTGTCTGTCTGTCTGTCTGTCTGTCTGTCTGTCTTTCTTTCATTCCGTCTGTCTGTCAAAGATCTAATCTTTTGAAGATGATCTATTGCTTACTTTTTTGCCTTTTCGTTTGTCTATATCCCTAGTGAGAATTAAATGTACCAAAATGTATTTTCTAATGCATTTATTTTAAGATAAATACACTACAAATACAATTACATATTTATGTACTTAATACAAATACCCTGCAATTGTACTTTTGCTATACTAAACTGGTATACTTAAAGTCTGCTAAATTGATACAACTAATTTTTTACTTAATGTACTTTATTATCCAGAAATAGTGCTAAAGATAAACTAAACTGAAGATATACTTAAGTATATTTGATTGTGCTAAAATTGAACTATTGCAAGTACACTTTAGATACACTTTAAAAATCTTGCATTTAAAGACTGATATTATACAGAAATCATACTATCCTTACTAATAGTGATATTAAAACACATTTTAGGCTTAATACTAAGAAATGTGCATTGTGCAATAAAGAAGTATACTTAAAGTTTAATTATGATATTTATATCAGTAAGTTTCAAGCGATATATGTCAGTAAATATGTTATTGGATTTGTAGTACCTAAGTATGAAATGAATGTATTTTAAATACACTTTGGTACGGTTTTTTCTTTTTTTCTTTTTTTTTACTAAACATAGCCTACTACTATTATCTAAACACAATAGGAATTGACATTTTGGGGGCACACAATGTCAATTCTTATTGTAGAGACGACAAGGAAGACAGCATAAATGTCAGGAAGACAGGATAATTGTGGGAAGGAGAGCAGAATGACACATCTTGATAAGCATACATGCTACCACCATACCAGTCAAAAACAGGAACACTCAAACATCTCATATTTGAAACTTTCAGTCGCTTCGTGATTGGTGATTGGTGGAATCCTCTCGTCCAATCGCCATCTGCTGTTCTGCATTTGAATCTGACCCTGAAAGACCAGGACAGCATAGGGTTGAATAAATAGAACGCATCCGGTTCTGGAACCAACCCATGAGGGGAAATAACGGCACACATCCTGTCCTTTATGAGCTCACTTCCTGTTTGGCCTGAGTAAGATTAGAATTTACTGGTATCACACTTTTATTCAGTTCCCTGAATCTGTCATCACACAGAACAGGAACACTGATTCATTTATCCAAAGCAGAACCGAACAACAGATCTGACTAGTCTCTGTGAATTCCTTAAAGGAACAATAATATTTTTCATTGTTTACTCACCCTCATGTTATGTCAAACCCATTTGCTGTCATTTTTTCCTTGCACAAAGATATCATATGAATTCAAATTCAATATCAATTTGTTTAGCTGGTTTATAATAAATGCCATTTTATACTTATATTTTTAAATACTGTTAATTTTAAAGGATTTGTTGATTATAGGGGAATCAAAACTAAAACTGTTTATAGTGTTTATAATGTTTGTATTGTTTAATTTACTGATACATTAATTTTGAATGTAATAGTAAAATGTGACTTATGCACCAATGCAACTTTTCTGTGATTTATTTTCTCTCAACAATGCAGTTTGGACCCAGTGTGACAGTCAGGTGTGACTTATTTTCCAGAAAATATGGTAATTATAAATATGGATATTAATAAATATAATTATTATTCAAATAGAATAGATATATCGAAATTTCAAAATAATTACAATTATTACAATTCTATAAAAAATAATGTGTCATTTAATGATATTCATGAAAACTGCATGGATAATAATTACAGAAGAAATTCAATGTTTTTGCATTTAATGTCATCTATCTCTCCGATATCTATTTAAAAGATACGTTTTGTATCTAAACATATATTCTCTCACATTGTTTTTTGAAAAAGAAAAACATTTGGAACGATATGAGGGTGAGTAAATAAAGACAAATTGTTTGTTTTATTTAGGATGAACTGTTCCTTTAAGAACAATGGCATGGTAAACCCGGCTGTGAGTTTTCATGTTCTCGTAACACAAAACTTCCAGAATAGCTGGGTAAAAGTGCTTGTCTGAGCAGAAGCAGCCTCTCGCGCTCACACATGGAGTGTGTTAGAGTCCAGGCCTGATTCACAGCTGCATCAGCACAAGCAGAATAATAGCGGAGGAACAATAAACCAGGGATGAAGGGAAGATAAGGTGGAGGGAAAAGGAAATGCAAGAGTTTGTTTGTGTTGGACTGTCCCTTCCTCTCGTCCCTGAGGGCTTTGGCTCTGATGGCGTGAGTCTCTCCGGCGGTTCCTCCTGAAGCCTCAGACACCGAGCTGCGTTCGCTGACTGAGGACTTTACCTCCTATTATCTTTAATGGGTCTGGAGCCACGACTCCCACTGAGACTCAGACTCCACTGCTGCCTCTGATCTCGCATTTTCAGGTCCTTGCTCCAAAAAGGACAAGAGCCACCATAAAATAGTCTTTAAGGGGTGGTTGATTATGATTTCACTTTTCTTTAGTTAGTGTGTAATGTTGCTGTTTGAGCATAAACAACATCAAGTTACAACGCTCAAAATTCAAAGCAAAGGGAGATATTTGCTTTTAAAACGATTTTAAAACGGAGATATTTGCCTGAACACGATTTATAAATTATCAAGACAGAAAATGCTAATTAATGACTAGAAGATAACTTACACATAAGCTACATAAATTTATCAACTAACCATTCAGAAATGTTGTCTACATTTCTTCTTTTGAGTCTCTCCATCTTTCTGACTTCGGTTTGAACATAAAAGGCTAAACGTTTTTGAAATGTTCAGTGCATGTGAGGTAAAAGGTAAGGTAAAAGTGTGAGGTAAAAGTGTGAGGTAAAAGGACACAAGCTGTTGAAGCTCCGCCCCCTGTGCCGGGAGCAGCAGCTCATTTGCATTTAAAGGGACACACACAAAAACATGCTATATAAAAATATCTGTGGGGTATTTGGAGCTAAAACTTCACATACACACTCAGGGGACATCAGAGACTTATTTTACATCTTTCGAAAAGCACATTATACCACCCTTTTAAGACTCATGCACTTTTACCATAAGTACCATAATATATAACACCTTTTTCACTGAAAACTCGGCCATGGATTTGAAAATAAAGGATGCCAGATTGGTTGTCTCATGACCAATGTTCATTTATTTAATATATTAAATGTTTATTTATTTGCAAAATCCAATTAAATTATTTGTTAATTACTTTTTACATTTGACATTTTCAGTTTTATGTCAGACATTTTAAAGCCAGAACAGACTGCCATAGAAGAAATGGATTAGTTAATCATTAAAAATAAAGAAATAAAATAATAATAAATATGTGTATGTATGTATATATATATATATATATATATATATATATGTGTGTGTGTGTGTGTGTGTGTGTGTGTGTGTGTGTGTGTGCGTGCGTGCGTGCGTGTGTGTGTGTGTGTGTGTGTGTGTGTGAAAAAAAACAGCATTTATTTAAAATAGAAATCATTTTATTAAAATATATATTTTATTAATATTTACACTTATTTTATTATACAATTACATTTTGTATTAAAATAAAGTTCAAGGAAATCCACCATTTAAAAAATCATATTTCTTAAGTTCAATAAATGATAAAAAAAATAATTTGTTCATGCATTTTCTGGGAATCAAACCCTTTACCTTGTTGTTGCTATCATTATTCTGTACTCAGTCTTGGTCTGTTTCTCTCACAAAGCCATTGTATGACTTCAAAATATAGATTCAAGAACTAACAATAACATAAGGCTGAAATTATTTACAAAACAAAGTATGAATGGTGTCTGTACATTAAGTGTTTCAGGATGAATTAACAGCAGAGGACGAACGCTCAATAGTTGACATGCAGTGAGTGTAAAAAGTTAGAAAATGAATGTGAATGGCAGCTCAGATCTTATGATGATGAGAAATGTTTGAGTTCATATTGAGACGTCTGACTTTTCAGAGATCAGTTTGAGGCCTTTATTTTTCTGAAATTTGCTCATTTCATCTGATTGCTGTCTAGAAACAATTGGGATGCCAAAGAGATCTGTGATTTTTCTTTTCTTTTTGGTACTGGTAATATTTGAAGGAGCGATCTACACTCTTGTAGCTGGACCTGAAGTTTTGTGAGCCGTGTGATCTGAGATGCGACACACACACACACACACACACACACACACACCTCCAGCTGCTCACACGTGTCATTGGCAGCACACATATTCCTCCAGCGCTGCTCTCGTGATGTCTGAAGGTCTGTGCACTGAAACGGTCTCTGTAAATATAGTGCTGTGGCTCTCGTGGAAATCTGACCTAGAAAAGGAATCCTTGAATAAATTATTTTGGTAAGTATTTTTATCCCAGCAGTGACGACCCATGAACATGCTTGCATTCTGCTGACTGTTACTCATGCTTAAACCATGACACATTTAAGACACAGTGAGAAGAGAGATGTAGAAAGCTGACTTAATCAACATCAGCCTCAGAAATCATAATCAGACCATATTATCAGACCAGATTTAACTTGATTATATACTCATTGACTTTGAAAACATCATTCATTTATTGAACTTAAAAAATATGCTTTTTTAATGGTGGATTTCCTTGAACTTTAATTTAATAAAAAATGTAATTGTATAAGAAAGTGTAAAAATTAATAAAATATTTTAATAAAAAGATTTCTATTTTAAATTATTATTATTATTTTTTACCTTTTATTCATCAAAGAATCTGGAAAAAAGTATCACAGGTTATAAAAAATGATTAAGCAGCACAACTGTTTACAACATTGATAATAAATCATCATATTAGAATGATATCTGAAGGATCATGTGACACTGAAGACAGGAGGAATGATGCTGAAAATTCAGCTTTGCATCACAAAAATAAATTATGTGTATTAAAATAGAAACCCATTATTTTAAAATGTAATAATATTTCACAATCAAATAAATGCAGGCTTGATGAGCATAAGAAACTTCTTTTTAAAAATAGTAATGTTTCCAAACTTTTGACTAGTACTATATATATATATATAGTGTATAAAACTGTATATATAAATTCTCTATTATTTTTTATAAAAAATATTTTTTCCGTAATTGTTAGAAGCCAAGCTTATGACTAATCATTGGCAAATAGTGATTTTTACAGCATTTTAGTCTAATTTAATGACATTATTTTAGCTTTTTTAGTTCTTGATCTAATGCAGGCTTCATGTCACCTTGTGACGATTGTATTTGTGAGATTAATGCACATGAATGACACCAAAAATGTTCCTCAGGAGTGTCAAAATCATGTTAAAAATCATGGTGGAAATAAGTTGCAATTGTGAACGTTGACCGTAAAATTTTGTGTGCTCATGATGAAGAATAGCGATAAAACTAGGCAGAAAACATCACTTTTTTACTTGGTCAATAAGAACTTTTTCATGCTCTTCGACTTCATTGCTCACAGAACGATTTTTTTATTTTTATTTTTTGCATGAGCACTCCAAAAAAATCAGTTGTTTAAAAGTGAAAAAGAAAGAAAGAATAATGTGCAACGTAATTTTTTTTTTTTTTTTTGAGAATCATTTGAACACTTATCACAACTCCAGGGGGCGATAGAGTTTCCATCAAATATCTGCGCCATTAAACCAGATTTCATTCAGATATCAGCTTTAAATATGTCAGATTGCTGGAGACTGATTTCTTCAAATGCTGTCAATCCGTGATTTCACTACAAGTTCTTGTTTGTCTGTCTCAGCACACAAAAACCTAGACGCAAACAAACACGATGACAAAAGGCTCTGTCTCCCACTCTTTGGGACTTGACGTCACCGCACAATACTTCACATTTTCCCACTGAACAATACAGATCTGTTCACTTCTTTCCTCCTCCAGGTTTTATAACCACACAAAAGCATGACGGTGGGCAGTCGTACTTGTCGTTGCTGTGCTCTCAGCCACTTATAAATGATTTAGCCAGGTTTGGCTTCTCACATCATTTGATGGCAGTCAGCAGGAGAGACGTTCCTTTAATCTTCTTCTTTGAGGTCGTGTAATTTGGCACGGTGAAACACGTCTAGGAGAACCGGCTGGGACAATGTGTGTATTGTGAGCGCTTGAATTGGACCTTGAATATGATGTTTTCGGGCTGGAATCAAAATACGAGGGGGAGATTTGAGGTCGATCCACTCCTCTTTTGTGAAGAGAGACAGACGGAAGAATGTGTCTCCCTCTGAGGCGCACAGCTGTTGTCTCTGTTTCTGTCTCAGTGCACTGGTTCTTACTCATGTGTGTTTCGGTCTGACCGCGGCTCTAAAAGCAAAAGCAGTTTGACTCAAATCTGAAACGTGTCTCATTTCTGCCAAATTCATTTCCACAGACTCCGGCCATCTCTCGCTTTCTCACTCATTATGCCAGCATTGGTCATCACTGGATGTATAGCAGGGATTTCCCTTGATAGAAATGACATGCAGGCTTGAACCCATTAGCAGTGTTGGGGGAAACTCCAGTTACGTAATCACTTTATCAAGTAACTAGTAATTACTTTTAAATTTACAACAAGTTACTTTTTCAAATAAGTAACACAAGTTACTTCGTTTTCCCATTTATTGACTGACAGCTCTCGTTCCCATGTTGAGAAAAAATCGTAAGTGCGGAGTGTGTGTAAACATGATTCACTTTACTGAGCAATGTGTTTGCTGCTGACCTTGATAACTCAGATAATTCAGTTAAACCATTTTTAGTTTTTATTGGTGAAGTAATTTTCTTCTCATGCATCCTATTCTTCTGTGATCCAGAATGGCATCATAGTTTGCTAGAGAGGATAATAAATTACAAAATAAGTAGCAAAGATAAAGAGAGACAATATGTTTTAAGTTTTTATTTAAACAAATACATATTTTTTAGTTTTAATATTTAAAAAAAAAATTAAAATAACAAAACATTTTTGTGATGTTACACTGCTCGGATCTTAAAGAAATAAATTGAATTTGAAATTAATTTTTGCAATAACATGGATTTATTTTATTATTTTGTATTATAATATTTCATATTTCTATGATATTAATATTTTTTAAATATTTTTATTTTTATATTGCAATTATATTTATTTATTTATTTATTTATTTATTTATTTATTTATTTATTTATATATATTTATAATATAAGTATTATAATTTTAACCATATACTGTATATATATATATTTTAGATCTATTTTTATTTTATTTTAGATCTAATATTATTAGATAATGTATGTTTTAATGAATAGTTTTGCTGTAATGATCATCTCTGCTATAATAACTTGGCATCTCCAGAGTCTCCAGAGTCCAGCTGGCAGGAGCTCAGAGTCTCTGGCCTGTGGTTTGGAGAGCGTCCAGGTCTGATCCAGATCCTCCACTGATGTCTTCTCTCCAGCGGCTCCTTATCATGTCAGAACAGAGATGTTGGCCTGAAGAGGAGCTTGTGGTTAACCACAGGAGAAACATCTGATGTTCAGCTAGTGAAGAGTGCATCAGTCTTTTCCCCTGTATGACCAAGCTGAGAGATCATGTGTACCAGCATTTAGAAAACTATAATTAGTTTAATGATATTGCTGAATGCTGGGAATATAGACACTATATATAATCACTAACAATTCGGTGTAGATAGATAGATAGATAGATAGATAGATAGATAGATAGATAGATAGATAGATAGATAGATAGATAGATAGATAGATAGATAGATAGATAGATAGATAGATAGATAGATAGAAATAATTATTGATTAGCAAATATAAACTACCACATTCAGTGCTATTACATTGAGTGCTATTACTTTTTTTTTTTAGCTAATAGTAATTACTAGAATGTTAATACTGCATTACACATTTGTTCATTAATGACGGCACAGTATTCTAAAGTGTTACCAATATTTTTTACTGAAAAATGAATCAATTAAAAACGTACTTTAGCTGGACAATGACTTTCTTCTAGAACTGTACAGACACAACTATCTTTGTTGCATTAATTTCCTGTAAAGCTGCTTTGAAACAATCTATAATGTGAAAAGCACAGTATAAATGAAGGTTGAAAACAAGACAAAGAAAGGGAACAGGATTTGATCAGTGTTGTACTGTATTGTTATTGTGATTCTGTTTAATGCATCGGAAGTGTAATAAGTGCAGAGAGGCAGATGGACATTAAACCTGCAGTGATTTGTCCACGCAGGACAACATTTAATTAAATTTAACATTTAATTAAATATTCAACAATAATATTGATCTGCCTGCATTGACAAGAACTGAACTGAGCTGGACAATGACATCACGGTTTACTCCAGAGCAGCTATATAAATATATATATAAATTAACTAATTACTAACTTTTTTAAAAACAAAAATGAAACATCACTGAACTTAATTAAGCTGAACTGTGATGCTATTTTCTTCCGGAAACCACCTTTTTTGCATTATTTTCTCTGTAAAGCTGCTTTGAAACAATCTGTATTGTAAAAAGCGCTATATAAATAAATGTGACTTGACTCCATTGAGTGTGCTGGGGGAGATAGACGACTACAGGGGGCTGAGGAAGGCTTTGTGCTTCTAATGCAATATTTAAATGGCATGTGTGTCTGACGCAGTGTTGCCTGCTCCCGCAAGCCATGTCTTTTCCCATATATCCATTCGTTCTGATGCACTGCCACATACGTGCACTCTTCCCTGCTGATGTGAAGCGGTGCACACTGAAAAACATCAGCCGGAATCAGTATCATTGTTTTTCAGGAAACACAAATTTGCTTAAAGCTGAAGTGTGCCATTGTTTTTCAAAGAGAAGTCATTGGTTGGTTCGTTTGCCAATTGTGACTGTGATATTTTCAGTCATTGCTTTGTTTGTTTGACCAATGGTGTGAGTTTGGGGCTGGACTTGCTGTTTGTTCAACCAATGGCAGATGAAGGAAATGTTCTGGGAATATGTTGAAAAGACAAGTGAAAATTTACATCTTTAAACTTTATTTAAATATTATTAAAAATGTGTTAAAGATTTTGTAAGGATATTGCGTACACTCTCAGAAAAAAGGTACAAAAGCTGTCACTGGGACAGTACCCTTCAAAAGGGTTCTAATACCATTTAGGTACTAATATGTACACGTTTGGTACCAATATGTACCTTTGAGGGACTTAAATGCACTCTTTAGGTACAAAGGTGTACCTTTTGAAAAGGTACCGCCACAGTGACAGCTTTTGTACCTTTTTTTCTGAGAGTGTAGTTGTGCTTGGAGTCAATGGTTTTGTGATAATAACGCAATGAAACATGACAAATTGTGGCGACATTATTTTTGTCCAGGGTGTCATACAAAGAAATTATGAACACATGCAAAAATAAGAGAGAACCAACAAAATATTAAAGCTACAATATGTTTTTGGGTTTTTTTTTCGCCGCTAGGGGTCGCTAACCTCTTACAATAACAAAGGCGTCGGTTGAGGATGATGCATAAGCGGAATTATGGATCTTGTTGTCAAGCTGATAAATCTAATGTTTATGGATTAATGAATACATTGATGTGTTTAACATGACTGTGGTATGAAGCAGGGCGCGATTGCTAATGAGAGACAGATATCAGCGCCACACGCGAGTCCCGCGGATATAAAGGAATGAGGACATTTCATTCTACCAAACTAACTTACCCGCAAGTGCTGAATAATACTCACAGGTCAGAGAGGCAGATGGACATTAAACCTGCAGTGATTTGACGATTGAAACTTGTGAGTTAACGCAGCGCTGTTTCACTTGCTCTACACTATCACACTAAACTGCATTTGAGTGTGTTAAAGTTATAATGTTATTCTATGTGTTAGTTTGTCTGTATGAGACTAGCAGTGAGCTAGATCAACATTAGAATAACATACTGATCATATTCTAACATTTCATCATGTTTAGCTATATAACATTGATTAGTTTTATGTACATTTGCACATCTCTGTCAAGTCGAAGTTAGCCGCGGACGCTAGCTCTCTGCATCTCGAAAACGCCACGCTGATATTGATCCTCGTTTTAGTTCTCCTTTTGTCCCAAAGTCTGCTTGCCATGATCCATAATGTTTGAACGAAACAACAATAGCGTGAGCGCGCTGCTAGACGTAACGCGTATGTTGCCATGGTTACTATGGCAGTACGAGCAGAACCAAGTGAACATGGACGAGCCATTATTAAGTTGGCTTGAGAGAGCCAACTTACTGAAATCCTATTTAAACTTATTATTATTATTATTATTATTATTATTATTATTCCGAGACTAAAATTTCTATATGAAACTCCTCCTAGAGCTTTAACTCTACATACTCCAAACTCGGCTCAGACACTCAAACTGATCTGACTCGCGTTGCTTTATCTTTTCAGACTGATCGGACTTACGGTTTTCCTAAAAATGACGATCAAAACTCGGAAAAACTCCCATTGACTTGCATTGGGGAGTTCTAAAAAATTCAAATCCAGATTCAAACTGACCAACCGACGAAAATTCAAATCAAAATACCTTGAAGACTAAAAACCAAACTGCCGTTCTATATACTATATGAGCCATTGAGACTCATTTAAACTAATGAACTCTAAACTCATACACTTATAAACTAATTAACTTATAAACTCATGAATTCATAGACTTATGAACTCTTAAACTCATAAATTAATAAACTCTGAACTCTTAAACTCATTTAAACTTATAAACTCTAAACTCATTAAAACTTATAAACTCTAAACTCAAAAACTCTTACACTTATAAACTCATCAATTTATACACTTATAAACTCTAAACTCATAAACTCTGAGTGTGTGTGTGTGTGTGTGTGTGTTCACACACACACACACACACACACACACACACACACACACACACACACACACACACTAAACTCATTTAAACTTAAACTCTAAACTCATTTAAACTTGTAAACTCAAAACTCGTAAACTATAAACTTCAAACCACTTTAAACTTCTTAAGTTTAAAGCTTCCAGCTCCCAAGCAACTACATAGCAACCAAACTTGAGTACCCTAGCAACCGTTTTGCAAGACCTATATCTCTGTATCAGAACATCGTATAGAGATGAGGTTTGGCTCTTTTGACTCATGCTAGCAAACAGCACTTCCAAAATGCTACACATGCTAGCAGTGAATAGCTACATGCTAATAGCGATTAGTTAAGTGCTATATCATGCCAAGGTCATGCTAAGAACTTTATAAAGACTCCATAGTAACCATCTGTGACAACTACCAACCACCTAGTAACACCATAGCAACCACCCAGAATACCTTAGCAACACCATAGCAACCACCCAGAACACCCTAGCAACCGCCTAGCAACCACCCAGAATACATTAGCAACTGCCTAGCAACACCATAGAAACCGCCCAGAACACCCTAGCAACCGCCTAACAACACCATAGCAACCACCCAGAACACCCTAGCAACCGCCTAGCAACCACCCAGAATACTCTAGCAACCACCTAGCAACACCATAGCAACCACCCAGAACACCCTAGCAACCGCCTAGCAACCACCCAAAACACCATAGCAACTGCCTAGCAACCACCCAGAAAACCATAGCAACCAACCAGAACACCCTAGCAACTGCCTAGCAACACCCTAGCAACCACCCAAAATACCTTAGCAACTGCCTAGCAACACCATAGCAACCACCCAGAACACCCTAGCAACCACCTAGCAACAGCATAGCAACCACCCAAAACACCATAGCAACTGCCTAGCAACCACCCAGAAAACCATAGCAACCAACCAGAACACCCTAGCAACTGCCTAGCAACACCCTAGCAACCACCCAAAATACCTTAGCAACTGCCTAGCAACACCATAGCAACCACCCAGAACACCCTAGCAACTGCCTAGCAACACCCTAGCAACCACCCAAAATACCCTAGCAACTGCCTAGCAACACCCTAGCAACCGCCCAAAATACCATAGCAACTGCCTAGCAACACCCTAGCAACCACCCAGAACACCCTAGCAACCACCTAGCAACAGCATAGCAACAGCATAGCAACCACCCAGAACACCCTAGCAACCGCCTAGCAACCACCCAGAACACCATACCAGCCAACCAGAATACCCTAGCAACCACCCAGAACACCCTAGCAACTGCCTAGCAACACCCTAGCAACCACCCAAAATACCCTAGCAACTGCTTAGCAACACCCTAGCAACCACCCAGAACACCCTAGCAACCACCCAGAACACCCTAGCAACCGCCTAGCAACCACCCAAAACACCCTAGCAACCCACTAGAAAACCCCCAACAACTTTTTAACTGTAAACTACTTTAATCTTCAAACTGATTTAAACTTTAAACTAATTTAAATGTTAGACTAATTTAAACTTTAAACTAATTTAAACTTTAAAGTAATTTAAAATTTAAACTACTTTAAACTTTAAACTAATTTAAACTTTAGACTAATTTAAACTTTAAACTAATTTAAGCTTCAAACTAATTTAGACTTTACACTATTTTAAACTTCTAACTAATTTAAACTTTAAACTAATGTAAACTTCAAACTACTTTAAACTCCAAACTACTTTAAACTTCTTCAAACTTTCTGGTCCAGCTTTCTCAAGCCAACTTAAAGTTTGTCTCGACGAACTTTTTAATCTAGTTTAAAATTGGAATTTCTCTGAAATTAAAAATCTTTGGGAACTTTTGGGATATACACAACTGCAGGAGATATATCACACTGTGCAAGTGATTTTTGGACATTTTATTACAAAAATATTACATATTGTAGCTTTAATAACTGTAAGTTGTAGTCAATGCTTTTTCCTGTGAGCTTTTGTTTTTCTATGAATTATTTATTTTTTTATTTTTTTTGCATATAGTAATAAAACCTGTAGTTGGCCTTTTTTTGGGAAATAATTTAGTCAGATAAATACCTTAAACAAGTTTAGTCCTTTGTCCATATTTTAAATGTAATTTTTTTTTAAATATTTTACTCATATTTTGATGGTTTAATCGAACATGTAGGGTCAATAAAACAAAACAAAAAAATGTAAACAAAAATACTCTCCTTTATATACTCTCCAGAGCTCATGAAGGCACATCAAAATCACATAAATCAAAAGGAAATAAAAATTGATTTTATTTTGCTTATAGGACATTTTAAGAACCATTTAAGCTTTTTTTGCATTGTAATATTCTTTGCATTGCATCATGATGATTCCTCTCAGTTGATTTTGGGGGTGAAATGTGACTTTTGCAGGTTCTTGACAGGTTTCCTGAGACTCAATTGATACAAATACTTTAAAATCTCTTAAAAACACCCTAATAATCACCATATACAATAAAAGAATTTAAAATATGTAATAAATGCTTAACACAAACCATCATCCTTTAAACTGAGCTGCCATTTACCAGATTTTCATTCTCTGCTCATTGCACATTAATTAACCACATTTAATGAATGCATTGGCAAAGTTACTCAGTCCCACACAGCATTAGCCTCTTGGCCCATGAGTGTGTAAAGCGCAGAGACAGGACTTTACTGTGTTTTATTAGTATTTAGGTTCCCCATAAACAGCAGACTGTTGCTGAACTCGCAGGTAACGTGTCTGCAAACCTTTTGGCCTTGGTGAGAAACGATCGTCCCGTCCCGTCACGGTCTCATGTCTCTTATAAACATCTCTCAGTAATCCTGTTGTCCATGTTCAGCTATATAAAACACGTCTATAAATCTCAGCCTCACCCTTCAGCACACATTCTGAAACTGTCCTCCAGAAATAGAAACCCGGCTCTTTATTTTACCTCTCTAAGTTTAGAGGATGCCTCTGTTTAGATTGTGGTGATGTTATGATGAAGAGCGCCGTTTATAGCCGGTCTCTTATGTGGGCTGTGATGGGACGGCAGACGTTTGGGATCTCTGGCCTTCATGGTGCCACTTTCACGGGTGGAACTCGCAGTGGTTTGATGGAAAGCATCCGTGCTCGCGACTGATTGGCTGCAAAGACAAAAACTCCTGTGATGTTCAGCAGGACTTAACGACTTACAGACTCGGCTCCAAAAACACAGTGAGCTGCAACATTATAAGACATCATATGGCAGTTCCAAATGGTAGGCATCTTAATTATGCTGCCTTTCTGTTGACCAAATACTGAGGTCTGCTGCATGTCAGTCACACAATGCATCGGGACAAGCTTTGAAAAAAAAAAAAAAAAAAAAAAAAAAAAAAAAAAAAAAAAAAAATATATATATATATATATATATATATATATATATATATATATATATATATATATATATATATATATGAAGAGTTCAGATGCAAAAGCCTCTAAGTGCCATCTGAAATTTTCTTCTAGAATGATAATTTTTATCAAGCTCATATATTGAAGTTCAGTAATTTCACTTAAATGACAATTAATAGGTCATTTTCATTGCCATTTAAGTGAAATTACTGAACTTAAATATACGAGCTTGATAAAAATTATCATTCTATAAGAAAATTTCAGATGGCACTTAGAGGCTTTTGCATCTGAACTCTTCATATATATATATATATATATATATATATATATATATATATATATATATATATATACTGTATATATAATTTTTATTTATTAATAATAATAATAATAATTTGTTATATTTATATAGCGCTTTTCTGGGTGCTCAAAGCGCTTTACATTACAGTACTTTTATTTAAAATAATTATTTTATTTTATTATGTTTTCATTCATTGTCTGAAATAATGATAGCAATTAAGCTTCAAAGTTCAACATTTAATATTCGTTATAATTTATATAAATTTATATACATAAAAATTTGTTTAAAGTTGAAATTTTAAAAAAAAAATTCAAAAAGACAACTATAAGTTTTCCCATTTTCAAATATAATATAATATAATATAATATAATATAATATAATATAATATAATATAATATAATATAATATTCATTATATACTAATGTAATTAATGTAAACAAGTAGAGACATATATACACATTTATATAAAGAGTATATATATATATAGATGTCAATCTGTGTAATTAGTTTTGTTTTCATGGACTTTTATTTTGCATTGGTCAGTCGCCTGTTTCCTATGTTTCCATTGTTCCCAGTTTCCTGTCAGTGGTTAGTTGTCATGGACACTCATTAATCGTTACAGCTGTTTGTGTATTTAAGTTCCTCCTTTTTATTCAGTCGTTGTCTGGTATTGTTGTCTGGTATGTGCCTTCTCACATTTGGATTAGTTTGTTTTATTAAAGAACTTTTTGTTTGTAGTTATGAACTTTTTTCATCTTCATCCGAACAAACTGTGACTATATATGTCCCCATCATTTTCTAAAATATAATGTTTATACGTAAATGCTTATTAGGGTATCACAAAGCAAGGCAGCTCACTAGGTTTTGGAACGGAGCCCTAGTGTCTAATTTAGATGTTTTAAAAAGAACGCAGCACAATACTATATTTTGTGGTGGCAAAAGTCTTACTATGCGCTTATATGCTGGCAAGTTAATTGTTATCATGGTTCCGGACAATGAAAGAGCACCAATAAGTTCCCATAAGAGCTGTTCTCATGCTGCGTTTGCACTTTCCTTTTCAGATCGCTGACAGTGCGGGAGCTTCTGTTTTACACGCTCTCCTTTCTGCTGCTCTAAATGAGAGGTTATTTCATTTAATAATATATGGAGGAATGTGAATTATAGATGTGCACCTCAGCAGTGACTCAGAGCTCCAGCATGTGGAGGTGTGTGTTAGGACATCGTTCACAGCGTGGAGACCTGACATGAAAGAAGCGTGTTAACTTAGCGTTCAGTGTGCGGATATCAATATATAAACAGGTATGAAGATGTGAATCAAATATAGTGCTGGACTCATATAGGCTAGTTTTAAGATACTTTTATGTGACATGGTCACTAAATTGTTGTTTAGATCTTCTTTTTTTTTTTTTCTTATTTTGTGTTCCACTGAAAAACATGACATGAATGACGAGTAAATAGAAATAATTTTCATTTTTGGGGGAACTTTTCCTTTAAAATGTACCCAAAGATGATTTTATAGATCATCTGCAGACTTTAACAGGAAGGGCCACTAGTGGACATCTTCAACACTGCAAATGAATATTTATTTTTATTAAAAACAAACAAGCAAACAAATATGTTAAATAAACCTGAAATAAAATAAACTTTATAAAACAATTAGTTCCCGCTGATTCAATGCTCATGAACACACACCTGTGACTATAAATTCTATATTAATACACCAAATTGCTACATTGCTTGTCAGCTGTAAATAATAGCTACTGGATGAATTGTTTACTCCAACTATTATTAATAATTAATTATTAAATTATTAGAAAATTAAATGATATGAACTATTTAACATTTTTATATATATGTATATCGTTCATATGTCGGTTCAGTAAGATTTTTTACTACTACTACTATACTTTTATTCAGCATGAATTAATTAAATTGATCTAAAGTGACAGTAAACACATTTATAAAGTTCCAAAAGTTTTATATTTGAAATAAATGCTGTTCTTTTGAACTTTCTATTCATCAAATGATCCTGAACAAATCACAGAAAACTGATGTTTCTGAAGCATATATAAATCATTCTAATATTCTTATTTGGTGTGTAAGAATTATTTTGTGTTATGTACTATATATATATATATATATATATATATATATATATATATATATATATATATATATATATATATATAATTATTATTATTTATTTCAGACCCATGGGTCCATATCATTTATGTCATCAATAATTTATTAATTTTTGTCCTCCCATTGCCAATATAAGTAATAAGCCCCTCACAACCGTTTCTAAACCTTTCCTGATGTTTTTACATCAAACTGAAGTGAACAGTTGAACACACACAGACTGAAGCCGGAACTGTTGCACCTTCAGCATGTTTTTTAGACTTCAAAGGCTGTTCTGCCTCTTTCCTCCAGAACCAGATGTGTTTCAGCCACCTTTCATCATTATAGGGTGAGGATTATGGGTCACCCTGGAGGTCCGACTGCCTGGAACAAAGAAACACTTTCCACGAACTATTATTACCCAGCAAAACACGATTAAGCGTTATAGTCTGGCAAAGCATCACCGTCTAGACTCCTCTGAATCTCACATATTCTGATGGAGGTCTGCTGTCTTTCTTTTGGGCAATACTCAGAACATGAAAGTTATTGCTGATTCAGGAGTATAGGCCTATTTATTAGTAAAACTCCTTTAGAATATAAGGTGATTTGGAGCAAATGTGTTTGTAGAGCAGTCAGAGAAAGTGAAGTGCTTCAGTCTGGCTGATTTGAGTTGGTCAAGATGAATTAGCTTGAGCCCATCATTTGACTAACTCCTGAAGATAGACAGCGCCCTCTGCTGGAGAAACATACACATTACATCTATCTATCTTTCTATCTATCTATCTATCTATCTATCTATCTATCTATCTATCTATCTATCTATCTATCTATCTATCTATCTATCTATCTATCTATCTATCTATCTGAACTGTCTATGATCTGAACACAAAATAAGGTTAAATAATATCCATATTTAGATGACATGCAGACTTTACTCGCTAATTTACATTTTTTTTCCAATTGCTAACACACAATTCTGCTTAATACTTAACAAAATACTTAACACAATTCACAAAACCACACACCCAAACTGCAAAATACCTAATATATCCTGCAAAATGAAGCACTGTGACCAAAACTACATATAGCATTATCAAAATCAAACTTTTGCATGAAATGGCACACACTTCATTCATATTAGCAGATTTTTGTCTAACCAACTACACACTGTTGGGCATAAAGAAGAGCACTCTCATCTTTAGTATGCTTTGCCATAATACTAAAACAGGTCAAATTGTAGATTTTTTTTTTTTTTTTTTTCACCAAACAAGTCAGTGCAACATATGCACTATATTTACATTGGACTGAATAAATATATGCTCACAAAAAACAGTAAACTGAAAAAGATTGAAGTGTTAACAGTTAAGCATTGAGGTGTTTGGTCAGGTGACACATGTGTTGGCCAATCAGATCATGGAGTGTCATTTTGAATGGCAGTGTTTTGAAATGGCAAACATGTGACTTTATGTCAGATTGTTGTGTG
Source organism: Vimba vimba (assembly GCA_022828995.1). NCBI lineage: Eukaryota > Metazoa > Chordata > Actinopteri > Cypriniformes > Leuciscidae > Vimba > Vimba vimba. The sequence continues at coordinate 35,397,480 of CM040830.1, read as the reverse complement.
TTATGCAGAGAACCGTGTTCAGTGCGTTTAAAAAGTGCCATTTTGAATTGCACAATGTGTAAAGCAGAAAATGTGTTTAGACTTTTGGAGACTTGAGAAGAGGTTTTGCTCTCTTTCTGTCAGTTTACAGTTTGTCTCGATTGCTTAAACACTATAACCAGGCTTTTGAACTAAAATTTCAAAACCATAACACCATTTATCAAAAAGCACACCCATTTCCCTAAACTATAAACACTATTCCCTGTTTTGACACATGAGTCAGATTTGTTGAACTGTCACTGCAAAACTCTACACACAAATCCCTTCATTTCTCATTGCTTAGACAATGTTGTCATTTAGAAAGCACTAGCATTCAGTATTGTTCACTCAAGTCAGCACAGCTTCAGCTCAGTTAGCACACAGTTACCCAGGTGGAAACACTAAGAGTCAAAATTTAACACACATCAATCAGAACCTTCAATATAAAAGGGCCCAAATCAGTTTATTGCGTTTTGGAACAATGGATCCAGAAAGACATGAAGGAAGAGGGATAAGAATGAGGAGGAGGAAGGGCAAGAAGACAAGCAGTCTCAGATGAAACTCAAGCCACTCTAGTTGCCCATGTCTTTGTGTGTGTGACTATGAGGGAGGCTGGGCTACGAGTAAGGCCAAATCTGAGTCGCTTTACCGTCGCCTCGAGAACCTTCAGGGAGGTGTGGTGGCAAACACAAATCTATCACTGAATAAGAGACAAACATTTCCAATTGTCTTTGATGAGGTGTATTTTCTTGCAAGAAAAGGCCAGCAGTCGAACAGTCACACAGAGTGAGTATATAGTGTGACGGTGAAGGGAGGGGATTCTTCCTCCTTTATAGTCTTGACTCCCAGAATTTTATCTTTCTAGGCCGATGATGGTATTTCAACCATATGTGGAACATTCTTAGACGTGTTCATCATATTGTCTCCTTGAGTGGAGGCCCTCCTGTCACGTCCAACACTCTTTACCATTCCAATACAATTCCATATTAGAATAAGGTTTGTGTGGCTCTTTTACTGTCATATGATGGTCACACACATCTTACTGTAAGTAAATATAAAAAAAAATTATAGGAGAGAGTAAAAAAAAAGAGTAAAAAAAAAAGAGTAAAACAGGAAAAAAAAATTGTTTTTGTGTGTGTATGTTGTACTGTGTAGTACATGAATGAATAAAAATGTGCCAATGTATCCATTGATTGTGTCTTTTGTGTTCATCATGTGAAAAGGTTTGTGGGGGGGGGGGGGGGGGGAACCACAAGCAACATAACTTACCAGTTTTGGAAATGTTGTTTTGAATTTATTGCACCAGTGTGTTAGACTATGTTGTAGTGTGTGTGATTTTGAGGGCTTGTGTGTCCTGTCTGAGGGCAAAGTCTGGTTTTTCAGCAAGAGTGAATGGTTTTGAGTGTAGAGCTTCATTTTGACCTGAAAATAGGATGTTTGGGGAACTGGGTGAGACGTTATGGATTTGTGTTTATAGTTTTGAGAATACGAGGCATAGTTTCAAGAAATGTGTTTAAGCAATCGAGAAAAACTGTAAATAATTGTGCTGTGCATGTCATTTTAGTGTGTGAGCAATTTGAAAAAACTGTATTAATAACTTTTTTTTATTAATAACATAACTTATTAATACTGCTACAGTATTAAATGAAAACATCAGTCCTGGTGGGAGTTAGCAATTGCATAACTATCATCAAATATTGCCTCCCATATGCAGTTATGAGTTATGTTTATTCTCAGACATTACGGCATGGATATAATCATGTTGTCTGTTATTATCAGAGACATTTTTCTAAAGAGACATTTGTCATATTGTCCATGATGTCATCAAAACACTTTGATGAAATTAGTAACTATTTGAAGATGCTGATAAAGGCTTACAGAGTTGAACACACTCGATGCCTTTCCTTTCTGCATGTTTTAAGATGTTGTTCTTGTTTCTGCACAGCGGTGAAGAACATCAAACCATGCAAGATCACTGTGGTGAAAAACAGTCACTTCAAAAACAACCATTTGACCTCAATATGGGCCAGAAGGAACAGCTTTTACACACACTGCTGTTTTAATCTGACAGATGAGTGTTTTAGTTGAAATGCTTCTTGCAAGTCAGTCAGTATTTGTTCCCAGTGAGACTAAATTGTTGAACCACTCATTTTAACCACAAGTGCAAAAGCAAAAAAGATCAAAAAGCAAAGAAATATTGCACTATATATTCTGAAATGAGTTGGCAGAACATTACAATCCCTCTATGATACTACAGACATGCAAAACATTTCACAAATCTCATGACTGTCTTTAGAAGTTTCTCATAGCTAATGTCACATGGCCGTTTCTTCATTTCCTGTCGCTCACACACACCAGAGGACCTTTTAAAGACACGCATTTCTCACGCCCGAAGGGCCCGACTCAACCTCTCCTGATCCTGTACAAATGAAGAATATTACAAAAATGCAACTGAGGCTTTAGTGCTCAACTATTTCATTACATTTGCATTTACATTTATTCATTTAGCAGACGCTTTTATCCAAAGCGACTTACAAATGAGAACAATAGAAGCATTTAAACTAACAGTAGGACAACAATATGCAAGTGCTATGATCCTTCTCAGTTTAATCTAACGCAGAATTTTTTTATTTTTGTTATAGAACAGAATAGAATAGAGTAGTAGAGAAAGTGTTAGTATTACTGGATCAAGTGCTGAAAAATGTCATGTTTTTCTAAATATTTTTCTTACAAATACAAAGTATGTATAAACATATTTTCATAATCAGAGTTTTTCTAAAAGCATTTTGTTTTATTATAATAATAAGTCGCCAATGCATTAATTACAGGTCTCTGAGGAAGGAATAGATGATGATGTGAATCTCGCTTATTTCTTTGCATGTTTGTTTGATTTTATTTTAGTAACACTGATTTATACACTTTAAAAAGTCTGCAAAATAGGGCTTGATGTACTGTTTAAATATGAAGGAATTATAAAAAAGATATATTTTTTTTAAACAGGTGTTTTATCATGCATTGCATTGTGTGTGTTTAAGGTTAACAGAAATTGCCTTAAAATTATAGGATAATGTCCTGGCAGAAAATTACCAGTACATTTTGCATTTTTATTTTTTACAATGTAGTTTGTGTTAATATTTTAAATTATATTTTCTGTTTTCATTTTAACTTTAATTTTTAACGGCCATTTTAACTTTTAAGATTTAGTCATTTTGTTCTGTTTTTTTTTGTGTCATTTTTATTATTACAGTTTTTTTTTCAACTGCTTACATTTTCTCACAGAATTGCGCACACAAAATGCAAAATGCCTCACATCTCTTGCCTCACATCTCTTGCAAAATGAAGCACTGCATTTAAAATATCACAAACACATCTCAAAAGCAAACGTTTGTCTTACGTTGCAAACACCTTTGCCATAATATTATATTTTGGATATATATATACACTTAGTTATTCAAAACTAAAGCTCTTATTTCAGTGAAGATTGAAAGTAATTGGCAGAGAGATTCACGGTAAACACGAAAGCAAGATTGAAACCAAACTGTTTTTTATTTATTTTTTACTGTAAGCGTTTGTGGTTGTGAATACAGTATTACACAGTCCAAAAAACCTATAACTTGACCTTTGACCTATTTATAGGCCTATTATAAAGCCATGATGGTTGGTGTTAAGTAAAGCAATGAGTGTTTGCACGTGTGAGGAGGTAGTGTGAGTGTGTGTGTGAGGAGTGTGTGAGGCTCTGATGAATTACTGTGGAAATTTGATTGTGTTTGAAAAAGGAAATCAAGATAATTCCTGTTAGATTGTTGTGTGTTATAGATAAATGTGTGTTGTGGTTTGCAAAAAGTGTTTTATGAAATTGAAAACTGAGTCAAAGGCAAACAATTGGTGTTTGGTTTTGCAGATTTGGTGTGTGGTTATGGTGTTTGAGTGTCAGGTTTCAGGAATTGTGTGACAAGTAAGGATCTCATGTGTAAGCAGTTGAAAAAAACGGTATTATTTTTAATATCTACATGTTTTATTTTTTACTTTACTTCACTATAGATATATTTTATTACTTCTTTTCAACTAAATAAAAATGAGAAATGATGCATTGACAGTTTAGCTGAAGTTAAATGTTTTTATATACTTATTTTTGTTTATTTTATTTCAAATAATGAAAGTTTTTTGTATGGTTTTAGCTTGAGCAAAAATAACCCTGCCTCAAAGTCGTTAACTGTGTTCCAGTTTTCCTGTAATGTAAGGTTAGGATTGTTTTGTCAGTCCTTTGACATGGATCGCAATGCAAGACCTTTTAGTCTTTGAATTCAATGCAATAATCAAGTCACAAGAATAAACATGCATGCGTTTAAGACTCAATAAAATCTGCCATGTTTTTCCTCTGGCCACTCCAGCTCGTGTCTATTCATTTTCTGTGTTTGATGCCGCTTGAAAAACTATTTTAGCACATGAAAAGCTCAAGCAGCCACAACAGAAAACAGACAATTGCAGGATACAGAGAAACCTCTTAAATGTTAAAGTCAAGGTCCAAAGATCTGCCGGCTGGCGGTTGAATACGAGGTCAGCTATTTCTGCCTGGCATTATACACACTCTATAAAATGCTGGGTTGTTTTAACCCAATTTCGGGTCAAATATGAACAAACTCAAACATGTGGTTAAAAATGTAATTTACAAATTTAACCCAATGACTGCGGGTTTGTCCATAGTTGACCCAAATTTGGGTTGAAACAACCCAGCATTTTTAGAGTGCACAAAATCAAATTTACATGCAAAGCATGACCTTTAAAAACACACTGATTGAAAATAAATGTTTCAGAATAAAATTACCATTGAGTGAATCATACAATCTTAAGGTCATTTCATTCCAACAGACAAAAAGGCTAAGTAAAAACTTTAATATTAAGATATTAAGAATTAAATTAAAACATCCGAACACATTACAGTCGTGTGTTAGAAAATGTGTTTAACGTTCATGAAAAAATGAAATGTATATATAAGTTAATTGTTTAATAAAATCTATTTATGACATTATTTTTGAAAGCATCCTCACTCACGTTGCATTTCTTCTGAATTTAGTCTGTCTCAGTTTTTCTTTTTCTTCATGTAATGAATGAATGTGTGTGTGTGTGTGTGTGTGTGTGTGTGTGTGTGTGTGTGTGTGTGTGTGTGTGTGTGTGTGTGTGTGTCTAGAAGAAAAGAAGTGACAAAACCTGACAAAATCTCCCAGATCCTCCTGGGACGTCCTCATTTGGTAATTAAAGATTTTTAAGAAATGTAAAAATGCAGAAAGTTTTGTGTGACGGGTAGGTTTAGGGGTCGGGTTCAGTTTTTTATTTTATTTTTTGTTCATTCTGGCGTGAAATATGACCTATATACTTGTTTTAGTAAGAATTACTGTTTGTTTGTGACCTTTTGCATCTTTCCTCTTCAGGTTTCTGTTCCCTGATCAGTATGTGCAGACATTAATTCTATTGTTTATTCATTCAGTTGTGTTTTACATCTATCTTCAGGCAACACACAAATCACATTAGGGAAAATGTGACTGGTTTTGTCTGGACACGAGGATCATGTTTCGGAATACAGTGAGTAAAGCACAGTCCGTTCACAAAGATATACGTAAGGGATAATAAACAGTCAGCTTATAATAACAGATTTTCTTTAACATGCTGGGTAGTTAATTGTATCTAATTATAATAAAAACGTGGCCAAACGATTCAGGTAAATGTATGATACAAACATTAGATCTTTTGTACACCAGTGAGTCATCCAAACTTCTCCTTCCTCATGATTATAGTTATCTGAGTTGTTTACTTGGTTCCACTTGTGGACAGTTGGATCATAAGTCATAAGAGGATTATGAAACTATACCTGTTGGCCTCATTTGGCTGTTTTGGTGACTGTTAGTTCATGTGGTTTCATTTAAAAACACTTATGTCTTATGCCACATGTCTTAGATTCAATAACAGTAATTTAGACACAAAATGCACTTTCCTGGCTGTGTGCCGAGCTGCATTGCAGATTTTTGGCTCTAACTCTCCTTCAGCTGAGAATGAAGGACAGCCAGTTTATGTGCAGTGAAACTGCAGTACAGACATGATGTACGAACCGGAGATTCGAGGGAGGGAACCACACAGATTCCTGGAAAGCAACACAAAAAATGTTGTATGACTAACAATAGATTAGGAGTGAACAATAAACCATGACTTTGTTGAATTGACTGAATCATCCTGTCAAAGCAAGCAGGGTTGCCAGGTCTGCTTGACAATAATAACCCAATTTCCAAAAAAAAAAAAAAAAAAAAAAATCGATTTTTAAGGTTTTTAGATTAGATTTTACTTAAAATATTTTTCTTGCACTAACTAAGGTATCAGCATAATAAAAATAAAATAAAAAAACGAGTCTGATCATCATTAGCCAGGTAATATCTAAAGTAAGCATGCCTAAATTCATTTAAACTGAGATACATTTTAGGGGTTGCTTGAGTAATATAATAGAAAAGTATACATTACATGCTTGAAAAAATTCTTGCATTAAACATAACTTGTACAAATGACAAAATAGCACCTTAAAACCAACCATCTGAAAGCTTTGTATGAGCAAAATTGTTATTTCTTGAACGTTTTTCCCTCTGTCCACATCCATTCACATAATATACATGCAAGGAATCACAACTATCACTTCTGTCTAGCCGGTTAACAATGCCATTCATTTTACAACTACGGCAGAAGGCAAGGTTTCCTGTAATACAGACTTAAATTTCACGTGACTCTACGATGGTTGACGACTATGATTGACTAATATGGTGCTTTTTTTGTCATTTCAAAGCTTGACAGGTTCAGTCTCCATTTACTTTCATTCGGTCTATGGAAAAGAGTGACACTAACGTATTTTAGTGATCCATTGAAGAAGGAAATTCCTACGGGTCTGAAACTACATGTGTTGTGAGAAAATGCATAAAGGTTTTTTTTTTTTTTGAGACAAATTCTATCGTTTAAGGGATAGGCTAGTTGACTCAAAAAATTCAAAAAATGTGTCATTAATTACATTTCAAACCCATAAGACTTTAATTCATCTTCGGAGGCCATAGACAGCCCACATCTGATGTGAGGTGATGTGAAGAAACACCAAAATTCAATCTGATCATCATATGAAGCGATCGTGTCTCTTTAGAAAATTTGGACTTAACTGCAAACTTTAATTGGCATGAAAAAGCTTTGCCAGAAAGTTTGAAGAATTTTTAAAAGCTTGAAGTTTGAAGGTTTTTAGTTTTAATTAGTTTAAATTGTAAGTTTTAGTTTAGTAGTTTTAAAAGTTTGAATGTTTTCTGTTTTAATTAGTTTAAGTTTTAGTTTATTAGTTTTAAAAGTTTGTAGAAGTTTGACGGTTTTCAGTTTAGAAATATTAGATATAATGGAAGCTTAAACTAGTCTAGTCTTGATTGATTAGAAATAGTACATAGAATGGCAGCTGATGGAGTCTAATGAGCCTCTCCAACTGTCAACATTTGAATTTAGTTTGAAGTTAGAAAGAAAGAAAGAAAGAAAGAAAGAAAGAAAGAAAGAAAGAAAGAAAGAAAGAAAGAAAGAGGAAAGAAAGAATGATTAGTTAAAAAAAGATAGATAGATAGATAGATAGATAGATAGATAGATAGATAGATAGATAGAAATATTAGTTTGGAAGAAAGAAAGAAAGCTTTTCAGTTTAGAAATATTAGATATAATGGAAGCTTAAACTAGTCTTGATTGATTAGAAATAGTACATAGAATGGCAGCTAATGGAGTCTAATGAGCCTCTCCAACTGTCAACATTTGAATTTAGTTTGAAGTTAGAAAGAAAGAAAGAAAGAAAGAAAGAAAGAAAGAAAGAGAAAGGAAAGAAAGATTAGTTAGAAAGAATGATTAGTTAAAAAAAGATAGATAGATAGATAGATAGATAGATAGATAGATAGATAGATAGATAGATAGATAGATAGATAGATAGAAATATTCGTTTGGAAGAAAGAAAGAAAGCTTAAATGAGTCTCAATGAATTAGAAATAGTACATAGAATGGCAGCTGATGGGGTCTAATGAGCCTCTCCAACTGTCAACATTTGAATTTATACAGTTTAAGTTTAAATAGTCTTGGCTCAATTTGAACATTCCGCAATGAAAGTCTATGGGATTTTTCCAAGTTTTTATCAGCAATTTAAGGAAAACAGCAAGCCAACTTAATTACTTGAGTAAATAATGGCATAATTTTCATGTTTTGGGGGGTGAACTGTCCCTTTAAGGATCCCCCAGTTCGACGTGTCTTGGCAACCCAGCGACCCTCCTCTCCACTGGGCGCCGCTGCAGGCCGAGAAAGAGACCCCTCCCTTCGACTTTTCGAAACCTGCCTAAAAGGGTGTGTTTTTGGGGCTGTACGTATATTTGTTCTGCATCACGCACTGCAGACATGGGAAAAGGAGTCGGTGTGTGTGAGAAATGCTCAGTTGAATCGCTAAAGGACACTGAATAAGTTATTTGAGGAGCGCTGAAATGTCCGCGTGACGCTATACCGCGAACACAGAAACGTCATTCGTAGTTAAACGACTTTTCTTGTCATCCGTGATCGGGACAGGACCGCAGGTTGAAGATGTTATCAGAAGAGCAAACATGAAGAAAACGTGACTGGAGGCTTTGGACTGTATCGATGAGGAGTGTTTTGGAGTTGTCATTGAGTGTCCTTTTTCATACAGTGTTTCTGAGGGGCTGATGGTGATTACGATGATGATGATGTTGGAGGACGAAGAAACTGAACATCATTTCTACCTTTTAGTGTAGGTTAATGCTTTGAGGGAATCTACTAACACATATCTATTTATCTGAGGATATACCCGCATATGTTTCCTAGTTTATATGCAGGTAAATAGCCCACACACACACACACACACACACACACACACACACACACGTCTGTATTTCCTGGTTTTCTCTTCACCTGCTGTTTTAAGTGCTTTATCCAAGAGTCCAGGAAGTAACGTTAGGAAACCAAAGAGCCTTAAAGATTTAAGTCAATCCGAAGTCAGAAGATGATCCAGGAACTATCTAGAAGGTTAAAAAGGAACTTCACTATAGAGCTAGTTAAAGCATCGACAGATCTGGTCAGATAATATCGTGTTATTCGTGTATCTGGAGGAGCTTTGATTCCTCTCATCTTCTGAAACGCACAAATATCATGGAGATGAAGATGTTCATCGTTGTCGTGGGGCTCCTGGTGGGCAGTCTGATGCCCATCGGAGGGTCCGCCAGCTCTCCAGACACGGGCACCGGTCGCGGGATGTCCCAGCCGGGAGATCAGGGTCTCCAGAAACACGGAGGCGAGGGAAATCACACCAAGAAAAACTTCCCGGTTCTGTCTTTTGATTATGATCACGTCCGGCTGCCCTTTGAGATCTCATTATGGGTGCTCCTGGCTTCCTTGATGAAATTGGGTGAGTATGTTTAGATTTCTATATTCAGTGTCATAATATTTGTGCGTGTGTATGACCTATGACCTGTGTGGTGACCTGTAGCCTATAATATGTGGTATGAGAGACCCCTTAAAGGGATAGTTCACCCAACAATTAAAAATTCATTAATTCATTAATTACTCAAACACTTGTTGATTCAAACCTGTAAGATGTTCATTCATCTTCAGAACACAAATGAAGATCTTTTTGATAAAAAAAAATGTCCCTCCATTGACAGTCTACGCAACTACCACTTTCAAGCCCCAGAAAGGTAGTAAAGACATCATTAATCCACGTGACTCCAGTGGTTTAACTTCACTTTTATGAAGCGATGCGAGTGCTTTGTGCAAAAAACATAATTTACCTATTAAAATATTAATCTCCAATAAGCGTTCACGAGACTTTCACGTGTTGACGCGAGAGGAGACGTTATTTGAACATGCGTCTGAGATTAATATTTTGTAAATAAAGTGGTACATTATGTGTTTGTTTGTTTTCTCGTAAAACATTTCATAGGATTAAACTGCTGGAGTCTAGGGATGTGATGGTGATGAAATGTTTTACCATTTAATCGACGTGTGACAACGCCTGTAATACCTGTATCACCAGTACCGGGGACGGTTGGGGATGTTGGAGTTTTTTCCTTTTTTTTTCCACCTCGCTTTTAAATGACTTGAGGTGCGTGTCCACTGGCTTTGAATTAGTGTTTTAAACTACCCTCTGCCCAGGGGGAGTTTCTTCTCTGTTCTCACGCTACTCCGTTTACCAGTGTAAATTATTCCCTTTCCACACTGTGACCAAGTTGCTCAAATCTCTACACACACCACTTTATGTGCACAGTCAACAGAACAGTGTTTCACTCTCGCTGCCAGCATAAAGTCTGGTCTAGATTGCAGTTTATCCTGACAACAACTGTCCAGTGGTACTCTGTGTGTTCCTGGGCAGTTTTACAGCATCAGTTTTTGTCTGTATTTATGTATGCATGCATCAGAGTGCTGATGGCGTGCCGTCTGAGACTAGAACACGGCTGACCTGAGATTCTTACATGCTTGCCATTAGATGAGACCAGTGGAAGCTTGTTTCCACCACAAAATAAAAAATAAAAAAGGTATCTCATAATTCTGACTTTTTTTCATCAGAACTGTGTGATATAAACTCGCAATTGTGTGTGTTAATGTTAGAATTGCGACTATATAAACTATTAAAATTATTGCATTATAAAGTCAGAATTGCGAGACAAAGTCACTATTACTTTTTTTATATTTTGTCTCTGACCCAAGTGGACGTACTGCACTGGTTCTGCTTGATTAGGGGTGGGTATAATATATGGTTTATTAAAGGGGTGGTTGATTCTGATTTCACTTTTCTAACTTTAGTTAGTGTGTAATGTTGCTGTTTGAGCATAAAAAACATCTGCAAAGTTACAACGCTCAAAGTTCAAAGCAAAGGGAGATATTTGCTTTTAAAGAAATCACTTTTTAAGGACTACAACCAATGGCTGGTAGAGACTACACAACATTCCTCCCGGGTTAGTGACATCACTAACACAAAAAATTTACATAAACCCCGCCCCCTGAACATGATTTATAGATTATCATGACAGAATATGCTAATCAAAGACTAGAAGATAGTTAACTCCATATAAGCTACATAAATTCATCAACTAACCATTCAGAAATGTCCTGTTGCTTCTACATGTTGTCACTTCACTTCTTCTAGAGTTTCTCCATCATTGTCTGACTCCGGTTTGAACATAAAAGGCTAAAAGTTTTTGAAATTTTCAGTGCATGTCTGTGTGAGTGCAAGCTGTTGAAGCTCCGCCCCCTGTGCCGGGAGCAACAGCTCATTTGCATTTAAAGGAACAGACACAAAACGGTGCGTTTTTGCTCACCCTTTTAACATGCTATATAAAAATATATGTGTGGTATTTTGAGCTAAAACTTCACACACACACACACACACTCACACAATCAAAGACTTATTTTACATCTTGTAAAATGGCATTATACCACCCCTTTAAATAATGTTTTACTTCCTGAGTGAGTTATTATAGATGGGGAAGTGAGTTGTGCATAAGGTGCCAATTGTTGTCCAAGGTTTGAGTGTAAATGGAGAATCGTTGTGTTTTGGGGAAATACTGCAGTCATATGATGCGCAAGGAAAGGAACATGCTGGCGAAGAGGGAAGATGAGGTCAGGTATGTGCAAACGCTGAGTCCTTCCTGTTTCAGAAGAGCGTGTGTGTGAGTGAGAGGTTATTTGCCATGACAGTTTCAGCTTCCTGACACACACACTCTCCTCGCAGGAGTGTGAAGCGTTCTGCTCTTCAGCCGCAGTGTTGTTTTAGTGACATCTCAATTCTCATTCCCAGCAGGAGCGTATTGTTAGGCATCTTGAGCTGCACGATTCTGGGAAAATTTAGATTCACCATTTTTTTTTGTTTTAAATAGAGACCACGATTTTCCCATGATTCCGAACAGACAAACAAAATAGCAAGTGATTTACTAGAGGTTCTGACAAAATTTGAAATGCTTCAGTCAATTTAAAAATGTTGCATTAATTTAAATGAATAATATTAAAAAAAAAAAAAAAAAATCGGTTTGCATGTATGATTCAATGACTCACTCATAAATACTTGTTTCATTACTGGATGAGTCAACCAAGCACATCTGTCAATCATAAATTAATCCAAAAAAGACTCAACTATAGCATGAGTTCTGAAGTCATATAGGTTTATGTATTAATTATTCGCTCATAAGATTTTTAGTGGCTACATTTTCACTGGATGTTAGAGCAAATTTTACTTTTATTTATTTAAAGAATTTTCTGTATAACAGTTCATAGTGAACACATCCGTCAATCATTAGTCCGAAGAATCAAGCATATTATATTGTATATTCTTCAGAAGTCATGCTACAGGTTTATGTGAGGAAGAGAAATTTAAGTCATTATTCACTGATATGATTAAGCAATTTTGGCTGAAATTTTCACTGACTGTTAGAGCAAATTGGACTTTATTTATTTAGAAGAATCCTCCCCCAGATATTTTCTGTACAACAATTCATAGTCAGCACATCTGTCAATCAAAAATTTGCCTTGTCCAGAAGTTTCATGCACTACATTATATAGTATAATGTTAGTCTTATAAAGCCAAATATATAGGTTTATGTGAAGAAGTTTATGTGATTTTTACTTGTCCTGGCTACATTTTTATTGCGTGTTAGAGCAAATATATTTATGTATTTTGAGTATCAGACTTAATTTGCTTAAACCCTTTGGTTTTTCTCTTGACTTTCTCGGTTAGGCTGTATTTAGTCTGGCTCCTCTCCTCTGCTTGTCGGCTGTAGCTTTGGCCATTCCTAGTGTTTACATCACAGTCCATCTCTCCAGATGCACTGGCGCCTCTGCAAGGGTTAACATTAATGTTTCAGAGTCTGTTACTTCATTATTAATAAATGCCCATCATGGGGAGTGAGTGCCAGGTCTCACGACTTGAAGACAGCGAGTAGTAGTGAACACAATATGGACTGATTTGTGTTAGATATGTGTTAATTTAGCAAGGTTACCTAATCACACTGAACGAGTAGATCGTAGATCGCATGCGATGTAGAGCCAAAGCTCAGGATTTATCTGCTCACACTATACGGTCTGATCATCGAGCTGCGACTTCACTGCTCACACTATACGTGTGAAATATGCGCGAATCAGGGAATTAAGGAAGGCCTGGGCTTCTTTTATTATTAAACTGATGGGCAGAGATGGGCATAAATACATGAAAATGTATTTAAAATACAAATACAAAATACTGTGTGAAAAAATGTATACAAATACAATATTTTGTATTTTGAAAATACACAAAATACATGTGAAATTGGCCATCCAGTGCAGGTACAGGTCACAGTGAATGAAGAAACTACATAAGCCTACTGACTTTTCATTCCTAACCACATCTCTTTCTTTCTTTCTTTCTTTCTTTCTTTCTTTCTTTCTTTCTTTCTTTCTTTCTTTCTTTCTTTCTTTCTTTCTTTCTTTCTTTCTTTCTTTCTTTCTTTCTTTCTTTCTTGCAATTACAAATAAACTTATTGCTGTGGCAAAAATATTCATTAAACAATCAATCACTGCGTAAGAGACACTCTGAAACTCAAATGATCATTAAAAAGTAGTTTATTCTTGCAAGAAGGCCCAGTTGCCACACAGAAGTCAAAAGTACAGTCTGTGAAACAAGTGCGACGACCAGGGGGAGGGCAGAGGAGTCTTTATACTGCTTTCAAGGTCTTCTGCTTACAGGCCCTTATCTAAACAAGGAGAGGCTTCCCTGCTAGTTTTCTGATACTGCTAAGTTTACTCTTACAAACTCACAAGTTCTAAATTGGACGGCCTCTGACCCTAGGGGTCAGAGCCCCTTTTCAATCTGCCTCCTCCTGATGTCCCACCTGTTTCCCAGTGTTTAAAAACACACACATACATTAGTCATATGTTGGCAGACCACATACAGTCCAGCAAAGAGTCATTTCAAATGTCTTACTGAAAGTAAATCAGTAAATCAATACTGTAAATCAATGAAAATCAAAAATTGCCTTAACACTTATGCAAAATTGCAGCCATTTATATAGGCTATTTCTGGTTACAATGTAGCCTAGTCTATTACTTGTGGTGAACTCATATGTAAAACTGTGGAAACCTTTTCTGCTATCTAGCAAAGAATATGGATGGGCGATATGACCAAAATCTCAATTTTACTTCACAGTAACAATATCATGGTTTCATAATTCTCAATATCAGTTTTGATTCCACAGCACACACTGAATTTCAAACTCTTTTGAAGGTTTTTTTTTTTTTTTTTTTTTTGCAGGTAGTCCAGTGCTTTTTAAGTAATTTTATGTTTATTTTATGTAAAGTTTATTTGTTTCTATAAGTTTATTAAAATTAGAAAGTGTATCTAAAATTTAAAACTAGAATTAATTTAGATTCATTTGACACTATTTACCCCTTTTTTAGATTATTATTTTTTTATGTACAATAAAACTAAAAGCTGAAGATTTTTGTGGTGTATCATTCATCAGTGTTTGTTTTTCCACTCCAACGTTCCAATAATTCCTGCCCACTAAAAGCTGCACAGATAAATTTGCTTACCCCACAAATAGGCCCATCTATGTAAACGATTTAGAAAAAGTTCCATCAATTCACACTTTATATCATCGCTATGATATGTAGTGTCATATCACCCAGCCCTAACATGCAGTAATGCTTTAAACACATTTGACAAGCTAGATGATAAAAATCAACAACCGGTCAAGACTGATCGGCTTACGCTATTTTCCCACTTGTCTGTGCTCTTTTATTCTTTCATGTTAACTGAAGTGAATAATGCACTATTTTAACTTTAATCAACAAGTAGACTTGATCATGAGTCATGACATTCTCACCTTATTAAAAAAAAAGAAAGAAAAAAAAATCGCTGATCCAATGCTGAGCTAGTGAATGTCTGAACTAGTTGATGCACAAAATCAATACCCTGATAAAGACGTTAACTGGCAAAAAGTATTTTATGTATTTTGAAAATACAAAAATACTCATCTTAAATGTATTTAAATACAAATTTACATTTGATTTTTTCCAAAGGCTTTAAAATACAAAATACAAAATAGTATTTTGTATTTCAAATCCGTATTTTAAATACATGTATCTGAAATACTGCCCATCCCTGCTGATAGGCTATTATAATTAATTTGCCACACAATAATTTCATAGCTCATCACCGCATAACCAACGCGCTGTGAAGATGATAAAATATTACATAGAAGCTTCCTCCTTATTGAAAATTGCCTAAAACATTTAGGTCGATTACAATGAATTATAGGCATATAATTAATTATTAACAGTCTATTATATGTCCGAACACTGCAATAATCAATGAAAATTAAAAACAGCTTTATTTCAAAAACATTGTTTAACAAATTAATAAAAGAGGCACGGTGTAGATACATCGCAGGTGGCTTGGAAGACGTGGGTAATGGTTAATCCATTTTGGATGAAACTGAAAGCAAACCGATAGAAAGGTGGGGTTTAGATTAATTATTCAGAACAATTTAAATGAGTTCCGCAGGGTTTGAATGCATTAATTGCTCTGGTGTTGGTTGAGTCGATTGTTTAGCAGAGAAGGAATTCAAGTTGCCATTCATTTCAAATTCATGTCTTTCAGGACACCATGTTAAATTCTTTGTCTACAATGACTGGAAAAGCAGCCATTTCTGCATTTCTTTTTATTAAAACTGTTTACAGCCACTCGTGGTTATCTGATAGTTGGTCCATTGTAGAGCTGAAACAACTAATCGATTTAATCGATTAAAATCGATTATTAAAATAGTTGTCAACTAATTTAGTCATCGATTAGTTGCTAAATAACTTTTATTTGCCGTAAACGGCTCATTTCGTGCATATTTTAAATCTGCGGTGACCAAAGTGTGGCAGTAATGAGCCACCGGAGGTTTTACTCAGCCAGTACAGCAGGGGAAGTAGCGAATAGCCAATAGCTGGCCTTGTTTTATGTCACATGCTTCCCGCACAGCGTCTGTGTGCAGCATTCAGCGAGATGGCGGAGGCAGGCGGCAGTGGAGCTCGAGAAAGAAAAAGAAAAAAGCGGAAGATAAAACTAATCGAACGAAGCAGCATTCGGCAGTTTAGGATATCGCACAAGATTTGTCAACAAAGAAAACATTTCATCAGTGGAGAGTTTTTTTTTTTCGACGCCATCGTATCAATTGATTTTGATTAATATGCGCGAGGGAGAGAGAGAGCAAGACAGCGCTCGGGTGAGTGCGCGCGCGCGGCCGGGGCTCTCTCTCTGCTCGTTCTTATATATGCCCAGTCAAGCTGACAGGACTTAAAAACACATGCAAATGATACACTTTGTTTCACTCTATGATGGTTAAACTCTGCAGTTAATTGTTTTTTCTCGGAACTAATGTTTTGGTAGGAACGAAAGTTTACATCGTATGTTTCTCCGGAATCAGCCAGCGCGAAGGACGTCTATATTCCGATTGGTTGCCGGCGTTTGCCGCTGAACCGCGTCATAGCTTATTACCATAAAGTTGAGCTACTTTCAACTTTCTAATTGATTTCACAGCATAAGCTATAAAGCTGTTTCCCAGGTATAAGCTGTGTGTTTACAGGAAATAAATAAATAAATAAAATGCAATTTACTGCAACTGTATTCTGTTTTATTCTTATTCTTCGTGAAAATATGATCTGCAAGATTCATTAATAAGCTTTGTTCGGGATGTTAAACTACTTTAGGAGCCCAAAGGACTGCCATGGTGAAAACATTATTTGAAATCTTGTGAAATTTGCTAGAGTACGTATGGGTCAGTGTTTTGATTGCAGAAGAGTTCGACAAAGGATTACTAACACATAATAAAACAACTCCAGGTATGTTTTTGATGAGGCTGTACCTGCACCGTCCAATTTCTGTTTTCTCATTTGCATTCTTTCATCGATTCTTACATGCTACCTCAAAAGTGATCTGTGTGAACTGTGACCTCGGGCTGTGAAACTGGTTTGGGCTGTGGTGCTTGTGTCTGTGCTTAGATTAGTCTTTCCACCAGACCAGTGTCACCCACTGTGAACTCTCGTTAGTTTGATCAAATGATTAGGGCTCAGACAGGATAGAGATCCGGCCTGACCAGTAGGATTACAATAGAGATTTTACATTTAGATTAAAACGAACCCTGCTGTAAGTTCATTTGAATAAGTGTGAACGCTGCCATCTGAACCCTGGTGCCATCAAACAAGCGGGCCGAGACGCTGAAAAGATGGGTCTCAGTTCGCTTCCAAACAAACTGATGCGGTTCAAATTAAATATGAACACAACACAGACCAAAGACATGTAAACGAACCAAAAACAGGACATGATGCGACCCTAAAAAGAACATAATTCTCAGTCATACTTGTTTTTTCTCATCATAGTCGTGATGTTGCCCTTCACAGTTCAGTACAGGCGTCAGATCCGCATGTCCTCGCAGCAGATCTTGGTTTGTGTGTGTGTGACGGAGGGATTCCTGACGCTGTTTTGACTCCTTTACACATTTTATAAGCTCTTCACAAGTTCTCAGCTGGTCTAAATACCATCATATGTCGGCTACGCACATACAACTAGCGCATTTAGCCCAGAACACAGCGTAGTTTTGGATATTCGGTTCGTAAAATGTACGGCATAAAAGCCTTTTTGTATTGTTTTGTATCTTTAGTGTTAAAAATGACAGTGTGAGTGCTAAGTGAACCAGGACTAAATGCGTTTTCTTTCTTTTTTTCCGGACCAAAAGAACCAAGAGTGTGAACACACCCTAGGGAATCTCAGACCTCAACAACTGTAAAGCATCGGTTGATTGAAGGTTCCCTCTGTTTGGCTTTGGCGGGGACTTATTAATCATTAATTGGTATTCTGTGTTTGATCTTATCAGCATTAAAGGCAACCAGTTATGTGAACCTTGTTTGACTTTTGCCTTTGACACAGCTCTTATGCCATGGTGATTTTTTTTAATGTAGCCTTCCTTGTAAGTACTAGAGATGTCACGGTGAGGACATTTTTCCACCCGTATATAAACTTGCAACAACACCGGTTATTAACGATAACGGTAATCGCTTTTGAATGCATGCTCACTTCACTTTCACTTTCGAATTCGTCATCACCAGGAATACTGTGTAACACCCGTAACACAACTATCGCAGCAAGCCTAGTAAATACCATAGTATAAGAATCTTGTCCATTCCACAGCATACTAAGGGGCGTTTACAAATACAGCAATTTAAAAAAAAAAAGTTTTTACATTAAAGTAAAATTTTATATATAAAAGTTTGGGTTCAGAAATATAATTTTAAAGAAGTTTAATACTTTTATTCAGCAATGACTCATTGATCAAAAGTGACAGTAAAGACATTTATAATGGTATAAAAGATCTTTATTTCATAGAGATTTCTTATGCTGTTCTTTTGAACCTTATGTTCATCAGTGAATCCTCAAAGTTTTCAAACATTGATAATAATAGAAATGTTTCTTGAGCAGCAAATCATCATATTATACTGATTTCTGAAGGATCGTGTGACACTGAAGACTGGAGTAATGATGCTGAAAATTCAGCTTTGATCACAGGAATAAATTACACTTTACAATACATTCACATAGAAAACAGTTATTTTAATATTGTACAATGTTACTTTTATTTTTTTGATCAGAAAAATGAAGCCTTTGTGAGCATAAGAGATTTTTTCATAAACATTAAAAATCTTACAGACACCAAACATTTGTGTATACTATTTTTATGCTCCTTGTTTAAAAAAATGTCATTTGGTTTAATGATTAGGCCTCACTATTTTTCCACTGCTTGTTTTCTTAATTAATAACATGCAGATAGTCACCTGGCAGCCAATCCCAGTCTCTCACTGAGATGATGCTGGTTTTTCCCTAGACAGGCTGTTCACTTGCGACCAGGATCGATATGACTCATTGGCGCAGCAGTTACAAGCACCTTTGCTGACCCTGTAATCAGAGGAGCGTAACACACAACAGAGTCTTCTCATTTGCATTTCTTGTCCGTTTACCCCTCTGATTTACATGCCAGATGTTTGTTTAGCATGTTCCGTGAAATTTGACTGACTGCTCCAACTAAGGCTTAATGCCATGAACAAAACACATGCTTGTTTGGTTCCAAATTTGATGTTTGAAATGCAGATGCATGCAATTCTTGTGCAAGTAAATGATAAAATAAAATGTCTACATGTTGGCACATTTCTACCATTGCACAATGCGTAGATCTCATCCTAGCCCGAGACTCTAAAGGTTCCTGTGCAGGTAGAAGAGATCTGACATGCTCAGTCACTGGGGGTTTGGTGTCCCTAGTCTTCTGCCAGGCTGCTCCCATTATAACATTCCCCACAGGCAGCCATGTGTTTCACTGCAGATGAATGCCTGGCGACGAGAACGGCCTGCAGACTTCACTGTGCCCATGAGAGCATTCTGGGTAAATCTCCTTCAGCGATACACACCAACCAGTAGGGCTGGGACGATACACCTATCTCCCGATTCGATACTATCACGATACTTGGGTGCCGATACGATATGTATTGTGTTTTGTTTTTTTCAAGAATTGTGATTCTACAAGGATTGCGATTCTGTATTGCAATTTTTTTTTAACACTAGACCATCGGTAAAAGTTAAATTATACACTTATACAGACTGTATTTATAATGTATAAGATGAGTCATATTTACAAAAACAAATCTTCACATCTTTCTGACTCTAATTTCAGAAGCATCATACAGTACTACATTCTCTTGCATAAATGATTCAATAACAAATCAATTTTTTAACAGTCACTTGTCGCCACCTAGTGGTGAAACAATGTAATCGATAAATGCGTTATTTTGAGCACCAAGTTTCTATCAAAAGTTGATTTTGATTGCTATCGTAGACATCAGTGTTCATATTTGAACTTTAAACTTTTATCCAAGTACTTCTATGATAATTTTAACTATTGCATCACAGAAATAATGATACTATGAGGTTGAAAAGACTGTTTGTCAAGCTGTTTCATGACGCCAGCGCCAACACAGATCTGAATGTTGCGATATGATTTTGTCAGTTTAATAGACAGACGAATTGAAAGATCGCATGGGTGTTTGAATCAAGATCAGTCTTTTAAAGATGAATCGTGCAGCTCTATTGTCTTATCTCTCTCTCAGCACGAGTAGTGCGAGGGCTTTTCAATGCATTCAGTCTCACGTCACTCAACACTCATAGATAACGACACATTTCATCCCTGTTGGAACGAAAGTGGCTAACTTCTGTCAACTTCATCTACAAGCAAGGACAAAAAAAAAAAGCAATTGAATTTGAATTAATATCGATTCTGGAATAATATCTTTTAGAATCGTAAAAAAATTAAATAAAATTAAGATTTTAAATTTTTATTTATTTTTTATTTTTTATTTTCTTCTTTCTCCCAGCCCTACTAACCAGGCCGAAGACAGAGATTGACTTAGGACAGTCATGTAGATTTTCAAATGAAAAAGTAATCAAAAAGTTTTGGTTGGTGAAAATGGCACCATAAAAGTTTCAGGGGTTCTCAACTCTGGCCCTCGAGATCCAGCCCAAATCAAGCACACCCGAACAAGCTAATCAAGGTCTTCCGGATCAGGAAGTTACAGGCGGGAGTGAAACTCTTCAGGACAGTGGACCTCGAGGGCCAGAGTTGAGAACCGCCCTACTGTAGAGTTTCACTTAAAGGGATACTCCACCGTATTTTCATATTAAACTATGTTATTCCCTTAACTAAGACGAGTTGATACATACCTCTCTCGTCTCAGTGCGTGCACTAAATCGCTCTGTCTTGCGCGAAACTTTGTTAGCACTTAGCTTAGCCCAGTTCATTCTGAGTAAATAACTGACACAAAACAAAACGTTGCGCTTTTCTAAGCGTGTAAAACGGATAACTATATTGTATGGGCGCAGTAATATCTTCACTAGAGGGAGCGGGGGCCGGTGAGAGGATTTTTCACGAGTGAAGATATTACTGCGCCCAAGTCGAAGTGCTCACAAGCACTTGCTATGGTATTCCGCCATACAATATAGTTATCCATTTTACACGCTTAGAAAAGCGCAACGTTTTGTTTTGTGTCACCGTCCTAGGTCGAGTTACACTACTCGAGTAACTGTTTTTAAATAGGGAAAACGTCAAGGTGTCTGGTTGCTTCTCTGCTTGGCCCATATTGAATGAACTGGGCTAAGCTAAGTGCTAACAAAGTTTCGCGCAAGACAGAGCGATTTAGTGCACGCACTGAGACGAGAGAGGTATGTATCAACTCGTCTTAGTTAAGGGAATAACATAGTTTAATATGAAAATACGGTGGAGTATCCCTTTAAATCAAGGGATTTTTATTTGCTGTGACACATTTGAATTCTCGCTGGAAATTGATTAGATCTAGAAAAGTAGGCATTTGTTGGCAAAGCTCGCAGCAGAATGACGGTTGGAGGGGATTTTCAAACTGGCAAACTGAAATGATGTACTTTAATGCAAAAAATCTCATTATTCACCGCTGTGATAAAGAAAAAAATTACAATTGAAAAATATGCATGAAAGTAGCATTTGTTGTACATTCTTTTTTATTTAGGCATATTTCAATAAAAAATATTGACTTGCAGTAAAAAAAATAAAAAATCACCATTTAAGAATAATGAAAAATACATACATGCCTGCATAGATAGATAATAAATAGGGCTGGGAATCGATTAAAAAAAATTAACTAATTAATTGCACAATTTCTGTAATTAGTTGCAATTAATTGCGTTTCCCCCAAGCTTGTAATCATCAATATTTAAAGGGATAGTTCACTTCAAAATGAAAATTCTGTCATCATATACTCACCCTCATGTTGTTTCAAACCTGTATGAATTTCTTTCTTCTGCTGAACACAAAGGAAGATATTTAGAAGATTGTCAGTAACCAGACAGTTTCTGGTACCATTGACTTCCATAGTATATATTTTTCCCTACTATGGAAGACAATGGGACCCAGAAACTGTCTGGTTACTGACAATCTTCTAAATATCTTCCTTTGTGTTCAGCAGAAGAAAGAAATTCATACAGGTTTGAAACAACATGAGGTATGATGACAGAATTTTCATTTTAAAGTGAACTATTCCTTTTAACTTAGAATCACCTAATTAAACAACACAGGGAAAAAAAGGAACAGAAAATAGCCCTATATTAAAATATTAAACATCAATATATCAATATATTATTCTTTTTCAATAATCAATCAACATAATCAATTTAACATATTATTATTATTATTATTTTTAACTAATTATCAAAATAAAATATAGTCCTACTATTATTACCAGAGCATGTGATCAGAGCAGGTCATTTTACCATTGTTGCCCAGCATGGCTATACCAGCTCAGCAAACAGAAGTCTATTGAGAAATTTCACATTATTTGAGTGGACTTTACTTTTCCAGTGCTCAGATTGAAGCGTTTGGGCCGTTAACGACAGAGCCGCCGCCGACACACACACACACACACACACACACACACACACAGTGTCACACACACACACACATACACGGAATGAAGAGTGCGCCGCTGGGCCGTTAAGCCGCCGACACACACACACACACACACACACATACACGGAACGGAGAGCGCCGCTGGGCCGTTAACAACAGAGCCGCCGACACATACACACACACATACACGGAACGGAGAGCGCCGCTGGGCCGTTAACAACAGAGCGCGCTGACACACACACACACGGAACGGAGAGCGCGGCGCACACACAGAGCAGAAAAGACCCACTCATGAAAGCTGCGCGAGAATGAAACCTGATCGCCGAACATGGAGGGGCGGGACGGCATATTTTGGTCTTTTCAATAGCAGCCGCAACAGGAAATCATTAAAATGAGGCAAAAAAAAAGTGCTGCGTTAATTGCGTTATTTTTTTTTACACGTTAAACATTTCAAATTAATCGCAAAGATTAACGCGTTAATTCCCCCAGCCCTAATAATAAAACATTATAAAGTAAAATATTCTGAAGCAATCCAGTAGTTAATTCACATGGAAATGTAAAAGAAAAAAAAAAATCTAAATGGTCTGTAAAATAGGCTTTACTTTCTTTATACATCAGTTAATTATTCATTTTTTATTCTTTTCATTTTCTTTTGGTTTTCATGAGATTCACTCATTAATGCATTCATTTATTTATTGAGTGCTGGTGTTTTAATTGCTTAAACACAAAACCTTGACTGTTTTTACCTTGGTTAGCGGGTTTAGTGTCATGCAAACAATTAACCACAGTAAAGAAATATGGGATTCTAGCAGAGACCACACACACACACACACACACACACACACACACACACACACACACACACACACACAACCTCTAATGCCTCTCTGTCAGGCTAAAGCAAGACTGGCCGACCCACCTGATCAGTTTGGTGGGGAAGAATAGCCTGTTGATGCTCTTCTACGGGTCTGATTGAACAACACCCAGTAGATGATGCACATCTGAAAGCCAGACTCTTTAAAAGTAAAGTAAATGATGTACAGTAATCCTGCCCACTTACAGCCGCAAACGTATGCAGCCATACATGAAACATGATACAGCGAAATCTTCCCAGATGACACTTTTCCACCCCCACAAGGTATATATATCGTCATGCTTGTCTCTCGCCTGATGGTGCTTTAGCTATTACTGATGGGTAATTTAACATTCTGTACGCGTCCATCTCCAGTAGCTTGCAGAGGCAGTCGTGATGACTTTGCTGCTTGTAATTAAGGGCTGTCAGGACCATTCTCTCTAACGCCGGTAATTTATCGCAGTCTAATGTTCCCTAAAGGACTTTGTAGTGGCATGAAAATGCTTATAAAATCACACATTTAAATGTGCACTGTATCATTATAGCTCCTTTCACACAGCACGTTGATCCAGGGAAATTGCCATAAAATTGCTACGCAGTTTTGAACGCAAACACGTCCCGGGTTTGATGCCGGGATGGGGACCTATAGTAACATTGCCGGGATCAGTCCCGGAACGCGCCCTGTGTGAACAAAATGCCAATGCCGTAAGGGGTATTTTGTTGCTCTTAGAAGAAAGTTTGTGTTCGTCATCAACCAAGAAAGAACAAAAAAACGTCTGCAAACTAGAATGAAGACGAGACCAGGAGCTCCTTACTGTCCGCGCTGGAGCTGAGAGCGTTCGCCAGCTTTGTGGAACGGTGCGCGATGCGTTAGTGTACGACCGAATCCGGAAAAAAATGCTCGAGCGTGGAAAACCATCGAAAGCGCAGATCATTAGTAAACTTAAGACGCGGCGTAAAAAAATCCACCAAGTGCACGACTACAATGGAAAGAGCCGTAGCAGAAGATTAGACTCGCCTTTCTACAACACATCCTGACGCCACGTGTCTTTACGGGATCTTTACGGGATGTGTGTGAACGCACTCACTGATTCTGGAAAATCACTGGCAGTGTGAATGAACCAAAATCCCTGTGACACTCAGTTCCAGGAATGCACTAATATTTTGTTGGTAGTGCCAGTTTGCAACAATTATTAGTTAACACTAAGTTGTCAACACTTCGGAAAAAATTATAATTCGTTGTTACGCTACATCCTTATGCATCGTTTTCTTCCTGGACTTCTACGTGCTTTTCCCAAATCACCGAAGTGACCTCGACGTCTGGGTTAGCGGTAGCATTAGCCATCAGGCAAGTGTTATTTAAATAAACTCCTGATGTACTTACAAACTTTCCAATGCCTCGTTTTATGAGTACAGAACCTATTTGTACTACTGTAGAAGTTTGGTGCCATTCTGGCATTATTAGTGGAGTAATTTACGAGATACAACCTTGGATCCATTAACGCCTGCACTAAGCCATTCGGCTGATGTCTCTAAATAATCTCTAACTTTAATAATGTTTGACCGAGGGGAAAAAAGCTTCTGGGGGGGGGTGTTTGGCTCGAGGTCATGGTGCAAAGGACCCTAGGTTGAAATTACTCCAAACCATCCCTTTAATTAACCCCCTGAGGTCGGCTATCGCGCCGGCGCGATAGGCTCGTTTTTTTCCGTATGAGTGCAAAAAAAAAAAAAAAAAAAAATTATTTTTTATCTTATATGCTTGTGTTATACATCAATCTATCCTGTTAAGTGTGTATTATTTTTGTGTACACTCACAATAAAAACACAGTGTTGTGCTTTTCGCCAAATAAAGAAAAATAAACATGATCTGCCTCCTCTCTGTCAGTGTAGTCCATTCTGAAACGCGTCCGAAAATGAACCATAACTCAGCGAATACTCAGTCAAACAGGCTTACAGGCTTACACACAGGCATGAAGCTTGAATTCTCTCCTTTTAAATGAAGTAATATATATAAAAAACAAATATTCTCAGCTTGTGAAATCTGTATTAAAAGAGAGCGATTCCAGTCGAGCTAATTAGATCTCATTCAGATGTAATGTGACCCCGCCCCGGAGCGCGCGCGCTATTCAAACGCAAATGACTGAGGCAATCCTGCAAACTGTGAACGCCCACATATCAGCTCGAGAAAACACATCAGATCATTGTACTTGTTTACACAGTCTCGCAGCGCTGTGAGGAATAATACTATAATGGTAAATTTACCTTAGATGTACGAGGAGCAACAGATCCGAGGCTATGGAATAATGTAGTAAGTTTTTTTTTTCATTCTCAAGTGCGTCGCGTTTCTGTGCATGAACGAATGAATGAACGGCAGAGATGCCGCTGTTTACCACAACTGGCAAAAGACGGTTTAAATTTGAATCGTTTCTGTCTGTGAATGTTTCGCTTTTAGCAAACTGTATTGCTATAGGCTACTGAGTAAAAATCGAGTGAAATATGTTGAAATAAAATGCATTTGTATAAGCAACGTATTAAACTGCAAATTAACATTTATATTTCTTATTATAAAAACGAAAGTTACTATGTTACAGACATATGAAAGACAACATTTCATTGATTAGTTTTGAATAGATTATACATTTTCACTGTAAAATATCTGCCACCTCAAATAAGCTTTTGTTTGACAATTTTTGCTCATATGTTAAATATAGTATGTTTTGTCAAAAATAAAGTAATCAAATAATATGTTATAGTGTTTATTCCAATGTAGCCTAGGCTATATTCAAGTAATGAATCCTTAACTTTGAAATATGTATGATAAATGTATACTTTAGTTTTTACAAATAAATATTACACTTGAATTGTTGTTGTAATTGTAACCTTTTTAATAAAAAAATAAAAAATACAAGGTAGATGTAAACAAACTAATAAAAGGTAAATATAAGCCTTTTCTTTAAAATAATATTTTATTTTGTTTTATTAGTGACAAATTTGGGGAGAGGATAAATATTCCAAAACTGAAAATACAGTATGAGAATTAACTGCACAATTACTAGACATGTTTTCCTTTTCATATTATAGGCCAATACTAGATGCTTCCAACTGTTGCTCTTGCATTCTTTCTTGTGACACACCTGAATGAATGCCTCATTAAGTATGCGGCCCCATTGTCTCCAGGTGCAAACCACTAAATATGCATGATCGTTGACGCCCACTCCGCATATTGGCCCCGTTCACACCGCAAGTCTTAATGCTCAATTCTGATTTTTTGCTCAGATCCGATTTTTTGATTGGCTGTTCACATTACCTTTTAAAATGTGACCTATATCTGATTGCAGTGTGAACTGTTTGAGGTTTCAAACTAACCCGCATGCGCAAAAGAACAATAACAATGACATCAGACACAGCATGCGGTTGCACTAAAGTTCGGGAGGTTATGGAGGAAGTAAGCATATTCACATCACATTTATTTAAAAATGTTTGTGTAATGGAAGCCATAACATTAACATTAGCAGGTGCTGAGGAGGAGAAGAACGAAGAGAAAGAGAGCAAAATTGGCTATTTTTGCCTTTTGCGGGTTTATGGCTGCAAATTCACTACAAAGGTCTGTGTGGATGCGTAGTTTGACACTGCAGCCACGTTCTCCTGTGTCCCCGTTCTTCCATTTCGTGTGCTTTCAAAAAACAGAGCGGTTACGGTAGGATCCTTCTAGTTTAGCTTGAATTAAAGTATCTTCCCATATACTAATTAGGTCTAACACCTCACTCTCAAGTTTTTAATGTTAGAGTACTGTCTATGTCTGTTGTGTCTAGGGCTTCATCGCCGATGCATAATTGTGACAAATGTCGACGTAGATTGACATAAAAGTCTCATCAAATCCGCCTTGGCTGTTCACACTGCAGCCGCATTGAAAAAAATCAGATCTGGATCTGATTCAGTACCACATATGTATGTGGTCTAAATCTGATGTGAAAAAATCAGATCTGGGCTAGATTTGAGTGTTCACACTACCTCTGAAGAAGTCTGACCTGGACACTTGACCCCAAAAAAATCAGATTTGGGCCACTTTTGCCTGCAGTGTGAACGGGGCCATTGACTTTCCAGACAGAAAATTTTAATCAATGTATTGTGTTATGTGAATGATTAGGCAGGATAATTTTCACATACTTTTGAAGAAAAAACACATGGCAACGACATCCATTAGTCAAAAGTCTTATTGACACATATTTACTATGTGTTTTGTGGCCTTATTTCAGAAACTTTAGTTTTTAGTTTTTTAAAAAACCATGCATAAACATTATTCTCTCAAAAATACAAACATGTACATGCAAGTTGTTCACATATTATGGTAGCCCTGTTTGTGCTAAATAGAGTGAATTTACACCTTTGCCATTAATATGTTTATAAGCAACTGAAAAAAGCACAAATGTCAGGGCATGTCAGAACATCTCAAGGACCCCAAAAACCCCTCAGACCCCAGAGGGTTAACATCCATCATAATATAATTTTTTCATCTCTTCAGCAATTAACTAGAAAGATGTGCAAAATAGAAGAACATGTAAAGTCAATGAGTTATTTAGATCACAGCTTGTATGCAGGCTTCATTTTTGTAGCTCTGAGATGTTGAAATTTGTTATGTGCGAATGACCGGGTTTTAATTGGATGTGCTCAGTGTGTGTGGTAACATGTTTTACACTATCAGGCCTCACACTGTTTTCTCTCGACACGTGCCGGTATGCCTATCATCCTCAAGACGCGTGGCCCGCTGGCATCAGGCGATGGGCTCTGAATAATTCACAGTCTCCCGGGGGCTCATTGTTGGGTGTTCGAGGGGCCGCACAACAGGCGTGAAGGTTAAATGACCTCGTAATAGCTGAGGGATTCTGGCTCCTCTATTTTGAGTCTTTTTATATAACGCTGATCTATAGGGATGGGCCCGATGAGCACAACCGTATCACAGTATGAGTAATTCTTTATCACGGTGACCGTATCACAATATAGATTTTTGGTTAAACTTTATTTTAAGGTGTCATTGTTACAGTGTAATTATATATTTAAGTACTGAGTAATATTAAGCAACTACATGTACTTACTATAGGGTTAGGGTAGGATTAGGATTTGGTTGAGGGTTAGTTGCATGTAATTATACATAATTTACTGTTACTATGGTAAGTACATGTAACATAATGTAACAAGGACTCTGTAAAATAAAGTGTTACCAGATTTGTTTGTTGAATGTTTTTGTCTTGATGATCCAGTAAAACTAAACTGAATTAGTAAAATTATGTATTTATTTATTTGATGATCCAGCTAAACAAAACTGTAGTGATTTTTAGCATTTTTTTAAATTATATTTAAATTTTGATAATTCAGTGAAACCAAACAAGTTATTTATTTATTTGTTTGTTTTAATTGTTTGATAGTTTAGTTTTTATTTATTTGTTTATATGTTAATTATTTATTTCAATTTTGATAATCTAGTGAAACTAAGCAAAACAATTTTTTTGTTTAGTTTTTATTTGTTTATTATTTTTTGATAATCCAATGAAACTAAAATGAATTAATTAATTATCTTTTTTGTTGTTGATAATCCATATATCAAAATATTTAATTTTATTATTTGTTTGATTTTAATTAATTTTATATTAATATTATTTGATTTTTAGTTATTTTTTAATACACAGAATGTAACAAAACGCAGGGTTTGAACTACTTTTAACTTGATAAATTGTCTCATTGCGTCAGTAGTATCAGGCTGCTTTTGAGTGATTGTCAGTGAAGAAACATTAGAAACAACATCATTTCCTCCATTAGCTTCTGGACCTTGTTAAACAGCTAAACAAGGTTTGAGCTGCAGAAATGTCCCTAAATGACTTCTCTCCTCCATTACTCCCTGATAAAGCCTCTCAGGCTCGAGGATGTTTTAATTCAGCTTGTCTCCAGGGTCTTTTATTTGCTGACTGCTGTCGTGTCATAGGTGCGTAGGTGGTTACGTAGACAATTGTAATGACTTACTTCAGTTGAAATGAAGATGACGTCAGTCTTCAAATAAACCTCTTATTCATTACTGTTCCATGGACAGATTTAGGCCCGGTTCCACAGACAGGGCTTAGATTAAGCCAGGATTAGGCCTTAGTTCAATTAGGACATTTAAGAAGCATACAGGTCCTTCTCAATAAATTAGCATATTGTGATAAAGTTCATTATTTTCCATAATGTAATGATAAAAATTAAACTTTCATATATTTTAGATTCATTGCACACCAACTGAAATATTTCAGGTCTTTTATTGTTTTAATACTGATGATTTTGGCATACAGCTCATGAAAACCCAAAATTCCTGTCTAAAAAAATTAGCATATCATGAAAAGGTTCTCTAAACGAGCTATTAACCTAATCATCTGAATTAACTAATTAACTCTAAACACCTGCAAAAGATTCCTGAGGCTTTTAAAAACTCCCAGCCTGGTTCATTACTCAAAACCGCAATCATGGGTAAGACTGCTGACCAGAATGCCATCATTGACACCCTCAAGCAAGAGTGTAAGACACAGAAAGAAATTTCTGAACGAATAGGCTGTTCCCAGAGTGCTGTATCAAGGCACCTCAGTGGGAAGTCTGTGGGAAGGAAAAAGTGTGGCAAAAAACGCTGCACAACGAGAAGAGGTGACCGGACCATGAGGAAGATTGTGGAGAAGGACCGATTCCAGACCTTGGGGGACCTGCGGAAGCAGTGGACTGAGTCTGGAGTAGAAACATCCAGAGCCACCGTGCACAGGCGTGTGCAGGAAATGGGCTACAGGTGCCGCATTCCCCAGGTCAAGCCACTTTTGAACCAGAAACAGCGGCAGAAGCGCCTGACCTGGGCTACAGAGAAGCAGCACTGGACTGTTGCTCAGTGGTTGCTCAAATTTTGCATGTCATTCGGAAATCAAGGTGCCAGAGTCTGGTGGAAGACTGAGGAGAAGGAAATGCCAAAATGCCTGAAGTCCAGTGTCAAGTACCCACAGTCAGTGATGGTCTGGGGTGCCATGTCAGCTGCTGGTGTTGGTCCACTGTGTTTTATCAAGGGCAGGGTCAATGCAGCTAGCTATCAGGAGATTTTGGAGCACTTCATGCTTCCATCTGCTGAAAAGCTTTATGGAGATGAAGATTTCATTCTTCAGCACGACCTGGCACCTGCTCACAGTGCCAAAACCACTGGTAAATGGTTTACTGACCATGGTATTACTGTGCTCAATTGGCCTGCCAACTCTCCTGACCTGAACCCCATAGAGAATCTGTGGGATATTGTGAAGAGAAAGTTGAGAGACGCAAGACCCAACACTCTGGATGAGCTTAAGGCCGCTATCGAAGCATCCTGGGCCTCCATAACACCTCAGCAGTGCCACAGGCTGATTGCCTCCATGCCACGCCACATTGAAGCACTCATTTCTGCAAAAGGATTCCCGAACAAGTATTGAGTGCATAACTGAACATAATTATTTGAAGGTTGACTTTTTTTTGTATTAAAAACACTTTTCTTTTATTGGTCGGATGAAATATGCTAATTTTTTGAGACAGGAATTTTGGGTTTTCATGAGCTGTATGCCAAAATCATCAGTATTAAAACAATAAAAGACCTGAAATATTTCAGTTGGTGTGCAATGAATCTAAAATATATGAAAGTTTAATTTTTATCATTACATTATGGAAAATAATGAACTTTATCACAATATGCTAATTTATTGAGAAGGACCTGTATATATAAACCATTACTGGTGTGAATCAAGAGACAGAACAATAGCAGCAACATATTTTAAGATATGCCAATGAAAGTTGCTTTCAGTTGCATTTTAGTCTGGGCTAAGCTGAAACCTTGTCTGTGAAACCAAGGGTTAGTCATTGTCACGTTTGACCACCGATGGACCGTTCAGATTAATTGAACTGTGTTTATCAGTCACGAGATGAGCGCAGATTTGTGTGGGTTTCTCAGGGCCCTTTCACACCTACCTTGTTTGGTCCGGATTTTCAGACTTTTCAGTTTGATCCGAATCAAAATAAATTACAGGTGTGCAACCTCCCCCGGACCAAACAGACGAAATTTGGTCCGACGAAAAGAGGTAGTCTCGGTCCGGATCAAACTGAACAAAGGTTTGGTTCGTTTCTAGTGTGAAAGCATTTTATAATAATAATAATAACTTTATTTTGTATAGCGCTTTTAATAGTCAATTCTCAGAGCGCTTTACATAAGCAAAATTAAGATAGATAAAATAGGCATGATAAACACAATACAATATAAAGTATTACAAACAATTTTACAAACCTAAAAACAATTTAACAATAAGTATCCAAGACATATAGTAAACCCATAAAATACATCACATAAACAACCACAAAAATCACCTTTCACCCAAATGCTTCCTTAAAATAATACGTTTTAAGTGAAGATTTAAACATTTTCAAGGATGGTGCATTTCTAATTTCGGAAGGCAGAGAATTCCATAACTTTGGGGCAACTGAAGAGAACGCCCTATCACCCGTTGTTTTTAGGTGCGTTACCGGAACAACTAAAAGACCAGCGTCGCCCGAGCGAAGATTACGTGTCGGAAAGTAGGGTATTAAAAGCTCAGAAAGATATTGAGGAGCAAGTCCCTTTAATGCTTTGTAGGTCAACATAAGAATCTTAAAATCAACACGAAATTTGACAGGTAGCCAGTGCAAGGTCTCTAAAATAGGTTTTATATGATCTCTATGTCTTGTCCTAGTCAGAATACGTGCAGCAGAGTTTTGTACCCACTGAAGTTTGTTTAAAATAGATTTTGATGCTCCTGCTAACAAGGCATTGCAATAATCAATTCTAGAGAAAACCAGAGTATTGATTATTTTTCAGCTACAGGAAAAGGCAGCATGGACCGTAATCTGGAAATATTTCTGAGATGAAAAAAGAAACTTTAACAGTATTACGTACATGAAGATCAAATGTTAAATTAGAATCGAAAATTACTCCCGGGTTTTTTAATTTTCTGTATGGTTCGGACTTTCAGACCATTAACATTTGCGTAGCCTAAACAACTGAAGAAGAATATTTATGTGCAGATCTGTCAGTCCTGCCCACTGCGTTTATTCCAGCTGATACACACAAACACACACACACACACACATTTGTCCTGCGTCCTGCCGGTGACGATAAAATGTTCGCACAATGAGGACATTCATTTGGCGAATTTGAACTAGCCTCGAGTATAGTTGGTGCTGGAGGGAGTAATGCCATAATAATAAAATTATAGTGGCAACGATATGCGTCTGTTCATTCATTCTTGTCAAAGTTACCCGCCGAATTGACAACACGCTGACGTCAGACGCACGTCCGTTTACAAACCAGTCAATGTTGAGATGCAGCCCACATAGATGATGACGACAGGACGCAAGTACGTCATGTAAAGTTCTTTAGTGCTGTTGTAAAGTTTTTCTTCTTCAAAGCAAACCAGGAGACAGTTGGGATCGCGTTCAACAGAAGTTGTTCTTTATTGAGAACTCCACTGTATGCGGCTGTAGAAACTTCCAACATGATCTAATCTAACATAACTTTACATGGTATCTTATAGGCTTTTTAGGAGGAGGGACTTTTGAAGGTGGAGACAAATTCAAACAAAGCATGTAAATGAGTATACAGGTTAAGGAACCCGCCCCAGACCGGCAGTCTCAATCCAATCAGCATAACCACTCAAATGCATATGTGCTAATCCAATCAGCCAAACGATTCAACGTCTGGACTGTGGTTCTTGCTCCAAGAGCCATTAAAGACAATAGGTTAGCGTCTCCGTGATCTGACTCATTTAACTTGCAAAGGAAAAACAGGTCGGGCAGGAATATCTTGCTGTAAACTCAATAATCACTTTCTCAGTTTATATACTATCTAAATTAAAACCTCAAATGCTAAAATCAGTATTCTTCACCGTGATGTTATGTAAGGAAGCATATCTGAAAACATATTCTTAAATTTTAATCCTTCAGTACGCTCGCATAATTGCAATGTGAAACCAAACCAAAACTAACCGAATGTATAGAAAGTATCAAAACATGACCTTTGGTGCGGACTTTCAGGTGTGAAAACGCCCTCAGAGAGTGTGTGTATGTGTCCTTTAACTATTTCCTCGTCAGTCTTGTTCTCACTGGTATGCTGTGTTACTTTCCATGAGTTAAGCCCCGTGTTTGTCTCCTGAAAACATTCAGCTGTCAAAGCGGTGCATGACTAATGCACTCAAAATATCTGAAGCCAGCTGCAACAAACCCCTTTAGTTAAGAAAAACTTTAGTGATAAAACCCTCACAGATAAAACTAAAGCTTACGACAAACCAAAGATGATAGACTTGAAGTCAATCATTTGTTTGAGTGTTTTCGGCTCTCTAGAAAACAGTTTGAGTGGCATTATGTTCTTTGTGACCCTGTCGTGATGCTCTGACATTATTCTTCAACTCTGAGGTTCACAGCGGTTTCACATGTCAGCAAAGCAACAGGGTCACAGTTTCACACTGCTGTGCAACAGGGCTGCGGCTTAGTTTGCACTGAAATTAAAGTGATTTTATTGGGTTGGCAATTTGGATAGTTCCTTTATGGCCATGAAAAAGCTAGTCAAAATGATAACAAACTTGATTGTCATAAAATCAAATTTAGATGAGGAGGGGAGGAATTTGTATCCGGATGCTAATTAATGTTCATAGATCGTAAGCCACACAGTGAAGTCAGACTATAGCCTGCAAAAATCATCAGATTTACTGAACATAATGTGTTTGTGTGGCTGTCACTTCCACCAGTTCAGTTTGCAAAATCATGTTTCTAAACTGTATTTTAATACATTTAAATACTGTTAAACATGCATAAAAATTAGAATCAACCATATATTATATTATATTATATTATATTATATTATATTATATTATATTATATTATATTATATTATATTTATTGACGCACTGAAATTTCGGCTACCTAAAAAAAAAAATATATATATATATAAACTTTGTTTCAGCCATTCAATGTTCATTACTCGTTAGTTAGCTAGAAAAAAATAAACTATACAGAGGAGCATTTTAATAAATAAATGCACTAAATTACATATTCATGATATTTTTACTTAATGGGTTAACTTTGTTTATTAATGAATGTTTGAATAAATCTTTCATGAAAACAAGTTTTTATTACAGCAACCATTTAAATGTTTATATTTGAACAGCGAATTGAAAAACATCATTAAAAAGTTGATATAAAACTGCCTTATGTGCAATTTAAATGACTAATTTATTTAATTTATTATTAAATAAACTATTTTTGGTTTCAGTTTTTGCTAGATTAAAACATTAATTTTGGTTTCAGTAAAAATTAATTTTGCATGCATCACTAATTACATTTACATTCATGCATTTGGCAGACGCTTTTATCCAAAGCGACTTGCATTGGATTTTAAGGTACACATTTACATTCTTATCAGTTCTTGTCAGTTCTTGCTTTCCCTGGGAATCGAACCCATGACCTAGGCGTTGCAAGCGGCAACTAGGCCTGTCACTTTACGTTCGAAAATCGATCGCACAATCGATCGGACCAACAAACACAAGTTTCAAAAACGAAAATAGGGAATCGATTTTAACGGCCTTCTCTCGTCCAGCTCGTCACGATACGCCCGCAGCGAACGCGCGTCACACAGCAACTGCAGGCTCTGACAAACACACATAATAGCAAATTATACTTCTGCATAATGTGTCTCTTTTTACTACAAAACTGTGAATTCTGCCGGTATGCAGACAGTCTCATGCATGCAGATACAGATTCAGGCTACAATCGCCTACGTAGGCGAAATTTGT